>JAEQBH010004016.1:0-355165 GCA_016808115.1 Tetrastigma voinierianum | reverse complement strand
CACAAATATTTGAAGTGCGGACTTACTTGCTTTC
This sequence comes from Tetrastigma voinierianum, assembly GCA_016808115.1. Classification (NCBI taxonomy): domain Eukaryota; kingdom Viridiplantae; phylum Streptophyta; class Magnoliopsida; order Vitales; family Vitaceae; genus Tetrastigma; species Tetrastigma voinierianum. The sequence goes on along the minus strand of JAEQBH010004016.1, from coordinate 355,131 downwards.
GACTTTTCCGAGCGAAGAGAGTACGATTTTGCTCCTTCCTCGCTGTAACCATTTTAGGAGGTATTTCGTGAGTCTCATACAAAGCTCCCGAGCTGTTTTAGCCCATGTGAGATCATTTTTTTAGTTTGTAAACATGATTAGAGTGAAGAATAAGATCTTCAAAACCCTTTAGATTAAGATACAAAACACTTTTCATGTAGATACCCATTTAAAAAGCACTTTTGACACCCAATTTGATAAATTTTGAACTTGAGGTGTAAGCAAATGCCAATGGCGCACGATTTGACTCAACCAGCTACTCGTGCAAATGTCCCATCAAAATCTACCCTTCACTCGAGCGCATCTCTCGAGCAAACTTGATGCTTTGTTTCTAGTGATGTTTCCCTCTTCAACTTTCTTGTTCTTGAAGATCCACTTCTGGTCCCAATTATATTTCTGCATATTAGGCTTTGGAACTAAACTTCTAACCTTCATTATGTCCAATTATGATAGTTCTTCCTCGATAGCCTCGGATCCGTAACTCACTGCCGTAGCCTCCTGTAATTTTTGGCTAAATTAGAGGTGTAGTAGCTAAGGCTAATGCATATCATTTCTTTGTGGATTACCTTGGGAACGCCCCTCATCCGAACACTCACTTCTAGATCTCCCAAAATATCAATGGTAGGATGGTTTTTATGAATCTTCTTAGAGGTCTCTCGAACCTGGATGTCAGAGTGTTCAGCATTATTATGGTCATCCTCCTGTTGGGTAGGGAGTCCTCTGTTGTCCGGACATCAGCTATAACCGAGTGCTCAACGGATGGTGGAGCATCTTTGGGACTGTTGAGAGTCTTCTCTACTTCAAGTATTGACACCATAGGAGGATCTTCTGGTCTAGATGTTTCACTCGATTGAAGATAATCATCAATGAGCATTAGTTGATTCTATCAAAGTCTCGTTATTTTATCAGACACCCTATAAGCACGACTATTTGTGTAGTACCTCAGAAAGACACCTTCATCCTCTTAGCATTGAACTTCCTTCTTGGTTCCTCATTATTTAGGATGTGGCACTTGACTACCAAATTTATAAATATGAGCTCATATGATGTTTTGAGAGTTCCTAGTCTTAGATAGATTCTATTTTGAGATGTAGCATGTTGTATTTAATGTTTCGCCCAAAATTTAGTTGGGACACTTTTGGCTTTAACATGACTCGCCATTTCTTGCAGAAGTTCTTTTCTTTTTTCAACTACTCCATTTTGTCAGGATTTTTAAGTGCTAAGAACTCATGTTCTACACTATTCTTCTTGTAGAAATTTTCAAACAAGGAGTTTTTGAATTCTACCATGATAACTCCCATTCTACTTATCTTCGAGTTTGTTGTTGTGTTCCTTTGGTCGGCCTTTGCCACAGTTATTCAAATGCTTCAAATTCTTTGGATTTGGTTATGATGAAATTTACCCAAGTGAACCAAGAGAAGTCATCTACACATACATATACATACCTTTTTCTAGCAATACTCTTTATTTGCATGGGGTTCATTAGATCCATGTGGACCAATTCCATAATCCTGGTCAGGAGCCTAGCTGAGACTCTGGTGAGGTGTCTCGAACTTGTTTCCCTAAGCTTGTCATGGTCCACACATTCTTTTAGGTTCTCCTTGAGATTTGGGACATCCCTAATAGTTTTCTACAAATAATTGTATTTCGTAGGCTATTATGGCTTTACATGTCCTATCTATTCAGGCTAAAGGTTAGTTTCAAGCTTAACCATGCCATGCATGTGTCTCGACTCTTGCAAGTAGATAGTAGTTTTAATACATGTTCTGGCTGGGGGTCAATGGGTATTGTTACAACCCCGCTTGTAACGTTTAGTGAGCATCGCCCTCCTATACACCTTCGTATTGAAATAGCGATCTCAGCAGTGAGCAATGCTCAGTAGCTTATACTTTCATACGGGAAGAAGCTCCCCACCCAAGTGCACATAGTCATATCTCTCCGAGGCGAATTGCATACTTTCACCGAATACTACAGGTTCTCTTCGACATGAATTGCTGATTGGCCTTCCAAACACACCCGAAAATTTGCCGAAATTCCTCTGAACATTTTCCTTTTGTTATTACCCTAATATTTCCTGGGAGCTAGCAGCATGAATGCACTATGCTACCTAACACCCCATGCTAATATATAAAACATGTATATACCAACATAATTAACTCATAAATCATGTTATTCATTCTGCACCACACACCAAATTAAGCTCACGGGCTATCAATTACCTGCATCATTTTGAATCACCTAACCATAAAATCACACAATAAACGTGAACAGGAAACCTCGGGCCGAAATTGCTCATTTCATCACTGTTTGTCAGGGAGATTTTCTTTCACTCTAAGTCAGTCAGCGGAGACCGAAATTACGCTTAAACAAAGCCTCTATCATCCCCAACCAGCCACATGGTTTTAGCTAAAGAATAACACGCAGGGAAAGATCCCTGGCCTCTTGCTTGTTGGAACCATCAAACGGGTAAGTTCATGTGTAGTTTCATCGCATAGATCACTTTGCTTGCTTCCATCGAACCGACGGTCCGAATCTGAGGGAAATATAGAGAGAAGGCACATTTTCTCTCTAAAATCAAACACCAACCTATCGCCTCGCTTCCATCTCCTCTATCGCACGCTTTTTGGTTTCAAATCGTGGAGAAGATGATTTTGTCTTATTCTAATAAACTTTTCAAAATTCCATCCATGTCCCTTTTCATTTAACTATTTGACACATGGCTTAATCTAACCAATTAATCTCCATCCTCTGTAAGACCCGAGAAAATTCCAATTTTCTGAAAAAGGGTAAAACGGTAATTTTGATCAAAATCCTAAATTTTTCTAGATCTCGGATGATGAAATAGATTCCACTGTTGGAATCTTCTTACGAAATCTAGCTACCACGTCGACTCGTCGACCTTCGAGACAAATGGAATTTCCACTTTTTCGAGGCACCGGTGTCGAGCAACAAAACGACTTCAGGAAAGACATGTGGATGTGACAAAAGTCAATGATTACATGTACTCATGTGACACATGTTGCATGATTAGTGAGATGATGGGAAACAATGGCTTAGGATTAAGCCATGTCAAAAGTCACTTAAGAGGGACAAAGATGGGAATTAATGGAAATGTTAATTGAATAAAGACAAAACATGAATAGTTTTCTCTTCAATTTGAAGAAGAAAATGTGCGTATGAGACCAAATCGCAAAGGGGTTGTGGATTTGAGTTTTAGAGAGAGAAAGCTACTTCTCTCTAGATTTCCGGCCGTTTGGACTTTCGGTTCTCAACGGAGAAAGAAGCAAAGTCGATCTACGCGACGAGGGCTAAAGGTGGACACCGATTTGGTGGAGTTCCGACAACTCCAAGAGGTAGGGATATTTTCCTACTTGTGTTATTCCTTACAAGGTTTCATGTGAATGGTTAGAATATTCTCGTGCAGGCTTAATTAAGCTGTAATTTCGTCTCAAAACACGGAACCGAGCGGAGAAAATTCCTTGATTAGGAGTCGCAGTCCAAAGGCCAACCCGAGGGTTTCACCGTTCACGTTGATTTCGTGTGATTTTTCAGGTTACTGAGTGATTCAAAAATGAATTGCTTGTAATTGTTAATTAGCCCATGAGCTAATTTTGGTGTTATTGATGTGAATTTAATAACGAGAATTGTGTGAATTAATTATGTTAATATATACATGTTTTATATATTAGCAACAATATTTGTGAAATCATATATCGCACGATATGCACTGGGGCACCCTAGAATATTAGGAGTGAGTGCATGACACGAAAATGAAAAAAAAAAAAAAAGGAAAAATGTTTGTGAAAGGAATTTCGACGGAAGATTTTCCAGAGAATTGTGTTGGGAGATTGTCCAACAATTCACGTCGGAGGGGCCCATGAATTGTTTCGGAGGGTTATCCAATAGATTCACCTCAGAGGGTAGTCCAATATATTTACCGAATCTCAGTAGTAAGTTTTCGAGAACAAAAAGCTTTTGTTTTGAAAACTGTGATTTTACTCGCATTTGGCTTAGGCATGTGTGAGGGAGTCGGTTAGGACTCGAGACATAGGATTGGGCATGTAGACATTCAAGTAGGATCATGTATTTACTGAGTGCTGGGATGAGCTTCCATGACATGTGCACTTAGCGGGAGAGTAACCCACGAGGAAATTATCACAACCGGGCTTTGCTCACCCCGGGCTGAGGGATCACTATTTCAGTACAAGGAGGTACAGGAGGACGGTGCTCACTAGGAGGCCGCGCTAGAAAAAAGTCGGGTTGTATTGGTAGAGACTTTGTATAATGATGCATTAGAAATTGTACATTTTAATTTATGTTGAATTAAGAGGATTTATTAACTCTGAACTATGGTAATAGATAGTTTGATGTATTTTGTGAGTATTGATGCAAATCTAATTGGCCAATTATTTTACTCGATGTGGACCCGGTGTGGTCATTGTAACCATTTGGGAGAGGTCATATTTGGGTAGAGCTCCCGCATGCTGAGACTCGCCCACCTTCGTGAGTGGAAAAGAAGTTACCCGACATCCACGAGTATTCCGTTGTGCTGACTTCGGTTGTCAATGGACCCCGGGTTTTGGGGCCAAGCATCCTCTCTAATCATGCAACATGAGTACATGGTAGGTGAATTTTGTCACATCACATGTCTCTCATTGTCGCTTTACTGCAAGACTCGATTAACCGGTGCCTAGAAAACAAATTCGACTATCCTCAATTCAAACGAAATTTGATGTGGTAGCTAGATTTCGTGAGACGATTCCAACGGTGAAGTCCGTTTCATCATCCGAGATCTAGAAAAATTTCGGATTTTGACCAAAATTACCATTTTACCCTTTTTCAAAAATTCGAATTTTCCCCTGCTTTGCACGAGAAACCGTAACAAAAACAAAGTGGGAAAATTATGAAATGAATTGAGAAATGAAAGGAAGTTAAGAAGAAACAAAGTATAACTCTGTAGGTCTGATCGAAAGAAGAGAGTAGACTTCTAGTTCTTCATATCGTTATTACTATCATTTCTCCTTCCACTTTCAAAATTCACGGTTAAGAAAATGGTGATGAAAAATATGGATAATAAGAAAAAGAAAATCATTTTAATAGATTTATTTACTCAAGAAAACCCCATAAACTCCATTCATCAGCCCATGACTCCTTCTCTTTCTTGCCTTACATGCCTCCACAAAAACCCTAAAATGACCCCTCTACTTAGACAAAGAAATCCCGTCTTTTATAATTTCATAAAACATTTGGGTAGTCATTTGAATGGGGACTCAACAAATATAAATACTAAGCACTTATTATTTAATAAATTGAAATTTTTTTTATGATTAAACATTAAATTAAAAATATTAAATATTTTAAATCTTATTCAATAAAATTAATTATAAATGAAATAAAACCAAATTATTAATATTTTTATTTTTAATAAGCAATTTTCTAAATTAAAAAAATGATAATAGTTTCTTTATAATCTAAATGTGAAAAAGTAAATAATAAAATTTAAAATTAAATATAATCGAAGATAAGGATAAAATATAAATAAGTGGTTCATATTCATAATTATACTAATTGTGTTAATTTGAAAATATAATGAGAGGTAAAAGATAAAATATTTTAAAATCAATATCTAACTTGATAAAATAAATATTATTTCTAAACATCCAATACTAATATAATTCATAAATATTATTTTGCAAATAATATATCATAATAGCTAAGAAGTTATTTTATATATTAAATTTATTGAGCAAAATTAATTAATTTTTATAATACATATTTGATCAATTCATTTTTAAAATAAGAATATTTATTATAATTTATTATCAAAGTTATAATATTAATTTGCTAAAATAGTATTAGAAATATAAAATAAAAAATATTAATTTTAAAAAAACAATAAGGAAGTTGTCTATGCAAAATAATTCAAAAATTTTTTGAAAAATAATATGAGTTACATGATAAAGCCAAGAATACTATTTTTTTATAAACAAATAAAAATAAGAATAGTATTAATAATTAATATATTTTATATTACTTCAATGATGCTTTAGAAAAGTGTTAAGGTTTATGATTAATTTTATGACACTCTGAATAATTGTCATCATATTGATTTACCTTTATTAGATAATGACACACAAGTTTAAGGTTTACAATTAATTTTATGACGCTCGAAATAAGTGTCATTATATACACATTTGCCCCTTCATAAGATAATTACGCTCTATACATGTCATCAATACAAAAATATTACACTCCGATAACGACGCTTCTAAAAGCATCAAATATAATATTCTTATCAAACACGATGCTTTTTGAAAGCATCAAGTAATCAAACGCCACATTTTAATTTTCGTAGTCGCTTTATCTACATTGGCTTAATGTTTGAACTAAAAATAGTAATAATAATATAACAAGAATGAGCAAATATTAAAGGAAGAACTTTCAACCATAAAAAAAGGATTAGATATTACTCTTCCACTTATGATACAATAAAGATAAAAATATATCGACAATTGAAGTGAAAACCATCACCCCATGAAATTATAGAGGGCGGCATTGGAATAACCTAAACCCTTGAGTTCTTTAAAATGTGGCCCATAAATGTTCCTAAATTTTCTTATTTCCTAATCCCTTTACTTTATATTTTTAACTTTATATATTTAAAAAAAAAAAACCCTATTACTTATTTATATCAGAGACTTAGGTAATATCTAAATATTAAATAGCTTAATATACAGACTTATAGGCTCGAAAACTTAGCCCAATATTTACAATCTTCATTATCCCTTTTAATTTTGCATTCATGCATGGGCTAAGAAACTTCACTCAAGTATATCATATAACTTAATTGGTGCATCAAACCTGCTTTACTTATGTGTATAAATTCATGTCCGTTAACTCAAGTAAAGTGCACTAAATCAAGCTTGTTAAACAATCAGTTCATCAAAACTTCCTCCATTACAAGACGCACCAATCTTAGTTTACATGGCATCTAATTCAGAACCAGCTGAACCGATTGACGCTCTTCTAACTAATCACCCAATAAACGGTTAGAGAAAAGACATGTATTCGAATCATAAGGATTAGGATCTACCTTGGTCTTATAATTACATCATGAAGAGCTTTGATCCATGCACAAATACAATTACATCATTAAGACCTTTAATCTTGGTCATAACCATCCTTGATTACCAAGGGAAGACAAAATATGGTATATGAAAATGAATATATTTAATCAAACATGAATGCATGCAAAACTACTTAGAGGATGTTTGTTTGTTATCTTTTATTGAAAGTTTACTTGTTTTTAGATATTAATTTGTTTGTTTTTCTATTTTATGACTTATAATAGACTTTTTTTTAATGAAAAAAGCCAAATATTTGGTTTCTTTTTCTAAATAAAAAAAAAAAAAAAGAATAACATATTGACTTATCTTTACTTTTTAATACTTAATAGAAATAAACATCACAAAAGTAAGAAATCCAATGACTCAAATGTAATTAAGTATTATTTATTTTCTAAATTTCCTCATGTGAGCAATGTAGGAATTAGAATCATCTCCGCGTTCTCAAAAAATTTGATCTAAGGAATATGTCACACAAAAACTATGAGTGTTACGACCAAAGCAAAAAACAATCCATAAAAATCCATTCCCATCTTATAAAATCTATTATTTGATCGAAATTAGTGCCCCATAAAAGGGTTAAAGGGTTAAGGGAGAGAAACACAATTTTTCATCAAGATTACGCCTGATCCCTTCAAGAATCTCCAATGGGTTAAAGGTATACTTTTTATCTTTGTATTGATATTGTGAAAATCATATTGTTCTGTTTCCTTGGCTATTATATAATAATTAGGGTTTGTCATTATATGGCAATTAAGATTTATTCCATATAACTTAAAGAAAACCATGATAATAGTTTTATTTCCAGGATGGTTTTGTTTTTCTAACAAAAGGTGATTATTGATTTTCAATATAAGAAATAGAAAAATCCAATAAGTGGTATCAGAGCATGATTCAAAACTTATGATTTCCCTATGAAGTTTATTTATTTTTTATTGTTTCTTGCTTATGAAATCAAATTTTAATAAGAATTTAATTTGTTGATGTATTTTCTCCCGTATGAATACAATTATTAAGCTTATTGTACCTCAGGATTTTTTAACACGTTTAAATTTTCTTACTATTATTGTAAAGATTTTTTCTACCGAATTTTATTGGTGATATGTATACCTCGATGTTATTGTGATAAAACTTATGTCAATTAAAGTACTATTTTATCAATTTCGAGATGTTGTACATAGAATGTGTTTTGTGGATAACATATAAAGTGAATGATTTTCTTGATTCATGAAATTTTGAATCAATTTAAGAATTGGTCACTTTTGATTGAGCAATAAGTATGATTTTGTGGTGTTATATTTTTTATCACTGAGGATATCCATATATATGTGTGTGTGTGGAATTCGAGGAACATATATTCTTATATAGTTACGAGTCTTGCATCTTGAATGGTGCGATGCCTCAATGATATGTGCATTCCGGATATATATATATTTTTTAATGACAATTCATATGATATATGTGAACATGAATAATTTTATGTCAATTATTTAGTTGCATTTAATTGCCATATAATCTTTGACCGAATAAATCAAATTCTTTAAATCTTTATGTAGTGACGGGCATCCTTTCTTATAAAAGAATCGCCATCGCATAATTTGGGGTTATAAACTCAAGTGTATTATCTCTTATGCTATGGTAATAGTAATGATAACATGAAGGTTATGAGTAACTTGAGCAAAATGATCTATTATTCTTGGTACTGTGTAATGTGAAGGTTTTATGTGAATTTTAAAATTTTTTCTTTAATTTAATATTCATATTATGCAGTTTGCAATACCAAAGTGACCAAACTTTCATTTGTTTTTAATATAAAATTATATAACCTTCATCGAATTTTGCTCAATATGATATTAATATTATGCTTAAGCTCAGAGCCATCAAAATGTGATTGAATATTAATGTTTTTGAATATTAGAATTATTTATGATGATATAAATTAATTCCACTTTATGAATGATTCATTAGCCACCAAAATGACTCAACCCTAAGTTTTACCCTATATCCAATTGTATAATATTAAAAACAATTTGATTGCCTAACATGAAAATGCTTATAAATATGGTAGATATAAAATGTCATCATAGAATTTGGTTGAATTGTTGTTGAATTGTTATACCTCATTAAAGGTCTTATTATTTATAACTATTTATATGAATTCATACATTATGGATATCATTGTCAATATGACTTAAATTGACACTTATAGGATTTGAGGTGTAATTCATATAAATCTAAATGAAACTCCACTATGTGAGATCTCTATTCTATGATGGTTATGATAATATTATGGCTTACCAATAAAATTTCCTGTATGTTTAATTTTATTGATCACTATAACAACATGATGTTTGTGCGATTAGTATATTATCTTGTAGGAGTATGTCACTTATGATATATTATGACTATACTAATCACCTCTAATGAAGTGAATATTGTTAACTACAATATTTTGAAATTTATATAATGTGAAGTTCATTAGTCACCAGCAAGTGGCCGAACTTGAATGTTCCATGAACTTAAATTCAGAAATATGTAAAATATTGTTCATTCTAATATTTTGAAATTCATATAATGTAAAGTTCTATGTTACTAAAGTGGCCAAACATGAATGCTCCATGAATTTCAAATTAAGAAATAAGGGTAAAATATTGTTCATTGCAATATTTTGAAATTCATATAATGTAAAGTTCGTTAGCCTAAAGTGGTCAACCTTGAATGTTCCATGAATTTCAAACTGAGAATATGTAAAATAATGCTTTACTCAAGTAATTTGAAATTCATATAATGCATAGCTGTTAGTCACCAAAGTGGCCAAACTTGAATGTATCATGAATTTCAAATTAAGAAATATACACTATGTCCAATTACTCATTCTTTATGGATGTCTTAAGTACTTGATAACGAGTATATTAAAGTTAAGGGGTTATAATGATATTTAAGAATTCACCAAAGGTAAACTATCCATCTTATGAATAAATAAATACGGATGATAAGATCTATGATTTTGTTGTAGACTATATTTGTACATCCAAAGATTACAAGTGTAGTTCTAATACGAACTATGAATAATATCCATTAAAGAAATATGTACTAAAAGCATCATGAAAGTATTATATATTGTAGCATCTACCCAAGGGAGAGTTGTGGTATATATGTATCATTTTGAAATTATTTGTTTTAAATTGATTATGGTTTTTGCTTACAGTTTATCAAGTTTAATCATAAAAGACATGATATCTTATGTTACATTATTGTCATAAGATTTCCTAATTATTTAGCAATAATAAGTTTATGTAGCTCCTCTGAATAAATTACTTTCGATTGAGGTTGACTAGTATCATCCTAAAATTTGATGATATGTAAGAAACAAGTCATTATAGATGATAAAACTGCAATACTAAATATCTTGGGAATGATGGATAAATTTTAATTTTATCTTGTCAGTATAGACTTCTCAAGTAATAAGTGTGAGATATGGTTGAAAGGAAACAAGTCTCTATTGATGGAAAATGCATTTCCCTTAAAGCATTGCTGTAAAGAAGTCAATGATTAGGCCTATAAGAGATATGAATGAACCAATTAAAGAGATGATTCTTACGAAACTATCAAGACCCATAAAAGAAAAACTCGAATGGTTAAGTATCATACTATTGAAAAATTTATGGATATTTATAGGATTTCCCAAAGTAAGTTTTGAAAGACTCTGGAAGTTATGGTTATTATTGATCAAACAAAGTGAAAGAATATAAGAGAGTATTTTGGGCATTGTGAGGTAAGCCAACCATTAGAAAAGAACAACTAAAATAATAGTTAAGTTTTGTTCTTTGTATGATTTATGTCATATTTACTAGAGTTTTATTTTAAATGATTGGTTTTAATGGTAATGATTTATTTCTATTAAGGATGAGAAGTATTTATGCAAAATAATTTAATGATTTTTATAATGCTTAAATTTAAATTTAAAGTTGGTATGATTTATGCTTTACTCATTTATGACTACAATTACACTTATACAAACATGAAATTAGTTTGAAGTAACCAAAGCTCAGACAATTTGATACTATTATATCAATAATAATTGTGATGTATTTTAATGTTACTTATTGGAGTTTGTAAGTATGTGTTACTAGCTTAAAGAATATAGATTTACAACCCAAACTTAATGTAAAATCTTGAAAATTAGAAATTTTCAGAAAAACAAGATAATAATAATAATTATTATAATAAATTGCCATAATGGTTCAGGGAAGCCTGGAAAATTCTATGGATCTCAAATGACAAAACGGACTCTACCGTTGGATTCGTCTTGGGAAATCTAGTTACCTAGAAAATTTTCGTTGAATTATGAGACAGTTGGATTTTTCACGATTTTTGATAGAATCTGCCTTAGTGAGACTCTCTCAGAACAAAGATTTTTGTTGAGAATATCTGGGAGTTAGGAACTCAAGGTAAGTTCATTTAAAGTAAAATTGAACTTGAATCGACGGAAATAAAATTATTTCGAGTAAAACGAACCCGAGCAAGGGGGACGCGCGCGACACGCGGGAGCCACGTGATCCAAAGCATAAAAGGAGAAAAAAAAACTTATTGAGGATTCTACTTTTTGGGTCGGGAGAAAAACGTGAGAGGTAGAGTGAGAAAAGAAAAAAATATGAAAACTTATTTTCGATCCACTGAGTTCCATCTACGACTGTGAGGGGCTAGAATCCAAAGTTCATCTTTAGTCGATACATGCGTGTGGGTACCAAACATGTGATTTTGCCGAGGATTCAAGTGAGGAGTTCAATGAAATCAAAGGTTTTCTGTTTAGAAGTGCCCATAGGACTTCCTAGAGTTTCTTCTACACTCTAAGAGGTAGGGATCCTTCCTACTTTGGTTTATTTTCTATTCCAGGAGCTGTTTGGTTGAGTTTTAATGCCCTAAGGGGCTATTTGGCCGTTTTTGCCCTAAGGGGCTGTTTGGCAAATTAATGGGTTATGGGAATAGTGCCTTGTTTGACCCTATATGATGTCCAATTTTTTAGGCTGATTTTCGGTTATAAAAAGGGAGAATTTGGACTAGTATCCTTCAAGGAAATTGTAGCCCTATCTGAGAACTTGATGTTAGGCTTTTGAATCACCCAAATTGGACATCAATAACCCAAGCTATGGTCCATTTTCCGGGATCACACAGTCGCCTGCTTTGGCCGAACCTACTGCTCGCATTTTTGGGACTCGATTTTCGGTTGGGAAAAATAAGAATTTGGACTAGCATCCTTCTCAAGAAAATTCAGCTCTGTCTAATAATTTGATGTTAGGCTTTTGAATTACCAAAATTGGACCTCTATAACTCAAGTTATGGTCCATTTTCCGGATCATATGTACTAGGTTGTTTAGTGGCTCAGGTCCGCATTTGGGACTGTTAGGCTAGTTTCGAACCGAGTTCTAACTATTATGTGGTCTATGGCTTGTTGTGTGGTGTGTTTTGTGGGCATCTTTATGCCACAATTGGTCCTAATGTTTTAAGTATGTCATTGTTTTAATTGGAGTGATATGCTCGATGGTAATTGATCGGAGGTCAATTTGTGTGTTCTAAATGGATCGACATGCGATGTGTCTGTATGAATAAGGCCATTGCATGGCTTGTCTGTTAGCTATTTGTGGACATGTTATGTCACATCTTGGCCTAGTAGATAATGTAAATCATTGCTTGATTGGTGATGACTTGTGAATGTCAATGTATGGGTGTATAAATATGTTGACATGAATTGTGTGATTTATTTGGAAATTGTATGTTAATTGATATAATTGTCCAAATGATGCATGGGTGATATACATGAGTAGAGTTGTTCATATAGCATCCATCATATATGTGACATGATATATAAATAGGCAATGGCATATTGCTTTGCATTTGTGCATTGGGACATTGCATGAAATGGGTGTGTGCGCATGGTTTTAAATCATTTATCATTCTTGGTAAATAACTCCAACCCTACCTTCTATTTTATGTTCTTTCCTTTCAATTGTCACAACATAAATAAGAAACTTCCTGATCAAGAATCCTCATCAGAATAGAATCCTAGAAAGTTTCTAATTCTGGTTTGATAGCTTAGAAGTTATGATCTTCTAAGATTTGATCGTTATCCTCTTGCCAAATAGATCATAGGCCCATCACGATCTAAGCATTTGCTTTCCAAGTTCTTTAAATTCTTTAAGCTAGACTAATGCATGCCTCACGACCATGAGCCTAAGTTCGACATCTCATGTCTAGCATGTCCCCGTAACATAGGATAGAATTTCAAGCTCTTTAAAGAAAAACCTGGGATTTACTTCCCACCTATTTCGAGACAAACTGTTGTATCGTGAAAGTGGGCTCGCACCCAATATACTGGGTGATGGCACCCTGACAAATACAAAGTTACTAGTTGCCAAAGGTTTTCAACAAACCCCGGCATTGATTTTTTCGACACTTTTAGTCCAAAGTGATTAACCAACTACTATCACTTATTTTCCTTGGTCAAGTACTATGGATGGAAGATTCAACAAGTTGATGATAATAATAAGCTCGAATGGAGAGCATGATGAGACTGCTTTTAATGGCTCAACCACCGGGGTTTTAAGATCCCTTCGCCCCATTTTGTTTGTAAACTCAACAAGGCTTTATATGGCCTCAAGCAAGCGCCTAGAGTTTGGTTTGATCATCTTAATTCAATTTTAAGCATTATTAGAGTTTCTTACCCTCATTTCCGGTTCCTCACTATTTTTGCCTCGTGATTCATGGATGCATGCTCTGGTCTCGTGTACGGGGACGAGCATCTTGATCAATAGGAGGGATTCACCGCTATTCATACTCATTCAAGATCAATAAGTCCTTGGCCCTCAAAACTCTTGGGGATGTTCATTGCTTTCTCTCGGGATTTGAGGTACTACGGACTAATTATGCTCTTCATCTCAAGCAAACTAAATATGTTACTCGATCTACTTACCCAAACAAATAATATGCTCAAATCTAAAGCCTGCCTTTAATTCTATGAGTTTAGCTAATAAACTTTCGCTGTGGATGATAGCCTCACCTTTCTCTCAACCTTCTTTAGTATCGAAGTACTATAGGTCTCTTCAAAAGATCTAAATCATACCAGCCCGATATTTTGTCGTGAACAAACTGAATAATTTGCATGCCCCTACCACAACACACCGGGTAGCCTCGCAAAGGAATTCTTCATTATATGCGGACTCTCGATTATGGCATTCTATTCATTACCTCGGTCTTTAGTTCGAAGGCTTTTCCCCGATGCTGATTTGGCAACAAATCTTGATGATCGAAAATCAATGAGTGGACTTGTGTCTTCTTAGACCACCATTACCTGAGTTCAAAGAAGCAAAATGGCAAGTGGGTCGCTTCAAGTATAGAGTCTCGAATATAGAGCTCTTCGCACCGGCCACGAACTTGTTCGGGGCGCAGACCCACTGAGGAGCTTTGAATTTCCTTCCAGCTCACACCTCCAAAGGTTAGGGTGTGATAATGTTGGAGCCAAGCACTTGCTACAAATCCAAAAAGATATCAATCCCGTAGTGCTTGTGGCTGATATTGAGTTAGATATTCATTTTGTCGAAACTGTAAATCGAACGCAAATTGGAGGTCCCGTGATATCTCTTATGATCATCAACCAAATTCGATTTGTTTACTAAGCCACTTCCCTTTGAAATTTACCTTTTCCTATTTATGTCAAGTTTTCTAGGATCTCCCTCAATCGCCTTGAGGGGTATATTAACGAATGTGATGCTGATAAAGACTCAATAGGCCTATACCTAAGCATCACGTAATTGTATCTTCTCCAAAACTAACTATGAAGATCATACACTCGAGAAGCATGTTATACACTCCCCGCTAACTAACACTGCTATGTAAAGACTTGCAAAACAAGTTGCCTTCTTCTATAGAGTCAGATCTACTCGCTTGTATATATACAGTTCCTTTCCTCTTCTCGTAATTTTGAACTCTCTCAGAACTATATTATTTCTTACAAAGAATAAAATAGTTTTCGCTTCAGATGTTCTTATCACACTAAACTTAGGAATACGTGAATATTAAATGGCCTAATATACGTGACTCATAGGCCGGACAACTTAGCCTCCAATTACATTCTCATCATCCTTCTCGATTTTGCTTTCATGCATGCATGGCTAGAAACTTCACTCAAGTACATCAAATAACTTATTTAGTGACACCCGATTTACTTATGTGTATATAAATTCCTTTACGCTCAATCAAGTAAATCGCATCAATCAAACTTGTTAATCAACTGCCTTAAAACTTCCATTACTTGCATATATCAAGCCCGATCTTAGTTTACAATTTACATGGCATCTAATCCAACCATTGAATCGGCTGACGCTCTTTCTGAACTTATAACTAGTCCATGAAATGGTCGAGAAAAGACATGTATATGCTAATCATAAGGATCAGGATCTATATTGGTCATACAATTACATCATGATTTCATGAAGAGCTTTGATCCATGCACAAATATAATTACATCCTTAAAGAGCCAGCGGCACCATCCAAAGATGCATGTACTTTCGTAAAGGCTAGCTCTAAGCGCATTGAGGAAGCAAAAATGGTATATGGAAGTGTTATCGTGCCTAATAATAAAAGAATATATACAAGCCTAAATGGTAAATGTTGTCGAGCCATCAGACATTTTTCCTTTTTCTCCATAGATGTGTTTCTATACTAGAACGCCTTTTTTAGTATATATATTATATATACATGCACTAAATACTAATTAATTTGCAATCTAAAGGGCTTTGTCTTTGGTCGTGATGTTGCATAAAAGGTCGATGCATGTGAGCACGTAGAGTCATCAGTCATATTCAAACATTTGATTGTTAAGGAATATGTCACGCAAAAGCTGTGAGCGTTACGACCAAACCTGCCAACATTCAATAAAAATCCGTTCCCACCTTATAAATCTATTATGTGATCCAAATTAGTGCCCCACAAAAGAAGTAAACATTAGAAAAAGGCAAGTAATCCAATTCGGGCCAGTTCTGTCGGGTGCCAGGTGCAAATAGTTTGCTTGAGACTCCGATTCTAACTTAATTGGAAAATATTTGTTAGGAAATGGGTTTTGGGGGCCTCATGCAGCTGCTTATTTGATTGGAAGCTTCATGCAAAAGTATGACGCACTTAAATTAAAGTCACGCTTTTTAAATATTTTGACAGATATAATTGTAGTTTCCAAGTCACAAATTGATGTTCTGACCGTGATCTAATTCGCACTTCAAAGACAAGATAGTCCGAACTCCTCCTATAAGACTTAGTAAAAGTAAAGTAGATGTAATATATATTTGCAATAAAGTAAAATCACACATAATCTTTACTTACTTGGCAACTGCCTACGTCCACGAGGCTATGCCCAGTTACAAGGATTTCCACTGATCTGATTCAAGGTTTATCATTACTCTTATGTAGTACAAGACTCCCTCTCTACCCATGACCCTTCTTGAAACCTAGTGGGATTTAGAGGGAACTCCCTCCATTCCCCTCTCTAAAGCATCTTACACCCATACCTATATTACATCAATATAAGATGAATAAAATAAAGAACATCATCTTGCACCAAAGGTGAAAGGCTTTTAAGGTGAAATACCTCAATGTAGTATCTACACTCCATACTCACTCAGCATGTTTGGACTTCACTTGTTCTTCTTCAAGCTCTACTTCTAAAAATCTGTGTTGAGAACTTCTAATGCCCTGAATTTATAGCCTTGCTAATTAGTCTTAGAAGTCTAGATTTGGTTAGATCATTTTCCTAATATGACTCCAACCCCACCTTCTATTTTATGTTTTTCCTTTCAATACACGGAAATAGGAAACTTGTTGATCAAGATTCCTCATCAAAATAGATCCTAGAAAGTTTCTAATCCTGGTTTGAAAGCTTAGATGTCTAGATCTTCTGAGATTTGATTGTTATCCTCTTGCCAAATAGATCTTAGCCCCATCAGTTACTTTCTCCCCAAGTTCCTTGGCCTCCAAGTCAGCAGACTCATGTGTGCCCCACGGCTGCCCTATTTCCAGCTAGACATCTCTTTGTCTAGCATCCCTACAACATAGGATAGCTCAGTCCGAATCACATATCCTAGTCCTATTAAGGACTTGTACTTCTATTTCATCAAATCTTCATTAATTTCGATTTTAAAGTAGCTACCTTCTTGTAGAACCCTTGATACGAAGATATGGAAAATTATATAATGTACTCCAACATTCTCCCCTTGTTTATATCTTTCTAGCAAAAATACCCCTTAAAGAATGAAGACACACCCTTGCTCTTATTTTCTCCCCATTTTTTTTTTTTTTTTTTGTGGGAAGGAAGGATAATGCCTTAAAGGTCCTGACTCCGACGGCTTATCGTAGACTCGGGGTGGGGGACCCCATCTATCCACAATGCATACCCCCTATGGATGACTCAGAGAGTGATTCATACCTTGAAGCATCCAACCTTGGTGAAATGTCGCCTAGTTGGATCTTTAGTGGATATGTGTCAAGATAATGATGTTGTCCTCAACCATGTTCAATGTAGTAGTGCCCATGTCATTCGCTTGGTTCTCGAATGTCGAATCGATTTTTCGAGATATTGATAGCACTAGTTGTCACATTACAAAGGTTAGGACTTCTCCAAAAGTCTCCATAGTCTTTAAGAATATTTTTCATCCAAATGAGTCAGGTGCATCCACTACCAATTGCTATGTTTTCGACCTGGCCGTAAGTGCGATATGCGCTTTTTTTTTCTGTTGAATTAAGACACAAGTGTTGTTTCCAAGGAAGAAACACCCATAAGAAGTATTGTTTTTTTCATCCGAGCTTCCAACCCTATCAACGTCACAATATCATACTAGGCTAGATGTGTGCCCTCGTGTACCGTATACTCATAGTCCGCTATTTCACTTACACATTTGATAATTTTCTAGACTGCTAGAAGATGACCATCCTTAGGGCTTGCTTGGTCGCTCTCACAAACTCCCATGCTATAACATACGTTTAGACAGCTTGCATTCAAGTACAACAAGCTTCCAATCATGCTTTTATAGAGAGTAAGATCAACACTATTCCTTACTTCATCTTTAGAATTCTCGCTACGGGTCCTTACTGAGGTCCTTCGATGTTTTGTTATACCAAGTCCGAACTCACTGACCAGGTTCTTAGCATGTTTTTCCTATGAGATAAAAATCCATGAGTTGATTTTTCATACCGAAAGACTTAGAAAGTATGTAAGTTCTCCGACCAAGCTCATCTCAAATTTTGTGCTCATGTGTCTTACAAACTTTTCCACCAGGTGTTGGGATGTGGACCCAAAGACTATGTCACCCACAAATATTTGAAGAGCAATTACTTGCTTTTGACTTTTCCAAGTGAAGAGAGTACAATATGCTCCCCCTCACGTGTAACCACCTTTTAGGAGGTATTCCGTGAGTCTCTCATACAAAGCTCCTGGAGCTTGTTTTATCCCATAGAGATTATTTTTTAGTTTGTAAACATGATTAGAGTGAAGAAGATCTTCAAACCCTTTAGGTTAAGCTACAAACACTTCTTCATGTAGATACCCATTTAAAAAGCCCTTTGACACCAATTTGATAAATTTTGAACCTTGAGTGTGTAAGCAAATGCCAATAGCGCATCGAATTGACCTTCAAGCGAGCTACTCGGGTGCAAATGTCCCATCAAAATCTACTCTTCACTTGAGTGTATCTCTGAGCAACTAGACAAGCTTTTTTCTAGTGATGTTTCCTTCATCTATCTTAATTTTGAAGATCCACTTGGTCCCAATTATATTTGCATATTAGGGGTTTGGAACTAAATCCCAAACTTCATTATGTCCGAACTGTGATAGTTCTTTCTTGATAGCCTGGATCCATAACTCATCGTTCAGAGACTTCTTGTAATTTTTTGGTTAAATTGTGGAGTTGTAGCAGCCAAGGCTAAGGCCTATCATTTCTTTGTGGTTTACCTTAGGAACGCCCCTCGTCCGGACACTCACTTCTAGATCTACCAAAATATCAATGGTAGGATGGTTTTTATGAATCTTCTGTAGGGCTCTCAACCTAGATGTCAAAGTGTTCAACACTCATTATGGTCATCCTGTTGTTGTAGGAGTTCTCTCGTTGTCCGGATATCACGATAACCGGTGCTCAACGGATGGTGGAGCATCTTCTGGGAGTGTCGAGTCTTCTACTTCAAGAATTGATACCCATAGGAGGATCTTCCGTCTAGATGTTTCAATTCGATGGAAGATAATCATCAACTTGCACATTAGTTGATTCTATCACAGCCTTTGTTATTTTATTGTACATATGAGCACTCCGCGTATTTGGTGGATATTCCTAGAAATACACTCATCTCTCTTAGCATTGAACTTCCTTCTCGTTCCCCTCATTATTCAGATGCAAGGACTACCAAATCTGAAAGATGTTTCTTATGATGTTTTGAGAGTTCTAGCCTTAGATAGATTCTGTATTTGAGATGTAGTATGTTGTATTTATCAGTTTCGCCCAAAAATTTAGTTCGACACTCTTTGGCTTTAACATGACTTGGGCCATTTCTTGTGGTAGAGTTCTTTTCTTTCTTTCAACTACTCCATTTTGTCGTGGATTTTTGGCAAGCAAGTACTCATGTTCTACACTATTCTTCTTATAGAAATTTTTCTAAACAAGGAGTTTTCAATTCTCACCATGATAATTCTTTATTCACTTATCTTTAGAGTTCGTTGTTGTGCTCCTTGTCATTCACATAGCTTATTCAAATGCTTCAAATTCTTTGGATTTGGTTTTGAGGAAATTTACCCAAGTGAACCTAGAGAAGTCATCTACAAATACATTTACATACCTTTTTCCAGCAATGCTCTTTATTTGCATGGGGTCCATTAGATCCATGTGGACCAATTCCATAACTCTGTAGTAGAGCCTAGTTGAGACTCTGGGTGAGGTGTTCGTACTTGTTTCCTAGCTGGCATGGTCCACACACTTTGTACCTCCTTTGAGATTTGGGACATCCCTGATAGTTTTCAATACAATTGTATTTCAGAGGCTGTTATGGCTTACATGTCCCATTCATTTGTGCCAAAGGTTAGTTTCGTTTTGAATCGTGGCCAGGAATGTGTTCAAACTTGCAAGTAGATAGTAGTTATTTGATGACTCCATTTCAAAGCTCCCATGACTTTACCGCTGATCCTGGTCTAGGACAATACATTTGCCCTTGATGATTCTCACGAACAAATCTTTGGTCACACAATTTATCGGGAGCACCGATCAAGTTGGCTTTTTGTCATCGATAAGAGGCACATCTCTTACCTTGGTAAACTCTAGAACATTTTAAGGACTTGTTCCCCAAGACTTTTCCTTTAGAACCATCCCCAAAAGTTATTAAGTCTAAACTAAATAGAAGAACGTTTGATAGCAACTACTTGTTGCCATTCATATGTCATGAGCTTCCACTATCAAAGTACCACCTTTGTTCTATTTCAGCCTTGAGATAGGTAAGAACAACATGGCTCTTAGTTTTTCCTTTTTTTTTTATCTAGGTGGGCTTTTTAACTGATTTGTTCTCCTCTTACTCTTTCTTCTAGTAAGATTTGTAGTCTCTTTAGTGACGCTCTGATGTGAATTTGGCTTTTTCGACAAGACAGCATATGACTTCATTGCCCTTCTTTATATGAACTTGTCTTTCTTGGTCGAACATGTTTTTCCCATTCTTGGGAGAGTTCACTGCTTCTTCTTTACCTGGGTCTCGGGACGTGAAATCTTCTTGAAATGTGCTTTGTTTCGAGCCTGGAGATCCCCTTTTGTACCCAATGCCTTCCCGAGTCTTGGAGGTAGTTCTATACATAGAATGTGATCCACGGACAACATTCTTGAGTTCATCATTCTTGCTATTTTCCTTAGATGTTCTAACCTTCTATTTGAGCCATGTCGTTTTAAGGATTTCTTTAGAGTGGCTACTTTTCTCTAAAGCTTTGTTGTCTTAATTGAGTTTATGGATTTATCCTTGAAGATCTTCATTGATTTTTTTCTGTGTTTACCCAACTTTCGTACAATACTGTGTAGGAACGTGCTATTTCTTCGTCTGAGATTTCATCATCTTGTTCTTCGAAAAGTGGGTGAGTCAAGATTATGAAATCTGCAAAAACCACGCAGTGGTTCGGGATGCTAGTCATCAAGTATCCTTGAAAATTCTTGAGGCTTTGTGTTTGATTCCAAAGAATGAGGTCACTATTGTCACAACAATAGGTTGACTGCCTTGTTTCTCATATTTTGTAGTCTTCCTCGATTCATCATGACTTCGCATAACAAGAAGACATCGATTCTTTTCATATCAAGTATTCTACTTGGATATGACCATAACCTCCACATTCTCTACACTGGATTGACTTGTTCCCTGATATTTGATCTTGAGATTCCTTTGTGTCATGCTAAACTTAATAAGATTAAAATGTGCTGATGGGCAATTTTTTGAGCTTATGGTTACTCGTACGAAAGCATTCAACCTTTATGGCTCTTTCAAAATTTTTTCACCACAAGGCCATAGATTCTAAAAGTTCATTCCTCTATCAACAAGTAGTTCGACTTAGCCTTAGTCTCAAGTTTCTTTCTATCATAGGACTCTCCATTCAGTTCTATTTCAAACGTAAGTGGAGATACCATCAGTTTTTCAAGTCTCATCATTTTTAAGTCTTTTTCCTCCCTTATTGCTATTGCCTTGAATGCAAACCTAGGTGGCAAGGATCTTAGGGCCTTTTTCACAAGCTTCTCTTTTAGAATCTTTTCCCTAAGGGAAAACGATTCATTATCTATGTCGCACAATTTTCCATTGAAGCCACTGATAGTCTCCTCCTCACTCAACCGTAATTTTTCGACTCTTGTTGTAAGCAATTCTAAACTGGATTCACGAACTGCACTGGTTTCTTCAAATGGACAAGGAAGAATGTCCCATGATTCCTTGACTACTATGGTGGAGATCATCTTGACTGCAGGATCAACAATGTTGAAGATGGCATTCAAGGCCTGTGAGTTTTGAGTGGAAAGGGCGTCTTCAAGTGTCCAAGCCATTTCTGCCAGCCCTTGAAAACAATTTTCCCTTCAACATCAATTTGGGTGAGTCGGCTTCCATCCTTGCGTAACTAATTCCATGCCTTTCATCAATTGATTTTATGATGACAAGTAATCCCGCTTTCTAGTAACCATAGTTCGTCCTATCATGAAGAGGGGGACGGCTAGTAGAACCACCTCTACTAACAAATCCATCCGCTACTCTCACACAATTAGTTAGAGTAAACACAAATCTCACTCAATAACCATGCCGACCCTATGATACCCAATTGACAGATATGTTGCAGGTTCCAGTCACGCCCTTTATGTTTAGACTATGATCTCATTCGACTTCGGGCAAAGATAGCTTTGAACTCTCACTATAGGACTTAGTGTGTGCAAAGAAAAGGTAATATATTTGTAATAAAGTGAAAGTACACATAATCATTTGTGTGGTTCGGCAACCTACCTACGTCCATGCGGTTGTGCCTAGATGCAAGGATTTAATCGATATGAGATTCAAGGTTTAATTATCTATGTGGTATGAGACTTGAAACCTAATAACTCATAGTGGAATACAGAACAAACTCCCTCCATTCCCCTCTCTAAAGCTTTGCACACCCATATCCACATTACATCAATATAAGATAAAGAAAATAAAGAACATCATCTTTCACTGTGTCAAGGCGTTTAACGTGCAATACTCCAACTAAGTATCTCGTGACTGCAGACTCACTCTTCAGGTTCGGACTTCGCTTGTTCTTTTTCAAGCTATGCTACTGAAAATCTGTGTCGAGAACTTCCAACGCCCTAAATTTATAGCCTTCCTCTTAATTAGTCTTGGAAGTCTAGATACGATTCATTTTCCTAATATAACTCCAACCTACCTTCTATTTTATGTTATTTCCTTTCAATTGTCACAACAGAAATAAGAAACTTGTTGATCAAGAATCCTCATCATAATAGAATCCTAGAAAGTTTCTAATTATGGTTTGATAGCTTAGTCATTCGAATCTTCTAAGATTTGATCGTTATCCTCTTGCCAAATAGATCATAGGCCCATCGCAATCGGTTATTTGCTCCCCAATTTCCTTAGCCTTCAAGTTAATAGACTCACGTCCGTCTCACGGCTGCTTTGTTTCTAGTTCAGACATCTCATGTCTGGCATGTCCCTATAGCACATAATAGCCTTAGTTCAACTGACTCTCTCGGGCTGTCCTACCAGTGGATTTCACTTTATATTTCATCAAATCTTTATTAGTTCGATCTTAAAATAGCTACCTTCAGAACCCCCTTGAGACGAAGACATGGACAATTATTTCAAACCCAACATATTTCATTATGATTCAATTAATTTTGAAGAAGCAGTTAACTATTCACCGGCATAAAGTAGGAATTAGATTTTTATTGAATTAATTTTTTTCTTTTGCAAAAATGATAATATTATTGTATTTAATAGCATAATAAGAACAATTATTTTTGTTTCTACTTTTTATATTGTTGAATGCAAGAATCAAATGGTATACTCACCTAATTTTCAAAACAAAAAAGATATGTAAACTCTAGAGACAATATTTTCCTTTATTTTTATTTAACGATTGGCCAATAGATTATTTTGACATTTTTCATTTGCACATAACCTTATAAAATATGTTCATATATTGTTTCGAACTTGCTTCTTGAAGCCTCGGGCCAAACCCTTAACCACCGAGTTTAGACTCATTTGGAATGCTTTTACACAATTAATGACATATATGAAGACTTTATCATCATGCGGTAATTCAAACCTAGTATCTTTATGACCCTCTCGATTTCAAAGTCTATGCCATTGAAGAACTAAAAAACCCTTTCAAACGAATGAAACAATGAAAAAGAAAAGTTATATCCATGCATATAAATGGCAATTGATTTGATCTCTGAACATATCATATCCATTCCATCTCCTCGTGTCTTAGCTTAAACCCTACCATTATCATGAGGTTCCTCACAATTGTTTTAGCAGTCACTGCAATTGTTTTTCTTCTGAGTGTTCAACCAAACAATGCCACTAGGGTCCCTAAGGGAGAGAAAAATGAGTGGATGACGAAAGGAATTAATATTGTATTGCAGTCTCTGAAGGGGGGTCCTGTATCTCCTTCTGCCCCAAGTTCATGCACTGAATCTCATAAAGATCGCCCCCACCAGCCGGCCAGAACTTTGCAAGCCATGCCATGCCTCTCCTCCCTCTCGGCCAAGCCCACCGGCTGCCGCCGCCGTTGTCATGGCTAATGAGAACAAATGAAACCTCACTATGGTCACCACCAGATTTCCAAAGTTCTTACTAGTTATTTGCACCAAGTATAACTATCTTATGTGTCATAAAATAATATAATTTTCAGTTCATTTTGCTTTGTAATTTTCATCTTTCCTGTAATGTTTGTGTATGTTCTGCGGGCTGACAAATATAATATTGAGTAAGAAATAAAGAACATGCATCAATTAATGTTGAAAAGGGCATGTAGAGCATTATTTTCAGTGTTTATGTTCTGGGGTAACCTTTGATTTTGAATAATTCATGCTAAAAAAAAAAATAAAAGATGAGAGTTTGAATCTTGAACATATTTTTCTCTTTGGTTGTGTTGATTATTGATCTTTATATGTAAAACCCAATTGTGTAGTCACTTAACATCGAAACAGTTAGTTACTTTTACATGGAAATTAAAGTGCTTGCAATTTGCCTTATGAACCTCTAAGGATTAATTATGTCCATGCATGCCAGTTGTTTTGGAGATACTTTGAATAATAATTTTGATGAACTTTTAGTGGTTTTGACAATAAAAATTTAAAATAGTTGAACTTTATATTAAATAGTTTTATATTTTGAGATATCATTTGTATATATTTTAAATTTCTCCTTGAGGGGTGGGATGTTAAATAATTTGATTGCTTCCATATCTCTCTGGGACAGAGAGGTGGGTCTATTTATTTATGGCATTGGGTTAGTGTTAAAAAACTTGAGATAAATCATCAAGATACTGCTGTGTGCTTTATTACGCATCTGGCTATGAACTGATCTACCAGTCTAATATTGGTTTTACAAGTGACTATAGAATGGTAACTTTTTCGATTTAATGTCTGATTTGGATCTTGAAACATTAAATTTAACATGCAGTTTTGAAAAGGAGAAAAATTTATATATATGCAGTTTTCTTTGCTTTTTCTCGAGATTTGGAAAAGAAGAAAAAAGATTATAATAAATGCTCTATGGTGCCGTGGAAAATGGTATGTACATGCTATACACCCTAGATGATGATGCCCCATATTTGAAAGTTAGGTCTTGATAATGCAAAAGTTGGTGCATGTGAGGAATCACCTTCAAAGATTTGATCAATTCTTTATTAGGAGTGTATGTTACGAGAAAAAAAAGCAGCTTTAACATCTAGAACCGTGACCAAATTCATCCCAATTCAAGGAAGCACGTCCTAGTAAAATCTATTATTATTTGTCTTTAGACAAGAAAATTATTGTATAATAACACACTACTATGACCACTACAATACATTCCAAAGATGTGTTCCATGCTGAATTATTTTGTAAGATCAAGAGCATTTATTAAGCCCAAAACAATTGATTAACAATCAAACGACCCAATAAACGCATTACAAAATACAAACTTTATTGAACAAAGAAGCATATCAATTTATAGTGTGTAGAAACATATCCGGGAATGTATCCAAATTATTGATTACATTTATCTCCAAAGAAACTGGAGGGGGCAAGATCAAAGAAAAAAGATGGCTGTGGCTGAAGAAGAATATTTCCTTCTCCCCAAAGAGGTTCTTCCTACTCAACTCTTGTTAAATTTTAGGGCTTCTATTTACTTATATATATGGTTAATATGGGAACAATTGGTTTTGGTCCAATGGTCTTACCAAAGCAAGGGAGAAGATATAACTATGAGCTCCTAATTTAGTTAATATTAAAAATCATCCCATAAATGACCCATAATTAATGATACACAATTATACAATTAAAATTGTAATATGATTTTGCTCGGGTCCATAATTGATAAATTAATCTAAGATTCTCCCACTTGGACCTACATAATCAATATAACTCAAATGCTTTCTCAATAGACTTACATAGTCATAACCAATCATATACAATTAACATACCGATAGGATATATAAATTGTACATAATCAGGCGCTACTAATCGAAATCATAAATGCTTCCACAAGAGACTTACATATCCATAACCAATCATATTCAATTAATACACCTAGAGGATGGCAATCGTGACATAACCAAAGCGCTTACTAATCTAGAAGCAAGACAATGACAAGAGTATTGATTCAATAGGAAAGAAAAAAACATAATTATGCTTATCCATCCGGTCAAAATGACACAAAATCATAAGATAATGACAACGCCAAAATGTTCATGTAATAACGAAAAACATGAGCTTTCCTTACAAAATACATGAAAGACAAACCCCAATTAAAAACAAAGAGTCTAGGCTCCTAACAATCTCATGCGGACGGTTCGAAACACACGCATTAGTGCCTTCGTTGAAGCGGGTTTTCCAACATGCTAGTCGTGAGGCGTGTAGCTCAACTGAAACGATGAACTCGTAACTTTCTTTTAACAAAAATAATCCCACATCAATGTGCTACAAGAAGTGCTCGTAGTGTTCCTAGAGAAAGATACAGCTATGGAATTATCACAAAACAATTTCAACGGTCTAGAAATGGAGTAAACAACCTCCAAAGGTGAAATGAAGTTCCGCAACCATATTGCATGACAAGTAGCCTCATAACATGCCACATACTCTGCCTCCATAGAAGAAGAAGCTGTAAGTGTTTGCTTGATACTTTTCCATGAAACCACTCCTTCAACCCTCATAAAGATATAACAAGAAGTGGACTTTTTATCATCCACGCAATCTCCATAATCGGAATCACTAAAACCAACCACCTCAAGAGTGTCAGTACGTCGATATGTTAACATGAGATCCTTGATACCCTGAAGATACCTCAAAACTTTCTTAGTCAATTTCTAGTAGCTTTGACTAAGATCACTCAAGCTCTACCCACAGGCTTCCACAACAAAGCAATATCAAAGTGTGCATACTGCGCATACATCAGTTGCCCACAATTGAAGAATAAGTGGACTGCTTCCTTAAAATCCCACTTCCTAAATTCCTCCCTTGAATCTTCGGTGAAACCCCTCCTTTTTGGTACTCACACGTATCCCTCGTCGAGTAGATGAACTTTCACTAATGGCCCAACGAATTCCGATTGACGGAACTCCGTAGATCATTGAAAGAAGTTCTTGGAAGCTCTTTCCTATCCTTTTCTCTTTCACGGTTTTTTTTCTCCAACAGGATAAGCAATGGGATCCTTTCCTTTTGTCCCCCAAGCCCCTCACTTAAGGTTTAAGTGGGTGGCTCACGTCGCGCCACGTGTCCACGACTTGTCCTGGTCCGTTTCTACCCCGAAACTATTTATTTCGTTTTGATTTAAGTTCAATTTATTTTAAATGAACTTTACTTAATTTATTTTCCATTTTCGAGATTTTTCTTAAAATCCCGTTTTTTGGGTTAGCCAGACCGGGAAGCCCTGAAAATCATGAAAATACAATTAGACGTAATTCAACCGAAATTGCCTAGGTAACTAGATTTCATGAGATGAATCCAACAAAGTGACGCCCGCTTCATCATCCGAGATGTAGAAAATTTCTCAAGCCCGCATCATGTATTGTAGCAAAGAATTTACCGCTTTGCCATTTTTCGGAAAAATTCAAATCCACCCGGGTTTTACGATAGCTCATATGGAGTCTTAGAAACAAACTCACTAGGAACTTGATTCAAAATATATGCTGCAGTTTTCAAGGCTTCACCCCACAAGAACTCAGGTAGCGAGGAACTAACAAGCATACATCGCACCATATCAAGAAGTGTGTGATTTCTCTTCTCCGCAATCCCATTTTGTTGAGGAGTGGCCTGCAGACATTGTATATCGAGCATTAATGCCATTCTTGAAGGTACTTAAAATGGTCCAAGGTTGTGTCCTGCTTCATCATATCTACCATAATAATTCTACCACATCTGGTCATAATAACCACTTTGATTCTCTTCCCTTATTGGAACTCAACTTTAGCTTTGAAAGCTTTGAAAGCCTCCAAAAAGTCAAACTTCTCACGAATGAGCTTGACAAACCACAACGGGAATAATCATCATTGAACGTGATAAAATATTTGTAGCCACCCATAGTAGGACGAGTGAATGACCCACAAATATCTATATGAATAACCTCAAGCAATCTCAAGATCTAGTCAATCTTGGCATTCCTTTAACTCATGGGCTGGCTTTACCTTTGATGCATTTCACTGTAATTAACATATGAGAAATCAAGATTTGGAAGAATCTCATATCTTAATTATTCTTTTCCATTCTCGTGTCTATAACATGGCCTAAACGCTTGTGCCAAAGAATAGAAGGCTTTTCATTCAATCTCAAATGTTTTGAGCTACTAGCAGTATTAATAGTAAGGGTAACAGATACATAAGGCAAAGCAAACAAATCTAATTTGTAAAGACTCCCAAAAAGTACTCAAATGCCAATCGATAGTGAATCTCGGTACAGTTTAACTTTTCCAATTCCTAAAAGAAAACTATATCCAAGTCTATCCAAAATAGGTACTAATATCAAAATTTTCCTAATCGAGGGTATGTACGCCACATCCTGCAATTCCAAAAAATTTCCTGTATTGAGCTATAATTTAACAACTCCCAAAAAATCAACTTGGACATTTGTACTATCTCCCATGCACACATACTGCTCCAAACTAGTTGGACTTCTTCTGCTAATAATTGCTTGCATAGAATTGCAAGTGTGAATGGTACCACCACTATCTAACCACCAAGTATCAAACGACACATGAAATGATATTAGATTCAAAAACAAACATTCACCTAATGATTATCAAAATAGCTCATTTTTCCCATTCTTGTACTAGTCTCATTGAGTTTGGTGGATGGCGCAGAATTGAGAAAGCTCTAAAGGTGAAGAATAAACAAGAGAGCAATGTCAAAAATACATGTAAAATAAAGGACATGCAAATTGCTCTATTATCTGCTTACCAAATGACTCCACAAAGGGTCATCACCAAATGCTAGAGTCTATAAAATACAAAAAGACTCATACATAGGTAAGAGCAATTCACCAACCTATTGTTAAACTAAATACGCTAATTCTCCCACCGATGGGATAGTAAATTACGTGGTTCATGACACTTAATGAAATCTCTTCACCAAATCCAAGTATCTTACCAAATAATCAAATCATCGATAGGACAACTTCACTATCCGTATGGATCTTAGCAAAATTGATGTGCAAGACGGGAGAAATAATAGTTGCAACATCAATTTCAAGAATATCCACATTCTCAGACTCCCGATAGGCAAGTTCATAAGCAATCAATATTTCAATTTTACCCAAGTGCAATAATATCAATAATAATCTTATTCACAATATGATGCTATAAGTGGGGCAATCACAAATAGTAATAAAACATAAATTGCTAAAGCAATATTGTGAAAAGGAAACAGTAAAATATTATAAAGTTGGGTAAAATTCAATTTTATCCTAAGATCAAATTTGATATTTACGGGGTAAAATAATTTGCCAAATACAACCTTATAAAAATGAAATTAATAACAAACCAGAATAATTTCACTAGTTATTTGCTTATCCGATATTCGTCCAAAACAAATAAAACCATCGTTTCATGTCCTAGCAATTAATGGAGCAAATGAATAAATTATTGCAAAAATAAATCTTTTTCTAATTTGGTTTTCCCAGGAAACCCATAAAAGAAAATACATATTTCTTTCCATGAAAATGAAATAAACAAATAATAAAAAGAAGATTTTTAAAAATTAAAACTCGTCAATTTGTTGCTGTTACTGTTACTGTTACTATTAGTCAAATGAATAAATACAAAGAGAAAAAATATGATTGAAATGTAATGATCATGTACTTTATTATTGTGAATAATAATCATTGTTAATCAAGGAACAAATTTGCATGATTAAAAACTGACAACCTTTCCTTTTTTTATTTATTTATATATTTAATTAAAAATAATATATAAATGTAGTGCGTATTTGACTCCCAAACCTAGGATAGGCTGGGACTGGGCCTTACTGACTTCCATAGGCTGGTAAGGGGTTGGTCTTAGTGCAGCTTAGTGGGAAAAGGTATATATAAATGGAAGTTTTATCCTTCTCCCGGTAAAGGAACCTGAGACCTTGACCCAAAACTATCATATTATATTTCCTAAATCTTTTAGAGGAAAAAAAAGAAGAAAGAAGAAATATTTGTACTTTAAATAAAAGTTCTCAAGAAAGTGCTTATCCATTCAAGCATTTGAAATGGGTCTGATCATTTCATATGGTGTTCTATACGTTCACACCATGCTTTTTTTCTTTTTTGCTTATTTATATGGATTAAAGTTGTCCAAAGCAGAGAGTTTTATTGTTGATCTAGTAATCAAACCATGTTCATGGGAAGCTAGCTGCCCAATGTACCGCACGTTGTTCTTGTGGAGCAAACCTAGGCAATCGCAAAACGAGAGAATTAATATATTACTGCAATTAATCAATGATTAATAACAAGAGAAAGAATAATAGAGGAAAAGAAAAGGCAATATATGATTTTATTAAAATAACCATGTTTGTTACAATTTTTGGGTATTACATATTCAAAAGATCAACTAACGAAAAACGTGTTCATGACTTGCAGGTTAACTTGATTTTTTTATTTTGTAGTAGGAATTGTTTTTTTTTTTTTTTAAAAAGAAAATAATTTTATTGATTCAAACTAGCAACATTCTATAGAAACATATAATCAAATTTGTTTAAAATTCTAAAGGATGACCCAATATCTAAGTTAATAGTACAATGAATCGGCTTAAAGCCTACACATTTAATAATTCTATGATGACTAGAATACATATGATTCAAGTTCTGCAGCATACTGACGACCACGATTTGACTTGATGTTTTGATTGAATTTGTTTTACCGTTTGAATAACTTATACACCAAAAAGTGTCGCAACAAGACGAATATTTTAAACCAAATGTGCACTAAGAGGACACAAACTGTAATGCAAACTAAGACGGATAACAAAATACGCCGCACAAGACGACAATAAAAATACTTAAAAATAGAGTAAAATCTAGATTTTGGTGAAGAACCACTTACTGAAAAGAAAATTGTAGAAAAGAGATGTAGAGGAGTGATTTCGCTAAAAGAATGGTAAAAATCACCCCCTCTTACTTAAAAAAAGGGCTAGAAAGAATAAAATGAGAAAAAGAAAGAGGCGGTTAGGGTTTTATTGTAGCACGAATTGTTTAAAATCCACATCAAGAGTGAAAATAATATACAAGATATTAATTGTTGCATGTTATTTATTTTTTATTCATTACATATGTTTTTTCTTTTAAATTTTTTTGAAATAAGGAGACTTCTCAAGCGCTTGTAGCTTCATATAAGAGCAATGAATATTGAAATATTTAAAAGCATGAATTCAGTAATTTAGCAGTAACAGATCACACATTTGCATTGATGTTGCCCCATCGATTAATAAAGCAGCTGCATGAAGGCCACCAAATCCATCTCCTAACAAATATTTTTCCAGTGTTGAGTTAGGATTGGTCTAAATCAAACTATTGTTGCATTTAAAAAATTTCACGATTTGTATACCACTTTTTTGACTAAGCATTGGTGGATTTCTTCGTTTCTCGTACTGTTTACTTTCTTTGTGGCCTTGTGGATCACTAATTTTGATCGTAGACTAGATTTTATTGAATTGGGGCTCGCTTTTGGCCGTGATGCTCACAGCACCTAACTCATATATTCTAAAACATGTAATCTTTAGATAGATGAGTTAAAAATATATAAAATTAGTTTATAGGATTCAACCCTAGAGGTTTTGGTAGTTTGGCTTGTTTGAAGGGTTTCTTTGGCTGTTAACGTATTAATGGCGTTTTCCTTTTGGAGATTGGAGAGTGAAGAAACTATGCGTCTGAAAAATTGCTTGAATACTATTTACATTTTTTGAACACCAAAAATTATGTGAAAAGGAAAATTATTTTAATGTTAATGGTTTACCATCATTAAACAAGAACCCATTATAGGTCACTCATTGGTGGGCATGTTTAGTTTTCTCCCTATCAAATTATTAGGCGTATATACTAGTTAGAACAAGTCACTACGTTAAAAAGAAAAAAAAAACTGAGAAATATCTACAAACCACTTTAGCTTTAAATATAAGAGTGTTTTTGGATTTCTTTTATTTATTTATTTTTGTTGTAGTTGAACTTTTGAAGTGGGCATAGCTTGAAAAAATGAAATCGAAGTGTATCCGCATTTGAGTGGTAGCTTAACACCGTGTTTGTTGGCGTGGAAATTTTGAGAAAAAGGCGTAGATGGAAAGAAAAAAAAAAGAAAATGTGTAAGAAAAAAGATATAGATAGTTGATAGGTGTTGGAAGTTCCACATCGATTAGACACGATCCGATTAAAATGAGTATATATATGAAGAAATCCTCATCCCTTTATAAGGTCTTTCTGGGAGATGAAAGGGGCTCTAAAATATCAACATAGTATCGAGCCTGCCAAGAACTGACTGGGCTACCGGAGGAGGCTCCACACTTATCATAACTGCAAGGACCTGGAAAAAAAAATCCAACATCTGTGTGAGGGAAGTCTTGGAAGTCCCCATAAGGTGAATTTAGAACCTATCTAGTAGTGATTTTAGAAAGTGGTTTTAGCTTCAAAATTATTTTTATAAAAGTGATAGGTATTATTCTAAGAACTTTAGGAAACACTTTATTTTAAAATCATTTTAGTATTATAAAAGATTATCAAGTAATATTATAAGATGACTTTGCTATTTTTTTGAAAAGCACTTATATTTGATTCTATTAATTAAAACACTTTTGGAAAAAACACTCATTATTTGGAGCAACACATTTAAAACTAAAAAGTTGTTATGTCTTATTGTAAAATTCACAAAATGCTACTAAGAATTATATACATATTAATTAAAACATGCAAATAAGAATTAGTAGCCTCGCCGGGACTCATAAGTTTTTTTTCACTATTTTCTAGCATACAAGTGACATAAACTTGGATGCGTGAACAAAATTGTGTGGTAAAAGCACATGGATGAAATTCCAAAACATAGACGATGAAGATGACAAAATTGTTCTTTTTTATTGCTCTTAAAGCAACAAGGGGCAAGCATATAGAAGTATATGCATCAACTAACTTGTTCTTTTATTTCCATATACCACAAAGTAATCAGAAGTTCATCAGGGTACATAATGTGAATGGTGAAAAAAGATCAAAGTATGAATCACATACAAGCAATTTGCATTTATTACATTTTCTTGATTTATTCTTATAAATTAAAACAAAAACAAAAACAATATGGCCTTGGGTTTTGCGCCCCAACTATCATCGATTTGAGTCATTTTAGAGTCATTGGAGATTTACCCCCATTGTTACCTTTGGGTTCCGTAGGATTAGTAGGCATGCGAACGTGCTCTAGCGGGAAGGAGGCGTAGGGCAAGGTGGGCCAAGTTCGGGGATGTAGGTGCATGAGCTGGATCTTATGAATTTTAGTCATCATAGAATTTTAAAATGTACAGGTTTTATGCCAAGTCATTATATTAGTGTTATTAACCTAGATACTGCGTCATTCTTTAGTATTTTTAGCGAATTTAATTTTGTCTCTTGAATCATGTATTTCTAGTTTGAATAAATAAAATTTCTATTTTTAAAAAGTGCTAATAAGAGTTAAGTGATTAATACTTGCTAGAATCCCCATCAGATGCAATCGTAAATATCAGAGGCTAGCTTATATAGTTATTAGTGTCCTAATATTTATTTCACAAAATTATGCAATATTTCAGAAGCTAACTTATTTACATTATTGGCTTATAAAAATGAATCATTTCAAAATTGTTAGCATCAATTTATAGCAAAGTTAAGTATTTCAAAATTTTCATAGTCGTAAAGCCTCAATGGTATGGAAATAAGAGTGGACAGACCAATGTAGGTAGGCATGCATGGTAGGAACAAGTTTACTTGAATTGGGGGCTTGACTGTTTGGGGTTTGGTCTTAGTGATTATATATGTGAAGGTGGCAGATTCGATTCATTTAATTAACATGCCACTACTAACACATGCATCACCCTTTCCATGCATCTTAAATAAATTACTTTAATTTTAAAATTATCTTTTGCAAGAAATTTTTTTTTTAAATTAAAACTTATATATACTGACATTATTTGTTCAATAAATGACTCTAATAAATATAACTAGAATGAGATTGTCTCTTCAACATACAAAGGTACGTGCAATTGGGTATTTCATTAATTATCATAGTTTGAAACATTTTTCTAACTTCCATTTATAAATATTTACTAAAAATAGTAGCATAAGATTATGTTTGGTTCTTGAAATGTTAAGGAAAGAAAATTGGGAGGAAAGAAAAGGTGATGAAATGAATATAATTTTTCTGTTATTTCTGTCATGTATCAAAATTTTAAAGGAAAAAATTTTCTCACATTTTAATAATTTTTTCTCATACTTTCAAATTGAGTTAACATGCCCTTGTTTTGTCATTCTTTATAAACTATTTTTTTTTAAATAGAATCAAATTGATAAACCATAGCATAATTTTTCCACATAAAAATATAAAAGAATATATATATATATATATATATATGTATATATATATATATAGAGATATATATATATATATGGTATATATATATATATATATAATTGTTATATAGATATAATGCAAAACATCGTTTTTTTCCCTTTCTTTCTTATTTTCCTCATAAATTTTTGAAGGAAATCATTAGGAAAAATATCACAGTATTTTCCTTATTATTTTTTTCCTTGCACTTTTCATATCATCTACAATAATTTTTTTTACCTTTTTGGCATTCTCGAGAACCAAGCATAACCTAAATGATGGTGATAAAGTCGATGTATACAATTTCAATCTTGAACATGATGTATGAAGTTGAAATTAGGAAACTCCAATTGGAAACAAAGAGAAAAATTGAAAGTCTTATTCCAATAACTTAATTGAAATCACATAACAAAGGTCTTTATTTAGGCATAGGCTTACTTGAAGAATCCTAAAATGAAACAAAATCTAGAGTAAGAAAAGAAATCCTACCACAAGGAAATAATTTAATTTAACACTTCCTTCAAACTCACTATGCGGTCGCTATAAGCATCGAGTTTGATAATTAGAAAGTGAAAACGGAAAACATAATGGACTTGGGTGAATACAAATCTTCAAGTTGCAACGAAGAAAAACAAACAAAATGTGATGGTGCCATGCTTGGAAGTTGATGACGCGGTAAGGTGGCAATCAATTTTAATGTGTTTGTCTGCCTACCTAAAAACTGAGTTGTGAGCAATCGAATAGATCTTTTGTTGACACAATACATAGGAGTGGGATGAGAAAGAAATACTCCCACAACTACAAGTAACCAACGTAACCAAACAATCTATTTGGTAGTAGATGCCAAAACACGATATTCTGCTTCGTTTGAAGATAGAGAAACAATGAGTTGTTTCTTACTCTTCCAAGAAATAAGATAATCACCCAAAAAGATACAAAACCACAAGAATGTATTTGTGATTAGTGAGGTCATTGCCATAATTAGCATTAGAGTATGCACGTAGCTCCAAAGAGGAGGTAAATGAAAGTAGAAGATTCTAAAAGACTGTACCTTGAAAATACAGCAAAATACGAAGAACAACTACCCAATGAACTGTAGTGGGAGAAGCAACAAACTGACTAACAACATGAACAACATAAGCAATATAAAGAATATCAAGACGAGTAATAGTAAGATATACAAAGCTCCTAACAATAGTACGGTATAATGTAGGATAGACAAAGGCATACCATTAGAAGAGGAATACTTGCATTAACCTCTGAGGGAGTATCACCAGCTTATTATCGCTGAGTCTAGCCCGCTTAAGAATATCTACAACATATTTTGATTGAAAAAGAAGATAACCTCAATACTCCAAGTAAAATATCAGAAGAAACCTAGATCCTTTATTTCAATCATTTAGCTAATCATTTCAAATCAAAATACCACTAACATCATCACCGTAATAATCATGTCATCAACATATAAAGAAAGAATGATACAATCTGCACCAATACACTTAACAAAGAGAGTAGAATCATAACTACTAGTAGCAAATCCAAGATAGGAGATCACAACAAAAAATTTCTCAAACCAAGCACAAGGTGCTTGTTTGAGACCATATAATGCCTTCCCGAGGTTGAAACATACCCAAAATCATGAGAAACACTAGGCGGCCCATATAAAACTTCTTCTTGAAGATCTCCATTCAAGAAGGCATTTTTAAACATCAATTTGAGAAATACACTATTGTCAACCAAAGCTTACTAATAAGAGTATGAACTCGTAGTCATTTTCACAACAGAGAAAAGCTCCACTATAATCCATACCGTGTGAATATGCTTTTGCAACAAAACTGCTTTGAATTGCATAATAGATCCATCAGAATTAGTCTTAATCTTATACACCCAACTGGATAACCAACAATACTTTACCAAGAGGTAGAGAATCCAAATCCTGGCGTAACGACTAAGTGCAAAGTAGAAAGTTCTTATCCATAGCTTGGTTGTTAATGTGGATCAAGAATCGCTTTATAGGAAGAAAGCTCCAGAAAACAATGAATAGAAGCTAAAAATGAAGTAAAAGATGAAGAATAATAAGAATAGCAAAATCTGTGATTTTGTGACTTACAAACGCGGTGTGGATTGACGTAAGTGTGGATCTACAATCGTAGATCGGGGCCTGAGGGACCATAGGAGAAGAGGGAGCTTCAAGTGTCCCAAAGAGAAAAGTGTATGTACCTGTAGAACTATTAGTAACAACACGTTGAATATGATGCAAAGGAATAGGAGGAAGAACATGAGAAGGTATCTAAAGTAATAGAACTTGAGATGACGTTATTAGGAACTTTAGTGCGGATTAATACGAAGAAGATCGATATATCTAGTCAAGTCATGAATAGAAAAGAAAGGTATATGTTGAAGATAAACAACATGACGAGACATATAAAGCCTTGAAAGTAGTTGGATCAAAACACATATACCTTTGACCTTCATTATAACTAAGAAAGATGTAAATAACAAATTGACGGATAACTTGCTATGTTCTACATGAGGTTTAAGAAACGAAGAAAGTACAACCAAAGACTCTAAAGAAAGAATAATACTGGGCCATACCAATATAATTTCTCAAAAGAGAAATACTCGAAATATGAGAGGAAGGAATATTATTAATCAAAGTTACACCAATAAGAACAACTTCTCCCTAAATTCACTAGAAATTCGACAATAAGAGAGATCGAGCAGTTTCAACAATATGCTTATGTTTTCTTTCAACAACACCATTTTGCTCAGAAGTATCTGTACACGAAGTTTGTTGCATTGTTCCATCTAAGGCAAGCAACTAAAGAAATTTATTCGAAGTGTACTCCCTACCCAAATCACACCTAACACATTTAATAACAGAAGAATGTTGAGTTTTTACAAGAGCACGAAAGGCTTTGTATATCTCGAAGAATTCAAAACGATGTTTCACAAAATAAACCCAACAATAGCTAGTATGATCATCAATAACATAATATCGAGACCCTCTTTGTGGGAACAGGAGAAGGCCCCCATACATCATAATGAATCATATCAAATGGAGAAGAAGAGACAGAAACACTTCGATTAAAAGGTAAAGCCGAAAATTTGGTTAGTTTACATCCACTACAATCAGAAACATCGTGAGTTTGTAACTTTCCTAAAGCCCTTGTGGAAAATGTCAAATGAGAAAACGAAACATGACCAAGGCGAATGCTGGCAATAAAACAGAAAATCTACTACAAAAATTGGGGTAAGTTTATGACGCTTCATTTCATGACGCCTCTGAACGAAAAATGTCATTAGTTTGATAATGATTAAAATGTGCAATGACACTTAATTTAGAGTGTCATTATCGACGGATTTTTTTACGCCCTTTTATGACGCATAGACTGATCTTGGCGCTTTTGAAACGCCATTGAAATAATATAAAAACATTGAAAATACATATAATGTGATATTGCATTGATTTTCTTACTTAATAAGCTTAAATCCATCTTTCCAATCTCACCCACTTTCGTAATCTCGATCAAGCCCCTATCCTTTGAGGGCTCAGCCCATGGCTTCTAGTCACTCTGGGGAGAATAGAGAAGGAGGCCAAGAGTACTTGTTAGATGATGAGGGAAGGGTCGTGAGAAGAGAAGGACCGGATTGTCTTTAGTTGTTCAAGAAAAGAGTGGAAAAAATGTTATTTTAGTAGGAACAAGGGATCTTTGTGGGGGTTATTTGGCTCTTAAAGAAACTATTCTTAGGGAAATTTCTGCAGGATGATAGAGCATGAGTAAGCATCAAACTTCAGAGCCTTTAGCTATGAGAACATTTCCAACACAAAGAGAGCATTCAATGGGGCTATGCAGAGCAGTAAGAGATGCATAAACTGTGGTGGTTTTTTTCATTTTTAGAGGAAGAAGAAGGTAAAATTTTCAAATAAGGGTTTAAGTTTTTCCATTTTTTGTAGATTCCGTTGGAACTTCTATTTTCAAAACCCATTGTTAATCTCTCTTTCTTTCCCCTTTTAAATTAAAAAATCGGTTTGAATCTTGGTTTACTTATGAAAAGTTAGAAACTTTTTAAATTTAAGATTCATCTTGTTTTCTCAGGAAAGTTTCAAACTTTGCACAGAGAGATGACCTTGTATTGGGATTTTATCTATTTTTAAGGAAAATGTTGGATTAATCGTTTTGTTAATTCTGACTGGGGCTTGATTATTGAGATGTGGCTTTGCTATGGTATCTGTAGAACGCACTTCAGAGCATGATTTCACTAATCCATCTACCGTGTGATCAATGCTTATCTTGCTAAATGGTATTTTTTTTCATTTTTTTGGTAGACTAAATAGATGTTGAACTGTTTCCTATGCTAGAAACATGGAATTTGGGAATAGCTTGTACTCTGTTAATGAATTTCTCTTGGACCCCAAATGGTTGATTGATCTAAAGCTTCTGTTTGTTAGGCCAAGAAATGAAGGAGCTCATGCCAAAGTATATGAGGGAAAGTAAGCCAATCCAAGTTTTTCTTCATTTAATGGTTTGATTGATGATTATATATGTTGTGTTCTCTTCGTGAATGCAAGTCCTTCCACTTGTCTGGTTTTCATATTCTCATATTTGATTTTGGAAGATCTGTGAACCCATCTTAGTTAGTTTCCAAACTTCATAGAGTTTTGCCTCTTGTGGGAATTTAGATTCATCTAAGGTCTTTGAATATTTGATATATTTTCTAATCGGATAATCTTGTTCTAGGTTACAGGTTGTTAGGTTTTTGTATTTGTCAATTCATTGTATGCTTGTTCTAAGGCCATCTCACTCTCTTGTTTGTTGGGTTTCAGATATAAAAATCAGAATGTCACAATCAAAATTGTCCGTAGAGGAGAGACCCAGAGGAGATCATCAAGAAAGAAGCATGATTCGCATGAGAGGTCTCAATGATGACAAGAGTTGAGCCCAAAAAGTTGGCAAAGGTTTGACTCCCTCTAACTCCGGTATCTCTCTATGCATCTAGTATCCGAATGAATATCACATTTTTTTAACCTTCAAGCAAATTTTGAATTGACACAGAACCCGTCTTTCATTTGAGCATGTTAGTTTTTTTTCCAGAGTTGTGTCGACTTTCTTTCTCTGGATTAGATTTTGTACAACACTTTGTGTAACTTGAGAAGGATTTTTCATCCTTTGTTACTATTAATTTCATAGCAATGAACTTTTCAATTCTACCTGACCTTCCTTTGGCTCATTGGCCAACATTTGGCTATGATAAGTTATCCTTGACTAAAGTTGAATAAATTGATCTTTGGACATGTCAAGATAATTTTTAATTGAACTTGATTCTTCTGCTCTGTATAATTTCTTGTTTGATATGTAGTTTGTTCAATAGGTGGGATAGAAGCAAATCATAGGATTAAATCGAATACACAAGCTATAATTTCATTCCTTACTGATATTCTCCTATATTTCGTAATTTCATTTAGGAAGTTTTTGTTTGTAATTTTTATCATGGTCTCAAATAATTATAAGTTTAATTGGAAGGAATAGAATTAATACTATAGTTACTCGAATAGAAAGAATTTTCTAAAACTCAAAAAAAAAAAAAAAAAGGAAGGGTATAAAGAATGTGAAAGACCGAAAAACACTGACATTTTTATTATTATCATCAACTTGCTTTTATATATAGATTTAACAAAAAATATTAATAGATGAAAATCAATCTTAATCCTTAAAATATTATGAAGTTTTTTGAAAAATTGGTATAAGATAATGGAGGATAAGTTTATCACATATAATAATAATATTTACAACTTAAAATATGATATTCATTTGTGTATGCACAAGCCCTCGTAATGATGATAATCAATGCTCACTCTGTATAAAATATATGGTTTTCGTTTTAAATATTTTCTGGATTTTAGATTTTAGATTCATTTTGTTTTCTCAAGAAAGTTGAAACTTTGCATAGAAAGATGGCCTTTTATTATATATTTTATAACACCCATGAGACTCTAAAGTATAATCAAGACTAGAATTTGTTAATAGATGGTTTTATTTTCCACACAATAATGCAAAATCTAATATCTAGAATCTCAATTCTTTCATGTTTTTGTCTTCTTGTGGAGCCAAAATAATAATATAATTTTGCTAGTTCTCTTGTAATGGTTTCTAATTAGGTAGATCTTATTTCTTTATTTCTAAATATGTAAGTAGAGGAAAAGAGACACTTTATGCCTTCAAACTCCAGATCAAGAAGGCACACTATATATAATAAGGTTTTAATGGAAGTGAATAATAAGGTTTTAAATTGAGGTGAATAATATACTATAGTACAATTGTCCCTTTTTCTGCTTCACCTATGCAAAGGAACAAATTTTTGGGTTATTTCTTCAAATGCCTTGATTTTATTTTCGACTTGTATATGCCTGAAGATGAATTATTTTGATTGATTCTCAATCTTTTTCCATTATTATAATCATTATTTTGTTTAAGTTTCTAATTGTGAATACTATCGAACTGTAAAATTTCCATAATTTTCAGGTTTTGTTTTCCTTCGGAGAGGATAGGGCTTTAGGCTTTTAAATAATGAATATTTTTAAAATTTTCCTTACTCTTAAATAATGAATATTTTCAAAATTTTCCATGTTTTCTTTCCCATCATTTTCTCAACATAAGGATTTGCTGGACTCAACCTTTCAACTGGGTAGAGAGCCGTAGTTAGTCCCCATAAGTCACTTGAAAACAGTGATGCATGAAATGCATTCAAAAGAGCTTCAAGAATATTTATAGAGTGAGAGTAGAAAACATACCTATTTGAAGAAATAGAAGCCACAGAGAAATGATAAGGATGAGCGAGGCATCCTCTCAAATAAGAAACCCTCCCACAACCAAATCCACAGCGTCCTTTCTCTCCTTATATAGATTTCAGTAAGGCAAAAGCTAAATATACCAGAATAATAATAATAATTGTAATAGTAGTAATGAATCAAATTAAAGAAAAAGAAAGTCTCAAGCTAAAAGATAGGTATTAGTACTTTGCTTAGGATAAAATCAGGACATGCTTTCGAAACAAGGGATTGAAACATGTCTTAGCCAAATTTTCTTTCTGGAGTAATTTTTTTTTCTTAAATTATGACACAAGAGAAAAAACAAAGAAAATGACAACATGCTTTGAAGAAAGGATCCATACATGTTCCCCAGTTTTGAGGTTTTTTTATTTTAATTTTATCTTTTTGCTAGTTTTTCTGCCTATTTCTTTTCTTCTTTCTAAATGGGGACACTATAAGAAAATAAAGAGAAATTGGCTACTTGAAGTTTGGGGTACATTGAATTTTTTAAGGCTCCTTCAACCCTGACATTTTCTTTATGCTATTCCAATTATTACCATTGCTTTTAGCAAAGGACGAGCAAAGGATTCCAGGAGGTTGCTTTCACACATCAAGTGCATACTTCTAAAAACAGAATAGTATGTGCAAAATTCTTGAGAGTGGTTTGATTGAGAGTTTTTCTTGAGTTTGGGCCTCTTGCAATTTTCATCTCTCTAGTCTATTTATTCTATTAGGTATGTTTTATTTTCTCCATGTTAACTTGAATAAAGTAAAGATTGTTTGTTGTGATTTTAATATAGCTACTTTTCAATTTCATGCTTGCATTAGTAGTTTAAAGTTTCCGGCTTTAGAATTATTGATTTTTCTTCTCTTACCCTAAAAGGTTACAACTCTATGCTTGCCAATAATTGTCCAATGAATTAAATTCCCATTTTCTTGAAGGAACCAAACATTTTTTTTTAATATATTCACTACTACAAAAATTAAATTTTATGACACCTCAAAATCAAAGTCATACCAATTAGGCAATTACACTTGGACGCATTCCTTGTAAGCCAAATATGAAACCATAAATGTTCTCCTTCAGTTTCAAGCTCTAGTTGAGAGGATGTTTGTTGGGTGTATTTCTATTCACATAAGTGCACGTGTCAAACAAGTAATAAAGTGGACTCAATGAAGTCCGGGATGTCGAACCCATAGGAACTAGCTATTGATTACTAACCTAGTCTAACCCTAGTATTGTTTGGATTACTCATAAATGATGATTTACTTATTTATCCTAATTGTGTGAATGGATAATACTAATTCAACAATGAATAAAAAAAATAAGGGTTTTGTTCACTCTTAGATAATCACAATATTAGCCTCGAAGCCCAGGAAAACTCTAAAGCTCAGAAATATACATTGAAGGTCAACTAGCCTATCCTATCATTGGTCTATCTCGGCACCAACAACTCCATTCCACTAGACTCGCTATTGCTTCAGCCTTAAGCCTTATCCTCATGAAGCATTAGTGCTATCTAGTCTTAATAACCACACGTGAACCATTAAAATTCTCTTGCCTATGGTCATCACGTGGTTTATCATCCTCAATCCCATCTCCCCATCTCCTCTCGTTCTGAAGCTCGATGCGAAATCATGCAAAAGGTGATCAGGCAATTACAAGCATTAAGAACAAAATGAAAAACATCAATATATTTATCAACTACTGTGCTGAAAGATTACATCAACCAAACCCTAATCAGGGCTCATACCCCCTACTACATCGTAGCCCTAGAAAATGAAACTAAAACATACTAATCCTAAAAAATAAAGCAAACATCGACGTCGACCCCCAAACGCATCGCGATAGGGTCGCTTTTATGCTCCCCGAATCGTAGGGCATTTTTGTCCTTAGGTCGGTTCCCTTGCGGTAATTGAGACTCTCATGTTGTGTCTTGAAAAACCTTCTATTCTTAGGGGTAAATTCGCAAATTTCACAAATAGCTTTAAGTTTAACGCGTAAAATTTTTAATCATGTAAAGTGGCTACGAAATAAGGCAAAGAATAGGCTAAGATTGTGAAATTATACTCGAAGAGGAAGCGGGTTGCAAAATTGTATCAAGAGTATTTGTTTGCATTACAAAATTTCACAGTCACTCAAGAGTGACTGCAAAATTCACAAAAGAGCATTTGGATGTGGATCGGGTAAAGTTCACAATCGGGCTGTGGTGTGACTGCGGAATGGTTGCAAACATGTTTGAATCCTCTCAATGCCTTCAAATGGTGTACGCCTCATCTCCAAACTCGCTCTGTAGGCGGTTTCAGGTTTCAAGAAACCTCGTGGCTAATCTTCTTATTCTCCAAAAGTTCATAAAAGTACCTAAAAACTTGTAAAATTATATAAACTCACGAAAAACATCAGTTATGGGCAAAAGGACTAACATATGGCTAATTTGGAGGTTTTTAGGTGATTCG
This sequence comes from Tetrastigma voinierianum, assembly GCA_016808115.1. Classification (NCBI taxonomy): domain Eukaryota; kingdom Viridiplantae; phylum Streptophyta; class Magnoliopsida; order Vitales; family Vitaceae; genus Tetrastigma; species Tetrastigma voinierianum. The sequence goes on along the minus strand of JAEQBH010004016.1, from coordinate 310,879 downwards.
CACTCAAAAAGACTATGGAATATGAGCGTTAAAACGCATAATTTGAGTGTTCATCAATTTTGACAAAAATAAATAAAAATTAAAAAATGATCAAAACCATGCACACTGATTGGGGAGGAGAGTATAAATTATTATTACATTTCTTTAATGAATTTGGTATGACTTTTAGTATCCTTGTCTATACACCCATCAATAAAATGAAAATCATGAAAGAAAGCATTGATAATATTGAAAAAGACCTTCCCTCTTAGCTCAATCCAAGTTACCCTTCATATTTTAGTGGGACTCAATACAATTACTATGTAAAATTTGTAAACTTTGTGAAACTTTTGGTTCAACTTTAGGTGTGGTCTTTATCTTCGACTAATCTATCTAAATTATAAAGGCTATAAGTGTTTTGATCAAAATAGAAGAGTTTACATTCATTTTTCTGCAATGCTCTCCGATAAATTTGCATCTTTACAAGTTATCATCGAGGAGTTCTTTCGGCAAGGTGCCATTCTAAATTTTGAGTTCAATGTTAATACCTTGAGTCACCACACTAGCACTCATCAAAATAATAAAGAAATATCTTAGTCTAGTTGGTCTATAAAATTCTTTCCTTGGTTTTTTATATCTAAAACTTCATTTTCACATTTGAACAGGAATAGATGGACTCGTGTGGTGATTTTGATGGGTTTGAAGACTTCCTCCCATGTGAGATCCCCACTACCAACAACAAATAACGCTTCAGGACTCCTACTCGTAGAATCTATGAAACTTGTTGGGAATATTTGTTGTAATTTTGGATCAATGTATGTATAGATAGTTTTGTTTTCTTATCTATATGACTTTGATATAGTTTTTTCTTATCTATATGACTTTCATATTATGTGTACATTTTCAATAATTATTATATTTGTTATATCAGGATTTATAACCAATGAAATTATTTAATGTGAGAAAGATGATGACACTTGTAATGAGTGTCATGGTTCTAAAACAAGAACATATAAAACCAATGACGCCTCAAATAAGTGTCATAGTTAAGTGATATTATCTGAAATATGATGAGTAGAGAAATCGATTTATTTTAAATGAGTGTCATAGTTTTGATTCACAAAAGACGATGCCTGCATGTTTATTATGTGTAAACATATACAATGACAATGAGACCATGATTTTTCTTTAGGAAGTGTCATTGTAACTCTTCAATGACGACAACGTGTCATTGATTAACTTTTTCCTTGTAGTGTAGTTAAGAAGGACTCAAACGAAAAGATATGTAAAATCAATAGTGGCAAAGCAGGAATAGCAAGATACTTTTAATCGTATCCAAACATATAATCCCCCTTTCCTATGGCCTATCCTAATCAGCTTCTAAGGTTGCAAATCCTGTACAAAACAACAAGAAGAAAAAAAGTTACTAAATTATTAGAGTTACACAACTAACCAACATAATCAAGATTCAATGTGAGGTTCGGAATATGATAAACATTAGAGAGAGAGAGAGAGATTAGGATAAATAAATGAAACTAACACCTGTTGGGGCGGCATAAGAGTGCCATCCAGATCATAACAGAACAAGACAAATGAGACATAGAGGTAAAACAAGAAAATCTTAGAGACATAAGGATGAGAAGCACTAGAGTCCAAGATCCATGTAAAAGACGACATACCTAGAGAATTGTGAATCAAAACTGCCCACAGCATGAGAAAACCAGCAGTCAGTGGTCAGGAGGTAAGAAACAAAATTTTGTAAGCCTGGTCAAGGTACGAGATCGTGAAAGAACTTGATGCGGCTACTGCTATAGTATCAAACTGTGGTGGTCTGTAGCCCTGAGGTGGTTTGTAGCCTTGAGGTGGTATGTTAGCATTGGATTGTGTCTGGTTGCCAGGCTTCCAAGGCTGAGATTGTTGCTACAACTAGTTTTGGTTTCTCAGCTTAGGACATTGAACCTTCCAATGACCTTTTTGCTTACAAAATCTGGTAACTCATCAAGGCAACCTCATGAGGTCCTATTCTAATTATTAAGACGCCTAGAAGCGGTACGCCAACACGTATGATTCGATTAGAAATAATTCTTCGTAATTTGACTTAAGACATGTTTCTTCAGCCAATAACTCACTAACAATTGAGTCAATAGAAAGAAGTGGAGAACGATGCAAAACTGAACCCCTAAATCCTTCAAAATCACTGCAAGAGCCATCAAGAACTGAACTAATCTTTGCTCTTCTCTACGAGCAATATAGGCATCACATGCCTTTAATTCATTCAATTCTATAAGAGCCAATTGATCCCCAAAGATCTCATAGCGTAATAAAACTCTCAACACTCATATTCCTTTGCTGAAGAGCACGTATGTCAATCTCCAAGTGATACTGCTTTGCAAAATTTGATTGAGTGTATAGCCTCCACAAATGACCCCAAACCTCCTTTGCCGTCTCATACTTTGCCAAACGTGTACCTATTGAATGCTCAACAAAATTGTTAATCCAAGTAATAATTTTTGAATTGTTTGCTTCCCACGTATCTAACTCAGTAGCATAATCCTCATTAGTACTTTTAGGTTTAACACAAGTTCCTATAACATATCCCCACAAATTTTTTCCTTTAAGAAAAGTTTCTCATCATATAACTCCAATACGAATAATTCTTTCCATCCAACCTCATACTCATAGATTGAAGTGAATCGTCTCTTTCAATAGCCATAATTAAAAAACAAAAATAGCGGGAAACAAACACTATATTGTAGATTTGTTACGCTAAAAAACAAAAAAAAAAGACCACAAAAAGAAAATGCCAAACGCCAAAGATCGAAATCGTAGGAAACACCAATTGTGAGATCATGCCAAAATTGTGTGATCACGCCTAAAGTTGATCCGCGAAAGCTGTGCTCAGATTAAATTTCTTCCCATGAAACCTAGCTCTGATACCATGTTGAAATTAGGAAACTCCAATTGGGAATAAAAGAAAAACTGAAGGTCTTATTCCAATAACTTAATTGAAATTACATATATAACAAAGGTTTTTGTATAAGCATAGGCTTACTAGAAGAATCCTAAAAGGAAATAAAATCTAAAGTGTTAAGAAAAAGAAATCCTACCAATAATAGGAAATAATTTAATTTAACAATGTATTTTTCATAGGATAATCATGTTTAGTTGTTGGTATCAGCTTTAAACGTGTTTAATATTTATTTGTTTTTTTTTTTGGTTATTTAATTTAAGACTGATTTTATCCAATTAGACTCTATTGTATATTTATATTAATTACTTTGATCATAATGATATTACTTTTAAGCAAATAAACTGGGAGCTGGCGGATGATCATATTGATTTAATGAAGACCCAATTATTAAATGTATCATAAGATATATTATTTATTTAATAAAAATATTATATTTGGGTTCATATTTGAATTCTATTATTATTTGTGTTAACTTATTCTGGGAAGTGTTTGAAGCTAAAATAACATGAATATATAACCTATCAACAGCAAATTACAAATATCATAAAACTGTATTTCTCATAATATCATGAATATAAATCTTAATTACTCAGCGAGTCGTCATACAGTTGTTCTCCTTAGAATAGAAAGCAGTGAGGGTAATTCAAATTTGACTTAAAGAAGTCAAAGAGGAGAAATCATTACTGACAACAAGGTTTCCTAAGCTCTTGTCAAATGTCATATATATAACGTGGGAGAACTGAAATTGACCAAAAAAATAGGCTAAGGAAAGCAAAATTATATTCCAACTTGAAGATTTCTCTGTCTCCAATTTCTCTCATAATTAACGTGCAAGGAATGCATTCTGACTATATATCCTGGGGAAACTTAGAGGGAAAATTAATTCAAAAGGCTGGATCATAGTTGACTTTGGAAATATAGGAATTCTGTAAGATTGTGTTTGATTCGTGGAAAGTACTAAAGAAGGAATAAGGTAAATGGTTTTCTTGTATTTGATTTTCTAGTAAAAATTTTAGAAAAAATCAAATATGTAATGAAATTACTCTTTGAAACTTAGATGATGTTTGTTTTTTTTGTGTTTATGAAATCAATTTCTGTTTTTAGCATTCAACTATTTTGTTTTTTTTTACTTTTCATGGCTTATTGTTAAATTGTTTTTAAAATTTTGGTTCAATAGAAAAGGCAAAAGATTTGACTTTTGGTTTTTTTTAATGTTTTTCTATTAAGAAAACTAGAAATTCAGCCATATTTTATAAACCAATTGAAACTCTATGATTCATTTTATGTTAATTAAATAAAATATATGTATTTTTAAATTTAATTAAAATTTTATTTTCTCAAAATTTAAGTAAAATTAAAAGATCGATTTTGTTTTTAGAGAAAAACAAACAACTAAATACTCAATCCTATTAAGCACTATTCAAAATAAAAGTTATACTTAGTATTAAGTAAAAAACAAACGCTGCTATAAATATGATATTCTCGTGTTCAGTTCGCCTATTCTAAAAAGATTAAGCAAGGAAAAATGTGTCAGCTGATTCGCACTAGGTCTTTTATTTTGTAGCATGAATTATTCAAAATCCATGCGCAATTCACATCAAGAGTGAAACTACATACTAATTTGTTATGCATGTTATTTATTTTTATTCATTCTATGTGTACAAACATACACAACATTACAGGAAGATGAAAAATCACTCGATTTATGCCTTTTTCAACCTGGAAATCGGCCGGTGCGTGTTCGACTGTCACGGATCTCGAATCATCACCGGATCGGGTCCGGGCTCGGGCGCTGACCTCTGGGCGGCAAGTAAGAAACAAAGTGGCGCCTTCGATCGTTTGGCTGGGGTTGCTTTTTGAGATGCCCTAGGTGAACCTCCTCTCCCCATGGATAAAGGGAAGGGTAGAATTGACGAGATTGGGCGTATCCTCGCGGATCGAATATCCGGTTACCGCGTAATGCCCGGCCGCGGACCTAGCCGAAGGTTTTATATCGGGAAACTTTTGCGAGTTACAGCCCCCTTTGGTGTGTCCAGTTTGGTCTCCTCACATTTTGACCTCCTATGTGGTCTAAGTGCCTAAGATGGTGTGTTTCTTTGAGGTGGCCTTCGATAATGGTCTCTGTTTCCCTCTACACCCCTTTTAAAAAGGGTCTTCATAGCATTTCAATGTATGCCCTTCAACTTTCGCCTAATTTCTAGGGTAATCTGGTTGGGCTATTGGTCTTCTTTAGGGACAAGTATTTGCATTCCCCAAGATAGCTCGTTTTGACCTTTAGGAAGGAAGCTCGAGGGCCTTTATCTATCTAGCGCGGCTTGGCCGACATCTCGATCTCCCATCTTCCCATAGACTATGGAAGGAGCATTACTTTGTCAAGGCCGTAATTTGGGAGACACTTTTGATAAGGATGACACTCTCGGGTGTTTCGTTGCCCGACCACTCTCGAATTTGCGGAGCATCGCTTGGCTTAGCTCGTCTAGCTTCAGTTATAGGTGCCTCTAATTCCTCTTGGTCATGTGTCTTTCTGTATTCGCCGATCTCGTACCAAGACAAAGTCATAAAGCGGAGTCGGCCGAAAGTCTTCCGCGCCACGTGAGCTCATCAGCCGATATATTCCTCGGATCTTCGGGTTCGAGGTCCTCCCGTTCCGCTACTTTGAGGCCTTCACCTCCCTCCGTTATGAAGTTTTCTCATGATGGGCCTCCCGTTGTCAAGCCTACTAAGGGAGAGCTTTTGGCTCGAGTGGAGACGCTGTCCCGGAGGTCCCGGAGTGTGAAGCGGAAAACTCTGGACTCTCCTGAGAAGGGCCGCCTGTCTCCGTGCTCCCGGTCGTGTAATGCCTCTTCCTCACCTTCCACCCATGTCCGAGTGCTGGGGCAAGTGTTGCCGCCTCCGGCCGAGGTTCCTAGAGCCCCAAGTTCACAGCCTCACTCTGGTTCCGCTGCAAAGGGCAAAGATTCCTCGGGGAGGGCTACTGAGCCTCCGTTGGAGGTCATGCCTATCATTCTTTGGAGTCCCTCCGCGCAGAGCGCAGAGCCTCCTTCTTCAAGGACGGAAGAGTCAAGGAGGAAACGTCCCGAGGCTGATGGAGATGGTGATTCCTTGCTCCTCAATGCTAAGCTTACGGCTGGCGCGGTTTCGTCCATCCTCAGAGATTCTGACCTTAAGAGGTGCGCCCCGCCCGTTGATAAGCCTTAGCTCTTCTCCAAGGGTTGCTCTCGTAAGTCTCTATGTCTCATTGCGGTCTCGCTTTATCTCAGCTTGAGTTGTGTGTTGACTTTAAGTTGGATATCGGCAGGTGGCTACTCATTTGAAGGGTTTGGACCATGTAGGTGGTCAAAATGTTGGGAGACCAGACCTGGACACCAAAATGGGGCCTGTAACGCCTCGCGAAAGTTTATCCATATAAAGGCTCGAGTCGGCTAGGTCCCACCGCCAGAGCATTCTACACGGCCAACTTCAGATATTCCCATCTCGCAGTATACTTAATCTCGTCCATTCTACCCTTCCCTTTATCCAGGGGGAGAGGAGGTTCACCCAGGGCATCTCGAAAAGCAACCCCAGCCAAACAATCGGAGGCTCCACTTGCCTGCCCTGAATCGGATACAACAGAGGAGTCACCTCCAATGCGCAAGGAAGAGGAGCGAATTTAATCTAAGGAGAGTACTGTAATAAGAACAAGACCTAACTAATCTAAATGTCACTTAGCGCCGCTATATTACTCAAAAGACACGAAGGAAGAAAGACGCACCTGGCCCTGTGATGTAACGAAAAGGCTACCAAGCAAGAACCACATAACGCTAGAAAGAACTCGCATCGTAAGGTCGTAACAAACGCATAAAAGGAAACTCGAACTCACGTAAAAATGTAGCGGTCGTAAGATCGGGAACACAAGGCAACGGTTGCAGGATGTTCTCGTAAGAAACAAAGAACTGAAGGAGGGCATTTAAAACCGAGAAGTCGCTATTATCATAAGACTTATGACGGCGATAAAGCCTCTAACTAACTTAGCCCCAGCAAAGACGCGGGAAGTCGCACCCATTCAAGAGTCTATACAACTCGCACACGCCGCCGCATACGCGGGTCGGGGGCAACTGATAGGGTTTAAAAAATAGGCGCGCAGGCCCACTCGCCAAGCCCAAGGAAAAGGTAAGCCTAGTGAGACGCCCCTGAGCCTCGCACCGAGCCAAATGGAAGTTCGATCTTGCTCGCCTCACGGCAAACAACACGGACAATCCGAAAAGCCTATATCCTAAGTAACTCAAATCGAATCTCATCAGTAAGGAAGTAGGATAAATCCCAATAACAACTTATCCTATAAAATTAAATCGAATCTCACTAATGAGGGAAGTAGGATAATTTCAATAAACCTCTCCTCATTATCCCTTATTAATCCGATAATAGCTATGTGGAAATACCCCATCCAATGGGAAAGAATCCTTATCACCATCTAACTAGGAAAAGCATATGTTATAAACACGCCACCCATCATAAAGGTAAGGTAATTATCGCCTCTAAGAGTTGATTTATTTCATCGTGAAAGAACTGACTTAGGCATCGAGAGGCAACTAGGCAAGCCTCGCGATCCCCATTTTGCTTACTTTTCGTAGAGATTACAACGCCTGCAGCTACGGACTGTCCAAAGGATTTATTCCATTCGCCCAATGATCCCGGCAACACGCTCCACTCCCGCCCGCTGAAAAGGCATCATCAACTACAAAAAGCAAAGATAAGTCGCAAGCTTTTGGGCTTAATCCATGATTTTGGCGACATATGATGGAGAATATACTGGTGCAAAATGACTAGTAGAATATCCAAGTCGCGGTGGCCATGGTGAAGCTTCATTTAGGTCAAGCCGTGACAAAGGCACCCGGGCCGGTGGCTTCGCCGAGGGAGGCATGGCACTCATTCTGTGAAGTTCCCACAAGGATGTAAAGGTGCCTTTGCTGTTTAGAATTCCTTGGGTGCATGAACTCGGGGCGTAAGGAGAAACACGACCAGCCCCGCGTGAGATCAGAAGAAAATATTGACTTTTTCTTCTTCTTCCACTCATTTTTCTAGTAATACAGTTTAACAATTTCGAAGTTCAAGTCTATCACTCTCCAAGCATCGCAGAAGGAACTGGGGCCCACTAAGTTAGTATTACGAGGATCCAATGCCTCAGATCCTCTATTTTTCGGAGGTGTGTGGACATGTGAAATATAATGGGGTGAGCGATGATGCTATTCTACTTTTAGATTGTTCCCATTCTCATCAAGGATAAAGCCAAGCATCGCTCAATTCATAACCACCAGATTCAATAAACATCAAGGATGATTCTATCGAACAAATTTATGGCAAGATTTTTTCACTAGCCAAAGCAAAGAAAGCTGAGAACTCCACATCAAAAGAGCTTTTATCAATAAGGGAGGGAGAGTCATTCTATGAAGCATGGAGAGATTCAAAGATATGTCAGAAATGCCCTCACCATAGTTTCACCAAATGGATGCAAGTCCATCATTTCTATTAATGGTCTGAAACGTCCCACTAGGACTCTCATTGATGCTTCTTCCGAGGAGTGATTATGGGGGATGAATGAAGGGAGGCTTATCAAATTCTAGAGAACATAGCCTGAATGATTTGCCAATGGCCGCTTGAGAGTAGCACCAAAGAAACCAGCTGGGGTGTTTGACTTTGTGACATGTTCACAAACGTATCTACCAAGTGTCTAGAATCTCAAAGCAACTACAAGCTTCTCAACAATTAGGATCTCACTATTTTGCGCATAAAGTTGAAGAAAGCCCACTGTATGCGAGCAATGTCAGCGATCTCATCTCATCTCTCGCCTAATGATGAATGCTATGGATATTTGACTAGTGAACAAGTCAATATATGACGAAGTTCCCTCAAAACCAGAACTTCAACCCATATGGTCAAAATTACAATCCGGGGTGGAAGAACCATCCTAACTTTTCATGGAAAAATCATAATGCGGGTAATCCAATGGAGAAATCCAAACCTCTTCAACCACCGCAAGGAGGAACTATGGTGATAATTAATGAGAAAAATGAACTGCTCCCGACCAGAACAGTCACAGGATGGAGAATTTGTATTGACTATCGGAGACTAAATAAAGTGACCGTAGTTGACCATTTTCCACTTCCATTTATTGATCAAATGTTGATAGACTCGGGAATGAGTACCTCTCAAGCTCGAATGGATATTCGTGGATACATCCGATCACTATTGCCCGTAAGATCGAGAAGACTACCTTCACATGCCCTATGACACCTTTCGCCCGAGAATGCCATTTTGATCGTAACGCTCCGTGACCTTCAGAGGTGTATGATGGCAATATTTTCTGACATGGTTGAAAAAATCCTACTGAAGTCTTCTGCGGTGATTTCTCAATGATTGTCTACATTTGATGACTGCCTCCATAATATGACGTTGGTACTGAAAAGGTGCATGGAAACCAATTTAGTTTTAAATTGGGAAAAGTGCCACTTTATGGTGAGAGAAGGCATAGTATTGGGACATCGCGTATCTGGAAGAGGAATTGAGGTTGACCGAGCCAAGATTAAGATCATAGAGAAACGCCTCCCACACGTAAAGGAGTACATAGTTTCGGCCACGAGGTTTTTATAGACGGCTCATCCAAGATTTCTCCAAAGCCAAAACCTTTGTTATATCTTCTATGTAAGGTGTTCCATTTGAGCTTAATGAGTCATGCATGAATGCCTTTGAGTTGTTTAAAAGAAGTTGACCTCAACCCCCATAGTAGCTCGCTCTAGATTGAACCTTCCATTCAACTTATGCGATGCAAGCCACTTGGCAAACTGGGGCCGTTTGGGCAAAGAGAAAAAGAAAAAGTTTCATGCCATTTATTATGACAATAACGCTGAATGATGCGCAACTCACCGCTATGCTACAATGTAGAAAAGAATTGTTAGCCGCTGTGTTCGCCTCTCTTACAAATTCAGACCTTATCTTATAAGCAAAACAAAATTATCAGGTTCACATATCATTCCGCAATCAAATACTTGATGACTAAGAAAGAAGCAAAACCTCGACTTATTCGGTGGGTGCTCTTATTGCACGAATTTGATGTGGAGATTCAAGATAAGAAGGGTTCCAAAAATATGGTAGCCGATCATCTGTCAAGATTGGAAACACTTAAACAGCTGCGTTAAAAACATCATTTCAGATTGATGACACATTCCATGAGCAGATACTAGCTCTCGTCCCATGTCGAAATGTCCCCATGGTTTGCCAACATAGCCAATTATCTTTCTCACAAGATATTCCACCACCTCAATTATCAACAAAAGAAGAGATTATTTGCGTATTGAAAGAGCCGCTATTTCTAGGAAGACCCAATCCTCTTGAACAAGGCCCGATCGATTATTCGCAGTGTACCTGAAAGGAAGTGGGTGAGATATAAACGCACCGCCACTCTTTTTAGAGTAATCCATTTCAATGGACAGAAAATAGCGGCCAAGGTACTACAACCAGGCTTTTATTGGCCCTCTATATTCAAAGATGCCCACTTGTTCGCAAAGTCCTGTGATCGGTGTTAAAGGACCGGAGAACATTGGAAGGAGAAATGAAATTCCATTGACGAATATTCTAAAGGTAGAACTTTTTGATGTCTGGGGCATTGAGTTTATGGGTCCGTTCCATCGTCCTATTGGCACAAATATATACTCTTGGCAATAGACTACGTGTCTAAGTGGGTGGAAGCCATTCAAACCATTACTTGTGATGCCAAAGTGTTACTGCGTTGCATCAGGATTAACATATTTTCAAGGTTCGAAACTCCTAGAGCGGTAATTAGCGATGAAGGTTCACACTTCTATAACAAGTTGTTTGCATCGCTCCTAGCCAAATATGGGGTGAAGCATCGAGTGTCACTTGCATACCACCGCCAAAGCAATGGGCAAGCTGAAGTGTCAAATAGGGAGATTAAGAAAATCTTAGAAAAGACAATTAATGTGACGAGGAAAGACTGGGCGAACAAAATTGATAATAGCTTAGGGCGATTTAACGATTTCAAGACCCCATCGAGAATGTCCCCGCATCGAATCATCTATGGTAAAGGCCCGGCCACCTACCTATGAACCGGAGCACTAAGCATACTAGTAACCTAATGCTAAAACATGAATCTCGAATGGTCGGAAAAAGGATGCTTCGAATGAGCTAGATGAACTTAGGCGCAATGGCTATGATATTAAGGATTTATAAGTGAGAAGACCAAAGCATGGCATGAAAAGCATTTAGTGCGTATAGCGAAGCTTCAACCGGGACAAGTATTGCTATTCAATTCACGATTGAAATTGTTCCTGTGAAAACTCGTCAAGATGGTCCGACCGCTTCGATCACCCAAGTTTTCCCATACGATAGTGTCGAAGCCGATGCATCCCGAAGAGGTCGGATGCAAGGTGAACGGGCGCTGAGCAGGCTTTTATCATGGCGGTCAATTCAAGAAGCACAAGTCCACCACAAGTTTGAAACCAACATAAGCAATGCTTGGGCACAACATGTTGGTTTGCCAAAAGTTTTCGTGGGTCGGTGCACCAGCTAGGCGATTACAACTTGGCAGCTAACGACAGCAGAACAAAGCGCCATTTGAGGCAACCCAAACTTTTAAATCATTTTGATTCATCAATTTTCTTGTTTAAGTTTCACAGTTTGTTTTAGCTTGTTTTAATTTTGATGTATTTGTATTGCAGTGTTCCGAGGTTTTGAGGTTGTTGTGGCTAAGGAGAAATAGCTTGGCAAGCTCTATGCAGGGTTTGGGAAGGAGTAGAGCTGAATGCAGGGAGTTTTCTACACTTAGAAAATTTTTGTGAAAATTTCCTGGTTGATAGTCTCGAGAACGTCGTGAAGTTGGACTCAACGTCGCAACGTTGAAAATACACCTCTCGGGAATGTCGCGATGTTAAGTCTTAACGTCGTGACATTGAGAATACACCTCTCAGAACATCGCATACAGTCTCAACGCCACTACGCGAAAGTAAATACACCTCTCGAACGTCGCGATATTAAGTCGCTTAAGTTGAAAATACACCTTCGAACGTCGCATCGTTGAGTCTCCAACGCCATGACGCTGGAAATCTCACATGCGACCGCCGCGAACGCTATAACGAACGCCACGACGCTAAAAATTGCCTCCGTGAACGCCGCGATGTTCTATTTTTACATGAATAGAAGCATTCATAATCTCACCGCTACTTTGAAACCCCAATGAGCTATCGATTTATGTATCTTCGTACCAAATCCTGTCCAAAGCTCTACCAAAGCTCCTCCCAGCCATCCGTAGTAGCCTCCAAAGCCATAGGCACGTCCTAGCTCTGCAAACCCCAGGTCCACGGTCATTTGGAGACCTCTCTTTCGAGCTGATTTTTTTGCTTCGTTCAAGTCTTGATTCCATTCAACTACCTTTGTTTCTAGGTTGTGTGTGTCCAAGCAGAAAATTTAGGTTAGTCAGGGGTTCTAGACTCCATTTGTTCTTCTCCATCAAGACCACCATCCCACTTAGTGCCCGCTAAGTGTTTGTTAGTTGGCCCGAGTGAGTTTTGGGTGTTTCCTTTGGGTATTTTGGTAGAGTGAAATCCCAATAGGGGTGTGGAAGCCTACTAGAGTGTACTTATTCCTTCAAGTTCATCCGCCGCCGCCTTAGCCCGTGCCCACCAGAGCAAAAGTGAAAACGAGCTCGGTGCTAGCCGGGCCGTTGAAGAACCCTCCGTCATGACCACGATTATAAATTTGTCAACGAGAGCGCGGCCGAGAAGTTCGGCCTCATCTTTGCCAATCACTCCTTCATTAAGGAGAAGGGATTCTAACATCCCGATGGTTTTTTCCGCAAAACCATAGCTAGGAAGGGGTGGGGTGCATTGTGCCAACTCCCGAGGCCGACTACCACGATGGTTGTGCGGGAATTCTACGCCAACCTAGCAGCCCATATACTCAAGAAGGTCCGAGTCTGTGGGGTGTTAGTAGACTTCAGCGCGAAGGCTATAAATCGTTATTATAACCTTGAGTCGGTTAACCCCGAGGCCTATGATCGGCTTCAAGAGAACAATAACTACTCGAAAGTCCTTCGACTGCTAACAAATGGGTAAGGTGAGTGGAAATTAAATAACGAGGCCACGTCAGACACTTCCGCGCCAAAACTCGCTTATATCCCTAAGGTGTGGTATCACTTATCACCTCTTATCTCATTCGACGATTTAACGTTTCATGTAGGTGATCGCAGGCGCATTGCTCAATTTTGCCATCTATCAAGACATCCCGTTTGATGTTTGTCAGGTTATAGAGGACGATCCTCTAACCGGACGTTAAATGAACCCCGCACCCCCGGTCTCATAAATGGGCTTGTTCAAGAATGTAGTGCCGCTAGAGGACAATGAGGCCTGATCCATCCCATTAAGGCCATCGTAGTCAAGAAGGATGTTTCAAGGTTCCCAATTCGGGAGGCGGCTTATGACTCGGTCATGAACCTTCTGATGAGGAAGAGCCAGACAAGATGCCAAACTTTTTTTACTACAGAGACCTCAAAGAGGCCATACCAGCCAACCACCCACCTCCCATCCACGCCCTCCACCACCTCCCGCTGAGCCGGATGTCCCCAATCATTTCTTTACCCTAGAGGACCAGTTCAGACCTCACTGTGCCTGATGTTTCAGATGAGACCTAGAGACGGTCACCACGAGCCAAGACATGGATGCACCCTAGGCCGACACATGCATTACCCCTCCACAACCAAAGAGACATCCAAAGAAGAAATTCTCGCCTAATCGCTTGTTTCCATGCCACTCACCACCACCACCACAAGGATCCCCGGGATCGACAGGAGTTCCCATCTTTTTTTTTTTTTAATTTCCTGCCAATGAGGACATTGGGTCCGTTTTGTTCGGGGGTCAGGGTGGTAAGGTTGGCACGCTTTTTTTCGTTATTTAGGATATGTTTATGTTTATGTTTATGTTCATGGTTTAGGATATGTTTGAGTATTTCGCTTATATTCGCATTTCTCTGCGCTTTCATTTAGGTTTGTGTGTTAGGATGTCTCAAATAATCAATGTTCAGATCAGGTTAAGTAGCCTGTGTGAGTGATGCCACAAGGATTGCCAATCAAGGATCTTTACCTCTCAAATTTTCGAACACACAAAGGCAAGTAATAAGAAAGGATCCTTAGATTGTTCGATGCTTAGGAATTACATGCTTGGATAGGTATGGATGACATAGTGAGTCACCTCCTTGGTGTTCAAGAAACCCAATTCCGTGAATAGTCTACCACACACTCACACCCGTGGATATCCAAGGTACACCTAGGCTACGAATCCGCGACTTACTAATTCGCTCAAATCGAACCTGGGAGTTCTAAACACCCAAGTGATGGGACACCTTAGAAAAGAGGATTGCCATTAAGCCCCGTCTAAAAAAAAAAAGGTGTGAATAGAATAAGTGGGATCTTCTAGTCGGAATCCCGGGCACAATCCGAGGGGCTTTTCAAAGCCTAATGCCCTGAGCCAACTGGCCGAGAGCCATTGACTTCACCGGTCACATGGATAGAGGGGATGGGGAGTTTCCACAACTTCCAAGGCCCTTAGGTTTGGCTGAGTGTTCGGGTGAAGTTCGGTGGGACCGAATGTCTAGTGCCCTTAACTAACTAATGGGGAGTCACTAATGAACCCTACAGAACAATTTTAACTAAAAACTTCACAGCACTAGAATTGCTCATGAATAGGTAGGTTAGTATCAATAAAAATGGTGTGTTCTTTATCCTTTCGTAGTTGGGGACTCTCCCAACAGGCAAAGTTGAATTTAAGCTTAGGGTCACTTTAACCGAGTTATACTAGAGACTTCACATCCAATGCACATAGACCCGGAAAGGCCATAGAAAACCTAGGAGGTGAGTTACTATCGAATCTAATTGGATTCAACTGAATTTTCAAAGCCGAACAACCTTAAGGATCCCCTCAAATTAGAAACAAAGGGCAAGATTTAGAGTTCTGCTCATTTTCATCCTTCATCTTGGCAACATGCATCACCCTCGTGTCATTAAGTTTAGTATGTTATTTTCTTGTAAGATCTGGTTAAGAGTTCGCTTTTGCTTAGGGGACAAGCAAGAAGCTAAGTTTGAGGGTGTATTGAAAGGCCCAAAAACACCTAATATTATAAACCGAGGATTTAGCGAGATTCGAGATTTATTTCATATATATATGACCTTGTTTCGATTACTTTTCTAATATTCAGTTTTATTGGGTTTTTATAGGAGAAATATTGAAAAATGTTGGATATGAAGCCTTGCAGGAGTCCTGGAGAAGATTGGTGTAGAAATCAACCCAACGTCACAACGTCCCAACATCGCGATGTCCCAAAGTCGAAATGCCCCAACGCCGACGCCCCAATCGCCGCTTCATGTCCTAACGTCGCGACGCTATGAAAGATTTAACAAAACTTATCTCTTGGAGGCTTATAAAGGAAAAAGTGGAGAATCCACTCTAGGGGGTTTCAAAACGCTTAGGGCTAGGTTTTTAGAACTCGAGTTTGGAACAAAGAAAAAGAAGACTCAAGGCCGCATCTTTAAAGAGAGACTTGAAGAAACCTAGAGATCGCTATCTCTCGATCCTTGAAAGTTTTCTATCCTTTTATCATGTCTTCGCTTTTCAATCAGAATGGAAAAGCACATCACAAGTTCTAAATTTGCCAGGTGTTGGTAGTGATTTGGACATGAATACTATGTTAACGTGTTAACCTTTTATCATTCCATTATCTTATATATATTTGTTTTACCATTAACTTGCAAGCTTGATGAAATCAAACATATTAATTTCTCGATCAATCTAATATGTGAGTGGTTCTTTGTAAGATCTAAGAAGTGGAATGAAGAATTAGACATAGGTGGTTAACCTAATAAACTTGGTAATATAGATTATCAATGATTAGGAGGCTTAGGAGTTTTTCGCACTCTATGCACCTTTAATGCTTGGGGCTGAGCAAGGAGCAAGAAACTCAGTGATAGAGGGAGGTTAAATGACCTTGAGAAAGGCTTTAATTACATTAGATAAGAGCCGCCTTAGAGAACACTTATATTAGATAATGGAATGGAATCGCATCACATAGTAGGACTGTCCAACAACACCAACACCCTAACCTTTTTGCATATTTGATCACTTTTACGTCCGAAGAGCAATCTTACATTGATAGTAATTAATTTAGTTTTATCTACCTCTAGCCAAGACGATCAAGCAGTTTGAATATTAAATAAGTATTATAATTTTAGTACTTAGCCCACTACGATTAAGGTTTTCCCCGTGATCGATATCCGTACCTCGAAAGTACATTATATTACTTCTCGACGAGCGACACTTGCGCGACAGGCACTTGCACTATTTATCGGATATCCACAAAACACAATCACGTGCGCCTATCACTAAGTGGCGCGTATATTTCATGGATGTGGTCACGGCTATCAAGGCCAAGGCCAAGACATCATCTCTGTGGCGATATTTCGGGGGAGCCATAACCACTGGGCAAGGGTCATCATGTTCATTGCCATCACTGACACCCGAGGAGTGGATTGTCCTCAAAGGTAGGAACTATAGAGTTGCGGGACACCCAATCCCAATCATTGGGTGGGATGTACACCTATGCGCTTTATTCCTCCCACTCCCCACCATGGGCTAGGAGACAAGATTGGCCGCAGACGCCGTATAGGCCTACTACATTTCGCAGCCCAAGCCGACGGGCTAGTGGCAGGGTCGAGGTCCATGCCAGTATTCACAAGCTGGGGACTTCAAGGACCCAACCCAAGGTGTTTATTTGTGATTACACCATAGACCGGCAATGCAGATTAGCTCGCTATTTCTGCATGTTTCTACTCTCGCGCCTATGGGCAAGAATATTGTTTGATTCAAAGATCTCATTCCTTATTACATCATGTGTGAAAGAATTGGGATTAAAGGCTGAAACCTTGAAAAAGTCGTCGGGGATGTGAATTCCCTCCCCGAAACCAGTAAGTAGAGGTGACTGACATGTCAGATTGTAAGCTAGAGATGGGCGAGGGATCTCACTCACCTGCGGAACCTTAGGGTCATGGACATGTCTGAGTTTGATGTCATCCTCGATGGATTCGCTGATGGCCCATCGGTCGCCATCGACAGGGATCATAGGAGTGTTATTGCCTCACATGATGGTATTCGTGTTATGGTTCAGTGGGACAAGCATGATGCTTTTCCTGTCGTGTATGACCTAGGTGGCACTCCGCACTGACTCGTGGCGTGCATGCCCACTGAGAACGAGGAGACAGGATTTGAGTCTACCCAGAGTGGTTCTCAGGAATATGAGGATGTTTTTTCATGAACTACTAGGATTAATTTTTGTATAGGATGTAGACTTCACAATTGATATTAATCTCTAGTGCTGACACCTATTTCTATGACTCCACATAGAATGGTGCTTGTTGTGTCACAGAACCCCGTAAAGTCCAATTGAAAGAATTGTTGGAAAAGGGTTTCCATTAGACCAAACCTCATTCTGGGTGCTCTAAAGGTTGCAAAGTTGGAGCACCGAGGCTAAAGGGATTACCCACCCTTTGAGGTAGTCAGAGTGGAAGTGGGAGCATGTCATGATGGATTTTAGGACTCACTTGCCATGGACATCAATGGTATGGCATGACGTGGTGTAGGGATAAGGACCACCACTAAGTCGACAAACTCTAACCAAGTGATAACCTTCACCGGAGGAATCTCTACAGTCAGACAAAGGTAGGAGATTGTTTAATTACATGGAATGCTAGTATCTATTGCATCGGACCGGGATCCCAGGTTTACAACTCATTTTTGGGAGAGTTTCCAAAGAGCCATGAAGACACAATTGATGATGAGCACAAATTTATTATCCCCGCATGGACGGTCACAAAAGTGACCATCCGTATGTTAGAGGACATGAGCATGGCATAAGGCCCTTGATCTCAAGGGTGGCTGGGAAGAGCATTTACCCTTAGTGGAATTCGGGCCTAGAACAACAAGACGCGAAAGAGCACGATGGCTCCCTTTATGAGGCACTATACGGAGGCAATGTCGATCTCCTGGGTTGCTAGGATCGAGGTAGGGGAGCAGATCCCCACGGGTCCTGATTTGGTTAGAGACACCTCTGAGAAGGTGGATTTGATACATAAACTTCTTCCCATGGCTCAGAGTCGATAGAAGAGCTACCCTGACAAACGCCTAACCTCTAGGAGTTTGAGGTGGGGACGTCATGTCTTCTCAAGGTGACGTTTAAGAGAGGAGGGTCAGATTCTCGCAAGCGCAGAAAACTATCGCTAAAGTATATCAAGTTTCCTCGAGGCAAATTCTAGAGGGTAGGTATATTTCACGGCCAGCTTTACCTCCCAAGTTTATCTGATGTTCATATAGTGTCTTCGTGTCTCCACGCTCCGTATACACTTTATATCCGACTCCATGTAGTGGACTTAGGTGGAGCTTGTTGTCGATGCGTAAGGAACCCGAGGAGGGACCACGCATCATGGATAGCCAAGATCAGGTTTTCCGACACAAGACCATGAGGTTAGTTAAGGTGTTGTGGCAAAGACCACAGAGTGGAGAAGGTAACATGGGAACTGAAAGCACGATGCGCACCAATTCATCCTGCTTTACCGAGGACAAGGCACGTTTGTCTAGTCATTCGATAATAAAATGATCAGATCATATGTATGTGATTGTATGTATATGTGCATGTGATTGTATGCATATGTGCGTGTGAATTTCGGGACTAAATTATTTTAAGGAGGTAAGAATGTAAAACCCGAGAAAAATCGAATTTTCCCCTAAAAAGGGCAAACAAAGAATCACCACTATAATACTGTGTTGAAAACCTATAAATTTTCTAGATCTCTGAGATGATGAAACCATTAACACCGTTTGGATTCGTCTAGCAAAATCTAGTTACCAAGACGAATTTTGTCATATTCCAGAATGGTTAGATTTTTCAATGCACTCGTGGGGCAAAAGGAACTAAATCATGGGTGACACATGGCTTGATGCATGCATGCCATGTGGGTGATACATGACATGATGCATGCATGCCATGTGCATGACACATGGCATGATGCATGCATTCCATGTGGGTGACACATGGCATGCATGCATGCATGTCATGTGATTCTCCACTATAAAACTGGATCAATGGGAGGAAAGAGGAAAAATAAAAAAATGAGAGAGAAAGAAAGGGAGGAAGGAAGATCTGACAGCTTCTTCCTCTAAATTCCAGCATTCCGACGGTCGGAGTTCCTCAGGCCAAGAGTTAAAGCTGGCTACACTCCAAGAGGTAGGGATTTTGTCCTACTCTGGTTAATTTCTACTTAAGTGTTGTGTAGGGCCGTGTGACTGAGTTCCCACCTAGTGGTCAGTTCGGGCCGTATGGGACCGATTGGTCATATAGAGCCATGTGGCTGTGAGCCACCTGTGGGCCCGCCGCGGGGGTTGTCTGATCGTGTGGTGCTGTTTGACCTTAAGGGGCCATTTGGTCGTGTAGAGCCGTGTGATTGTGTTTCCACCTCAAGCCCATCTGGCTATGTGGGACCTTTTAACCGTGTGGTTGTATGGGACCATTTGGTCGTGTAGGGTCGTGTGGTTGTGTTTCCACCTTAGGGCCATTTGATCGTGTGGGACCTGCTGGCCAGGGACCGTTCGTCGTGTGGGCCATCTAGCCATGCAGATGCTTAGCCGAGTAGAGCCGTCTCCGCCGTAGGGACCATTCGGGTCGCGGTAGGCCGCAGGGTCAGAGCTCCACCTCAAGGCCGCTTGGCCATGTGGGACGCATTAGTCATGTGGGGTCGCTTAGCCATGTAGGCGCCTAGTCGCAGAGTCGCCTAGCCTTTTTTGGGCTTTTGGTCTGCCCCAACGCTTATGATGGTTTCCGTCAGTTCAACACATGTAAAGGGAACTAAGCCAGTGCACTCCATGGCCGCTTCCTGCCACCCCAGAATCTTCGAATAAGTGCAAATTCCTAGTTGTTTAGACCGGGACATGTGTCTTGTTGATGGCCCGAGTATGGCTAAATTTAGGTCTGGAATTTTGATTGCTTTCACGATGTTGTCGCTTGGCTTGGTGATAACATGCTCGCGCTGGCCCGTTATGGTTGCTAGAGAACTGCCAGGCATCTCTTATGCAACAATTGGTCTTGATAACCGAAGGTTCTTTGCTCACGTTGGTTGATGCCTCGTATTAGTTATCTATTGAATGTTGATATATGGAATTCCTAATATATTGACATTGAGATGAAAAAGTTGGAAATCATATCGATCGCTAATATATGTAAAGTATTATATTAACATTGAAGGAATGATGTTTGGAACTTAAAAGCGTGTGTTATAATTGTCCAAAATGCATGATGATGAATGGTTGGTATAGTTCATATGTCACCCATTACATATGAGACATGGAATTAATATGCATGGTGACATTGTATATGCACTGGGACACGTGATTAAAACGGGTGTGAGTGCATGGGTGGTAAATCGACACTGTGTTTGGTGTTTGATTAGGTGGACTCAGTAAATGGGACAACATCCAACAAAGTCGCACAATTGATTAAAATGGTAAATAAAATATGTGTCGGGTATTAGCAAGAAGGGATAGATCCTCCCCAAAGTAAAAGCCCGCCAATTATGGTCGCATATAGTCCCCAACCCGCAAAGGTCAGAAAAAGTGTCTAGGTTTGCGAACCCGTGATGAGACACCAAAAATCTGCTACCCACACAAATGCACATGATTTTCAACATAAAATATAAAATGATCATTGTGATGTATCATCCAAAACTTGGTCGGCAAACGCGAAATTTGTTTTGAATGATCACTGGATGTCATCTAGAATGATCGCTTATCGCATTACGGGGCTAAGTTAAGGTTGTGCGAGGAGTTGGATGAGGACTCGCGCATGGTACAGCGGTGAGTCGATCCTCATTTCATGGCATGACATGTAGGATTCCATATAGAATTGGCATGTTCTTGTTGGAACGTGATTGTGAAAATGTTGAGTGAACATTGCATGTGCACTTAGGTGGAGAGTAGCCCTTGTAGGAGGTATTCTCTATTGGGCGTGGCTCACCCTTCATGGGACAACCCTTTCAGGTACAGGGTCAACACTTGTGAACGACGCTCAGACGAGGTCGTGATTATGAAGAAGGCCGACATGTGGCCTTGATAAACTCTTGTAAAAGGTGCTTGAGACAAACTAGTTCTAGAAAGTATTTTGTACAAAAGAATGGTAATTAAATTCTTTTAGACTATTGCCAATATAGTCAAGTATGTAATTATGGTAAGAGTGTCGTGATCGGACTCTTACGGAAGTGCATTATTCTCATATTTTTAATTTAAATGTGAATGAATGGGTTCCGCTGAAGTGACGATAGAGGTGGTGCCGAAAATCCCCAGATCCACGAATAATCGCATGTGTCCAAGACTGAAAACTTAGATGAAATTACTTAAGGTAGAATTTCCGCAGGTTACCTGGTTAGTTGGATGAAAGTGCCTAAAAACACCAAAGTTATACCCGCGTCGGTTTTACGCTTAGAAATATTTTGCATTTAACACGATTTGATATCTCGACATCCGACATAATCGTGTGAATGCAGGTGTACTGCGTGAAAAGGGCGCTTTTAGCATCTCTGCAGCGAGGATGAAAGTGCATAAAGATGGCTGGAACGCCGCGAAATATCCATCGTTGCGGATCGCCCCAACGCCGCGACGTCATCAACTAATATAAGTCAATTGCCGCAACGTCGCGACGCCGGGCCACGAAGTTCTCGCTCTCCATCATTAAAATAAAAGGACGAGAATTGAGGTATTCTGGGCCTGAGATCGAGGACGTACGAACTAGGGCACGGAAATTACAGCAGCAGGATCTTGACCTAGGAGAGAGACATCATTTTTGTATCTTCTTTCTGGCGTAAAGACCGGACAGTTTTATAGATTAACTATTTGTGTTTCCTGCTCAGTATGTTCTAGATTTACACCCAAGGTGTCATAAACCCCAAGGATCGCATGGATTAAAAAATTAGTATTTTATATTATTCAAACATTTATAATTTGTTAACATCTGGCTGAGACCGTGAGTCATTAACATGGTGATGTCTGGCCAACATTAACATGACTATACTAGAGATCCAAGATTCGAGAGATGAGGGTACCCAGGGATCTGAGTAGAGCAGCCTTCGGTTGATTCGGTAAATAGAGATATTCCAATCCCGAGGGTGGCAATTAAGGTTAAAACATTTAAGCATTTTGGAGTATCGAGTTGGGGTAGAGATACACTCAACGCTACTAGCGAGATAGGCGGATACACCTCGAGAGAGGGTATTTTGTAGACAAGATCACCTAACCATCAATAAATCATAAATAAACTGAATAATATCATCTTTAAGAAATAATCCATCGAAGTGGCAGGGGGAGACATGTACTCTTAGTCTCCATTATACAAGAATTCATTAAGATCATTAGTATAGTTTAAGTTCGTACATCAGTACTTCACGAACATTTATATCCGTATAATATCTACAAGCCAATCTCTGTATTCAACACACCTATCCCCGTGGATCGATATCCGTACCATAGGTACAC
Organism: Tetrastigma voinierianum; assembly: GCA_016808115.1. Classification (NCBI taxonomy): domain Eukaryota; kingdom Viridiplantae; phylum Streptophyta; class Magnoliopsida; order Vitales; family Vitaceae; genus Tetrastigma; species Tetrastigma voinierianum. The sequence continues at coordinate 288,325 of JAEQBH010004016.1, read as the reverse complement.
TATATTACTTGGGGCGACGCGTGCACTTACGCACATATGCATATAATTTACACATCACGCTTTAAGCCTATCAAGTTTTTGGCGCCGTTGCCGGGGATAGGTTTAGAGTGATATAGAGAATAACACAATTAGATATTACTCTGGAAATTTTGTTTTTATTTGTTTTTACAAGTGCTGGTAATTTGGTCTTTCAGGTTTCGTGGTGATCGTTAGCCAAGGTTTCATGAGCGCATGCGACGACGTGGATCAGTTGGACCAACATTCGCTTGATCCTCGTTAGAAAGAACTTTTTACACGTATCAATGAGAACAAATGGTCAGAACATACTAGAAATCTAGCAATCATGGAGAACAATGAAGAGCAGGATCTTAGCATTGAGCAAAACGAGCCACATAGGGACCGAAATGGGAATAATGGAAGCTGAATCAAGCACCCACCGCTTATATACAAAATTAAGATGATCCATTCATGTTGCTAGAGGAGTTTGCACTACCACCTACGCTTGTTCGCACAAATGGTCAAGACCACCCATCGAGGCAAACAACTTCGAACCCGGGTCGTGAATATTGCGCATGCTTCAAACATCTTATTTCACGACTACCCTACGAGAACTAAATATGCATATGACTAACTTCCCGAAGTCCGCGACACGATCAAGTACAATGGGGTTACCGAAGAGGCACTCAGGTTGAGATTGTTCCCACTCACTGGGGTGATGTAGCCAAGCATTGGTTAACAAGTCACCAACGATTCCATTACTTCATGGAACGACGAAGTACAAATTTCGACCAAGTTTTTCCCACTTAAAATTGCACAACTTGTGCAAGAGATCAATACTTGACAACTAAAGGAGAGAACCCGGCAGGCATGGGATATTTCACGAATTATCGAGGAAGTGCCCACATCACGCATCACTCGTATGGATGCGTGTCCATACTTATAATGGTCCGAGGAATGCAACTAGAACAAGATCGATGCCTCAAATTCGGAGGGAGCACTAATGAAGGAAAACCACTCGATCAAGCATAAGGAATTTTGGAAGATGTCAGAACCAATACAAACCAAAGGCCTGTGGAGAAGACTACACCGCAGAAAAGCCGTGGTAAAAGGATAGTGAGGTTCTCAACAATCCGTTAATCATGTTGCATTACCTGACTAAATGCTTAACTAGACAAAGAAGGAATCGCGAATGCCATACGTACTAACCTGTGTGGAGTTGTGTGAATTCTGTGGAGGACAGCACAATAGCATAGAATGTCAAACAGAAACCAAACTGTGAGCAGCCCGGGTGATGTGTCGAGATTCAACTGTAACCACCACAACAACAAGGACAAGATGGGGAAACAACTATCGACCAAAATCAAGGGGCCATGGCGGGCAGAATAACTAATCGTAATAAAGAAGGGTATGGATGGAGGAACAATCAGAATAACATGCCATCACCCCGAGTGAGCGAACCACCTCCCAGAGAAAAAGGTGGACTTGTAACAAGCCCTCGCACGTATGCTCATCTCTCACACACCGCCTTACAATGAGACAAAGGTTAATATAGTTATCAGCCACCCAATTGAACAATCAAGCCGCACAGTTGAGAAACTTGGAGGTACAGATGGGTCAAATGGCCAATCTATTGACAGAAAGGCAACCGGGTTCCTTACCAAGCAACTCAGAAGTAAACCTAAGGAGAGATGGGAATGAACATGTTAAAGAAATTAATACCGGTATGGTAAGAATTGGAGGCACCGAGAAATCCCACTATAGAGGAGGAAGAGACTGAGAAAGTCATCCAACCCGGTCATAATGATGATGTAGATAGGGAACAACCTCAAGAGAAACACCACAGGAAACACCATCAAGCAAGGACACCCCACCAATTCCATATCCATTAACGCCTAAAGAAACATAAGTCGATACTCACCAAGTTCACGGAAGTGTTCGGTTACACATCAATATCCCGCTTTGTCGATGCGCTGAACATGCCAAGTTATGTAAAATTTATGAAGGACATACCGTCTCTTCAAGAGAAGATTGGCGATTTCAAACGCTTAACTTAACCGAGGAATGTAAAGGCCATACTTCGTGAGGAAAGCCGCAAAAAGCTAAAAGACCCGTGCAAGCCACTATCCCGCACCATTGGAAATGCTCTTTCGGCAGTTAATCGTGTGATTCGGGGTGCCAGCATTAATCTCATGCCCTTTGTCACTTTTTAAACGCTTGGGATTAGTGAAGCTTTTTCCAACTACAAGAACACTTCGCCTTGCCGACAGATTCAAGCATCCGCAGGTAATAGAAGATGTCTTAGTAAAGGACAAGTTTATCTTCCCAACAGATTTCATCGTGCTAGATATGGAAGAAGATAAGGAAATACCGATTCAGGCTACGCAGGTGAGCGAATCAACAAAATTTATATTCCTAATTCTCCTACCGCGTAGTCAAGCTACCGCAAAGATAGCGCTTCAGTATCGAACACTGGATGGGTTTTCATCCTAGGAATGATCTGCATAAGTGTGAAAAGGTAAGGTTTTTATTTGATTTTGATTTGTTTCCAAAACAAAGGTGGAGTAGTTTGAAAACTCGAATAACTGTAGCACTGAAAGTGATGTGTAAAAAGCACCCTGAAGATTTAGTGTCACTAACTTGATAACATAGAGCAAACAAGTGTCCTCGGTTTTATCCTCGTATTATGACAAGCAACCTATAGTCCAAGCCATAACCTGATCTTTGTTTAACTAGCAACTAACCCTAGAATCTCACCCTATTTGAGCCAACAACACAGGTAACATGCATCTACGTACCATTTGGGGCTTTAAAACCCTAACATTCAACATCATTTCGTTGGCTCGTAGCCATCTAAAAAACCACAGCATCTAGCAATAAGTATACAATCGTATCCTAAAGCATGGTAAGTATTGGCCAAATTAATGACATTAAAATGATATTCAACCCTAGTTTGAGAAGATGGAGCTATAAATACAGACTGCAGTATCCAACACATGAGGACAACCAGAATCGCCCACAACCAAGCTAGCTACCTTCTTCACAAAGAAAGAGCTGAGCTGCCACTCCTCGAGTTGTCATCCTCAAGAGGGTTGTTTGGTAGCCTAGAAAATGAGAGAAAGAGAGAGAGAAGAGAGAAAAGCAAAACCCTAACTGAGATGCGGAAGATATTTATAAAATGAAAATCAGTTAAAAGATTGTCTCCCCATGAAACAAAAACTAAGTGGGTTTATATAGGCTACCCATTTATGTGGAAATCATTAATAAAGCCTAACATTTGGCTAAAATAAAGGACAAGGAAGTAATACACCAAAATGAAGTCGGTTTGCATTAATTCATGTGCTGACGATACAAGGCATTAATTCCTGCCAGGGCACAAAATTTCCTCGCTATGTAGCGAAAATTTCGCTAACTAGAGAAAATTTCGCTAGCTAGTGAAATCACCAAGAGATAGCGAAATCAGAAAATTCGCTAGGCATTGGCAATTTCGCTAGCTAGCGAAATTTCGCTACCTTAGCGAAATTTTAGTGATAGCTGAACCGATTTTTTCGCTAGGAACAAGGTAGAGCGAAACTGGCCTGTAATAAAATTCACAATTCCGCTATGATTGGGCGAATTTTTCGCAATCCCGTTGAAATTTTCGCAATCTTAGCGAAATTCTCGGAATTGTCGATCTTCATCGCACGGGGCCTCCGCTCCTATACTGCACCAACCTTTGGTCACTTCTTTCTTCATTCTTTTCTTTTGATTTTCGTATGTTTGATGGTCAAGAATGGGTTCAATCTTCATGGTTTAGCATATGTCTCGATATTGAACTCTCAAGGTACGAAACCTCGCAGAAACAGCCAAAAATAACCTCTAAACGACATAAGTGAAACTAAGAACAACTGAACACTTCAATTGGCATAATTGACATGATTAGTGCGCAAAAACACTCAAAACCTATCTGATATAGGGCTCAAAATAGCACTTTTTGGGTACTAATCAAATACCCATAATCTTGGGTAGGCCGTTTCTTGCAACTGGTAGAGCAATGATTGATGTTTAGAGGGGAGAACTGAAATTGAGAGTGCAAGAGAATGAAGTCAAGTTCAATGTGTTCGAAGCTGTGAGACATCCGACAGAAAGTGATACTTGTTTCATGGCAGAGATAGTAGAGGCTATAGTGTCTAGCCAAAGTGGTCTCACGGCTCCTTTGGAGGCTAGCCTAGTACAGAATGATTCATAGAATATGAGCGAAGAGGCAGAGGAATATGTAAAATGGATGGATTCTTTCGAACTCAATAGAAGGAAATACTTCGAATCTCTAGTGAAAAATTAAACTCAAGCATTCATCGGTTGAACAACCATCCAAGATGGAACAAAAACCTTTACCTAGCTATTTGAAGTATGCATATCTTGGGATAGCATCTACCTACTGATCATCTCAAAGATCCTCGACCGAACTAGAGGAGGAGAAGGTCAGGTCCTTAGAGACCATAAAATGCGCCTGATGGTCTTGCAGTCATTTAAAAGGGATTCGCCTTCCAAGGCATGAATCTTATTTTTCTCGGAAGATGGGCATAAACCCTCAGTGGAAGCACAGAGGAGGTTGAATCCAACTATGAAAGAGGTAGTCCAAAAGGAAGTATTAAACGGGCCGGATACCGGGCAATTTATCCTATTTCGCATGCTACCGGTAAGTCCAACCAAGTAGTACCTAAGAAGGGAGGAACAACTGTCATAAGAACCGAAAACAATATATTACTGCCTTCTTGAACGCTTCATCTGGAGGATTTGTGGCTGATTATCTAACCGAACAAATCCACTCGAAAAGATCATTTCATTGCCGCTTCTCGGATCGATAGTCGGATCGACATGTGTCATGAATATATTGCTTTGGATGGATATTCATTTATAATCAAATTTCTATAGACCCTGAAGATCAGGAGAAGACGACATTCACATGCTCCTATGGGACATTCGCATTCAGGTGGATGCCCTTTGGGTTGTGCAATGCGCCAGGCACTTTCCAATGATGTATGATGGCCATATTCTCAGACATGGTTGAGAAGACACTCGAAATCTTCATGGATGATTTTTCTAAGATTGGGAAATTCATTTGACAATCCACCTGAAAATCGAGACCGCACGTGAGATGCGAGGAGACCAATCTTGTACTAAATTGGGAGAAGTGTCATTTTATGGTATAAGAGGGTATTGTACTCGGACATAGGATTTCAGCGAGAGGAATAGAGGTAGATAGAGCAAAGATTGAAGCACCTAAAATTAGCCCCACCCCCTTACCTGCAAAAGGGATAAGAGTTTTTAGGCCACGTTGGATTCTATGTGCGATTCATCAAAGACTTCTCTCGGGATTGCAAACCGTTGTCTAATCTCCGTCCAAGGGACCCCATTCAGCTTAATGCCTCGCAGCCATACAAGATTTTCATGACTAAAAGATAAATTGGTATCGTATCCTATTGTGGTAGTTCCGGATTGGTCCTTTCCATTTGAACTTATGTGTGACGCAAGCGATTTTGGCGATTGAGCAAAGGTTAGGCGTAAACGAGAGAAAATTTTCCGTAATCTACTACGCGAGAAGAACTCAATGATGCCTGGGCCTGAATTATGCCACTACGTAAAAAACTATTGGCTATTGTCTTTGCTTTTGACAAATTCAGTCTTATTTGATTGGAAACAGGTCAGACTACACCGATCATTCTCGCCATTAAATACTGATGACTAAAAAGACGCCTAAACCCCGACATCCGGTGGTTCTCGCTCAAGAATCTGACGCTGGAGATTAAAGATAAGAAAGGTGACTGAGAACTCCAGTGGCGCATCATCTTTCACATTGGAAGGGCAAGTGGATGAGGTTCGGGCGAATGACGATTTTCTCCTGGACGAAAGAACTCTGGCTATCAAGACAAGAGGCGCTCCATGGCTCATAGACACGTGAACTATTTGTGCCAAGGTAGTCCCTCCGGAATTTAACTATCAATAGAAAAAGTGGTTTTTCGCACACTTGAAACACTACTATTGGGAGGAGCCAATCCTTTACGTACATTAAGGCCGACCAAGGATCCGAGATGTGCCCAAGATGAGAAATGAACAGATTAACCACCGCCACACTCTACCATGTGGTGGATATTTTGTGGCCGCAGAATGTTGTTCAAGGTTCTTCAATCGCCACCGCCTACTTTATTTAAGGATGCTCTTCATTTTGTATCCACATGTGACAAATGTCAACGATCGAGGGGCATTTAGAAAGGACGAATCACCCATGCATCCTATTCTAAGTCGAATTTGCTTGATTTATGGGGGATGGATTCATGGACCATTTCCATCTTATAACAACCTATACACCTTGTCAAGAAAGGATTATGTCTCAAGTGGGTTAAAGCAATTCAATTCACACTAATGATGCAAAAGTAGTGGCTCAATTTCTCTCAGAGTCACATATCTTCGCCATTCCAGAACTTCTGGTACCATCACGATAACTGTGACTCATTTCGCAATAAGATGATTTAACGGGTCTTACAAAAGTACTGGTGCAATCCATCGCACTTCCTTGCATATCACCCACAATAAATGGGCAAGTAGAGGTGTCACCTGAGAAATTAAGTCCATTCCTCGGAAGACAAGCTAATGGGGCCTGTGAAGGATCGGTCTAAAAGATTGAAGATACCGGGCGCATCAACAACATTTAAACACCCTTGGTATGTCGCTTTTAGAATGTTTATGGCAAAGCATGCCATCTTCCGGAATTGGAGCATCGAGCTTCCACGGGCAAATCCCGGCATTGAATACGGATGGGCGATACCAAATTTATGAGAAAAGATCATACAGCCAAGGACTCCACGTAATTCAGAACGAAGCATATGAAAATGCCCGCATTTACAAGGAAAAGACAAAGCCCTGGCACGATAAACACATTACCAGGAAGGAATTCGAGGCGGGACAACAAGTCTTCTTGTTTAATCTCTGCCTAAAAACTCTTTCCCCGGGAAATTGAAGTCTAGATGGTCCTGACCTTTCACAAAGAATCCAAGGTCTTTTCCTATTGGGGCTTGGAGGTTACATCCGAGAAAGGAACATTCACGGTTAACACAGCGGTTGAAGCCGTATTTGAGGCGACTTTCATGCGGATAAGCGGTCATACCATTGGCGCATCGGGCCCGAGTGCGATGGCGGTCATAAAGGGGCTCGAGCTCCCGAGCACATTGAGATTCAGGGCCGTCGAGCTAACGACATTAAACATAGCGCTTCTTGGGAGGCAACCCAAGTTTTTCTTGAAAATTTTGATTTCAAAAGTTCCAGTTTTTTTTTTATTATCTATTTACGTTTTTTATTGGTTTGATGTTTATGTCCGTAATCAGAATTCCTTTTTGGATGTCTACTTTCAGGACCCGCGATCGAAAGTTTGGGGGAGGATCCGTTCACAAAGTTCACGAGAGTCACATTTTCATGACGGGAGTTTTCTCTTACCTTAGACCTTTGTTAAATAAATTGCATTTTGGGTCTTCTTTGTAACGTCGCGACCTTGGCTCTCAACGTCGCGACGTCTGTATCATGACGTTGGATTAGACCCTCTACGGAACGTCCGCGGCGTGAGATCTCCAGCGTCAGCGGCGTTGGTTTGAACCCTCATGCGTGCGGCGTTGGATCTCAACGTCGCGGCGTTGATTTTACCACTCACGGAGCGTCGCGGCGTTGAACGGCGTCGCGGCGTTGGCGCGGTTTCCTGCAGGCGTCGCGGCGTTGCCCCCGAGCGATCGTGACGTTACGAGTTAAGGCCAAAATCACGCTTCATTTTTATATTACCCTACTCCCTCTTAGCTAACCTAGTGCCACGGCCGGCCTTATACCAAATCTTGCTAGAGTCCATTTCCTTCGTCGAGGCCATTGTTTTTGCCCTCCGACCTGACTTAACGTCACCACAGTTCTCCACACCTACTAGTCCACTGTCCTTGTCTTGCACCATCCACACTACCAGTAGGGGTCCTTGCCTCGGTTAGGGTTCGGTACTCCATCTTAGGTCTAGTACTCTATCTTAGGGGTGGGTCGCCAGTGGAGTTTATCGTATGTCTAGGGTTGGTGTCTACTTCTCACAGCTCATTTGGCCCTAGTGTTCATAGTGCATTGTAGGTGCTCGACATATTGTCTAGACAACCTAGGTGTGTCACCTTGGTGCCATTTGAGTCCTTGTCCTTCTAGGAGCTCTAGTACTTCCACCAATGTCTGGCAAGAGGCAAAAGTTGCCTACAAAGCGGGGTCGGATAGTGGGATCGACCCCATTTAATTATCAAGGTTTGTCAGCAGTGCATGATCGGTTGAAGCACCTATACGCAGAACCGTTCTTTTATTAAGGAAAGGGTTTCCACCACCCGATGATTTTTCGCAAGGCGATTGCGACCAGGGATGTGAGCGCACAACCACCTCATCCAGTACTGCGATGAGTGTGGTCGCGAGAATTCTCACCTTGACCTCGCCTCCGTCCATCAAGAGGGTTACAGTCTGCGGGGTGTGTTGGTCGACTTGATCTGGTCGATCAACCGCACATAATCTTGATCATGTCTCAGATTTGATTGCCTTTCACGAAGCGAGCGGAATTACCTAGTCGTGAGTCTTGATGACAGGCGGGGTGGTGAAGCTTCTGACAATGAGGGGACATCTTAGTCCCTTCAAGGCCAAGCATTTTGGCGTTTTATCCCCAAAAAAGATGCAGCATCATTTCATGCGTAGTCATTGGCGACGAGCGTGTGTGAAGTGTGTACTTGACCCGTGCCAACTCAATTATGCCATCATTGAATCCTTTTGATGTTGGGCGGAGTTATAAGGGCCTTAAATCCTCCTAACTAGGGACGCTAGATGAATTTAGGAGCACCCTTTCCTCATTTATGGCTTATGCAAAAGAGCGGGGTGCACCAGTGACAATGGTGTGGATTACACCCCATCAAAGCAATATCGGTTAAGAGGACAAAGTTTGTGTGTACCACGATACGGGGACCTACGATTAGGTCATGAGCCCTCGGACCGAGGGCGAGCTTCATGGTATCAGGCCTAACTTTGGACTCTTGGCGACCCAGGAGGACATTGGCGATCCTCTACACACCCACCTCCACCACCACGGCCCGGCCCTCGGCGCTCCCTCGATCCACACGACTGAGGACCGGTGCTCTCCTGCGAGATTTTTTGATGCGTGCAGGATGAGACCCGGGTGCACGAGTCCCTCATCACACGAGATATGAGCCCCCTTCGCGCTTACGTGCGTACGGTTAAATCAGCCAGGCCACTATTCTCCGGCGCGACGATCCTCGGGCTAAAGCTAGCCCGGCTTCTAGCACTCCACCGACCCGCCACGCCGCGGTGACGGATTCGATCACCAGGGGAGTTCCCTTCACCCTCTATTGTTCTTTTATTGCTAGTGGGGACACTGGATATTTTTTATTTGGGGGGGTGTGGGTGGTGATCGAGTGATCTAGTTTTTATTAGACTAGTATTGTTTTGTTTTGATTTTTGTATTTGTGCTTTAGTTTAGTTTCGTTATAGCATCGTGGGTTTATATTCAGTTTAGTTTCATTTACAGCTTTGTTCAGTTGTCGAGTCATGTGTTGGTTTAATTTGTGTTTTTGGTAGATTATATCTATGTTTAGTGGTATCGTGTGTAGGTAGTTTGTGTGTGTGTGCCATGTTTGAGAGTCGAAGATCACTTTTTGGCCGAATCCACTACTATCATAGAAAACATTGTATATCTCTAGACATGATTCATAGGGTGTTTGATGCTCGGGAATTAGGTTGAGTAGGTGGGGAGGCATAGTGAATCACCTCCGGATGTCAATAAAGCTTTGTTTCTCAATGAGCCCTACACTCACACATAAGGTAAGCTTCTAGGATATGCACAGATGCCCGGGCAGGCCACTAGGTTCAGCAAACCACAGGAATCTCTGAAACACCAAGAGATGGGACATAGTCAATAAAAAGAAAGTTACTTAGGCCCCATATAAAAAAAAAAAAAAATAGAAAGTATTTAGGCATAGAATAAGTGGGATCTTCCAATCGGAATCCCGGGCCGCAGTCAGGGACTCAAAGCCAGTGCCACAGGCAATGTAGGGAGTCATTGACTTCAGATTACGGGGACGGAAGATGGAAGTTTCAGAACCCTTAGGTTAGTTGAGTGTTCGGGGTGATGTTCGAGGGCTTGAATGCCCCGGTGCCCTTAACCAGGCGGGTGAAATACCAACTAATCACTTCACATGAACACTTAGCATAAACTTAAGTATTAGTTTTGTTCTACGTATGAGTAGAATATTTAGAGAGAAATGAAACGGTGCGTTCCTATCCTTTCTTAGCTAGATTTTCCCAATTAGGTGAGTTGAACTTAAGTTTGGGGGTGTCGGAACCTAGGTATACACTATAGGTCATTTACTCAACGCACATAGGGTCCTTGGGAAAGGTTATTGAATACCTCGGAGGCTGAGGCACTAGTCACCATCACCGATTTCAACTTAGTTCTTTAGAAAGTCGAACACCCGTGTGCATCCTGTGAACTTCGAACAAAACTTTGACAGTGTGGTGGTCATTGATCCTCTACTTGCTCGGCATATGCATCCTTATCTTAGTATTCGTATAGTATGTAGGGTGTGAGAGTCAGTTTAGAGTCCATTCTTGCTTGGGAATGACGAAACTAAGACTGAGGGGTGTGATGGTGCCTAAAACACTCGGGTTATACCAGCGTCACGTCTTACGTTTTTAGCGTTATTTTGCATTTAAATACGTATTTTGATAGCTTGATATCTGATTAGTGCAATTGGTGTGAATGCATGTGCAATTGGTGTGAAAAGGGCAGTCTTTGGAAGCATTCTAGAGCAGAGGATGAAAGTGCATAAAGATGGGTGGGCGATCGCGACGTTCCCGTCTTCAAGCCTGGCGATCGCGGTTAGGTCAGCCTAATATAAAAGTCAACAAGCGACAGCGTCGCGGCGTCGACGAGTTACGCGTTCCATCATTAAAGAAAAGGGACGAGAATTCGGAGGTATCGAGGTCGGAGGAATCGAGGGCGTACGAAATAGAGACGCGGAAATTACAGCGGTAGGATCTTGACGCGGAAGGCATATTTTGTATCTTCTTCTTTTCGAGACGAAGAGCGATCGTTTATAGATTAACTATTTGTGTTTCCTCGTTCGAGTATGTTCTAGATTTATACACAAAGGTGTTGTTGAACCACAATCACAGGTGCATGGATTAAAAATTAGTATTTTATATTATTCAGACGTTTATAATTTTTTAACATCTGCTTTATATTTGTGAGTCATTAACATGGTGATGTCTGGCCAACATTAACATGACTATATTGGAGATCCGAGATTCGAGAGATGAGGGTACCCAGGGATCTGAGTAGAGCAGCCTTTGGTTGATTCGGTAAATAGAGATATTCCGATCCTGAGGGTGGCAATTAAGGTTAAAACATTTAAGCATTTCGGAGTATCAAGTTGGGGTAGAGATACACTCAACGCTACTAGCGAGATAGGCGGATACACCTCGAGAGAGGGTATTTCGTAGACAAGATCACCTAGCCATCAATAAATCATAAATAAGCTTGAATAATATCATCTTTAGAAATAATCCGCTCGAAAGTGGTAGGGAGACATAGCCTAGTCTCCATGTCTGATAATTCATTAAGATCGGTTAGTATAGTTTAAGTTCGAGACACTAGTACTCTCTCTACAGCTTATTTATATCGAGATAATATTCCTGGCTTCCAATCTATGTATTCAACACACCTATCCTCGTGGATCGATATCCGTACCATAGGTACACTATATTACTTGGGGCGACGCGTGCACTTGCGCACATAGGCGTACAATTTACACATCACGCTTTAAGCCTATCACTAGTTAACGGGACCCCCGGGTTTTGGGGCTTCACACTCACTCCTAAGAAAGTTGGTTGATGAGACATTGAAAAAAAGAAGTTTCTACTTTCTAGCCAATTTTAGATTCTATAATCATTAAGAATTTAAAATGGGCCGAGAAGTGGGTTGGCTCGGCCAAGCCCAAATGGCTGTGGGCTTATTAGGGTCGGAATCTCAGTGACTAGGTTCCTATTTTGGGCATCTTTTTCCTAACTTGATCCTTAAAAATGGAGGCGAGAATGGGACTAATCTCACCACCATGTTTACCCCATAGACTTGAGACTTATAGCAATAAGGATGGCAATGAGAAGAGTTTTTATTGGATTAAGGTATTGTTAATCGAGCCTAATTACATCTAAAAAATTATAATTATTTTATTTTATATTCTAATATATAATAATAATAATAGTACCTGATTGAGACTTGTAGCAATAGAGATGGTAATGAGGCAGAGTTTTTATTGGATTAGGTAGTATTTAGTCGACACCCAATTATATTTAAAAAATAATTTTATAATAATTTTATTTTATATTCTAATATATAATAATAATAGTGAAATAATTTATAAAAAGAAATTACTATGTACTATTTTATGAAGATATATTAATTTTAATATAAATATAATAAAAACAAATATAAAAAATAAATAAAAACTAAATATAGATCGATTAAAAGTAAAGCTATACGGCATGCGATATGGGATTGCAAACTTGCCTCCTTTGTTTTTATTTTTAAACGGATTGAGAAATGATTTAAATAAAAGGTGAGATTGTGATGGTTGCCCACCCCAAATCAGCGGTTGTCATCCTTAGACTAGTGTGTGTAACCATCTCAATCTTACCTATAATCCCAAAATCGGTATCATATTTTTATCACCCAGAATAAATGTGTTTTTTTTTTTTTCCTTTTCGTCATTTTTGTTCCCTCGGATTTTAAGGCCAGGAAAAAGAAGGCCACATCCTTTGAAGTGTGCTGAAAAATATTGTTTGAATTTTGAGATTTTGACTTCGACTTTTCCGATGATGCCTCACGACTTCGACATTTAAATACATGGGTTTGGTCTTGACTCAAGCGATAAAAAAAGTTGAATTTCAAAGTATTGTATACGATAAAATATATATATATATATATATATATATATATATATATATATACTATATATATATATATATATATATATATGTATATATATATATATTTCCTTTATAATTATTTCACCTAAAGTCTTCCATATGTAAAAACGGGAAAAGTTTGTTGTCGATAATGAAGTCAAACTAGTATGCACGAGAAGCGGAAATTCATGGGAAAGAATTTGCCCAAATCTAAGAAGTATACCCCAAGAATTTTGTTCCCTGTTGAGTCTGGAATCACTACCATAGGTCTGTCCCTTCTTCTGGAAAGAAGTTCATGCAACCATATCCTAGGAAAAGAACCTTGTTGCCATCTTAGTAATGGAATGAAGTTTGGAGGCCATGCCATGTTTCCTCGGTTGTCATGGCCAGCCCAGACCAGGTGAAACACACACACACACACACACACACACACATATATATATATATATATATATATATATATATATATAGATGAAGCTCGGTCCAACATGGGATAGAAGACCGCCCAAAAAAAATTAGAAATTATTACTATTCCTTTATTTGATGATTCTAATGAATTTTTATTAGGCGGAAACTCATTTCCAAGGTTATCGTTTCATTCTTGTGATAATGTTTGTGTTCTTGGGTGAGGAAAAAATAATTTCTAACACTATTCCTTGTGGTATCCTTCTCAATTCTTGTATCACCACAAGATGGGAATCATACGGGCATAGACATCTTTGGTAATTCACTAATTTGTGTGATTGTTTGGAGGTTGAATGGAGAAAATTAAGACCATGCACGTGTTAATATTCCACCTAACAATAGTAATAATCTAACAAGAATGAGCAATGATAAATAAAGAATCCAACCATAAAAGGACAGGTGGAAAAACCTCTAGGTGAGGTAAATTAAATCACTTTGAAAATATCTTTTCCAATAACATAATGAAAATACAAATATATCGATAATTGAAGTGAAAACCATCGTACCATGATATTATGAGAAAGGCATTGGGAAGAACCACAACCCTCGAGCCTCAAAACAGGCTAGTAAATAACCCTAATTTTTCAACCTTCCATAATCCCTTTACTCGTGTTCAACTCTCTTCGATCCTATCAAAAACCCTAATACTATGTATCTTCTCCAAAACTAACTAAGGAAGATCATACACCTGAAGCATGTTATACACTCCTAGCTAACTAATTCTGTTGCGTGAAGACGAACAAGTTGCCTTCTTTCTTCTAGAATGATTTACTGCTTATATATATATATATATATATATATATATATATATATATATATATATATATATATATATATATATATATATATATATATATATATATATATATATATATATTTATGGAAGCCCTTCCTCTTCTGTAATTTTCTGAACTCTCTGTAACTCTCTCTCTCTCTCTCTCTCTTTACAGTAATAAAATAGTCTTTCAGTTTCTGTATGTTCTTATCATGGTATCAGAGAAAATAGAGTCGTCAATGGCATCTACTCCTTCTTCACCATCTCCTCAACTATCTCCGACTGCATATTTCTCTGTGACGCTACCATCTGCTCTTGCACCAATCGGTATCAAATTGATCGCTCCACTATACACTTAGGAGATCTCAGATCTGCCTACTGTTCGTGCGTATGAGCTTGAAGGTTTCCCTTATTGGTACTCAATCTCAACCTCGGTTTATCAATGGGTCTGTTAATTCTTACTACACACATTAGTGTCGATTGGATCAGTTTTTGTTAAGTTAGATTTATCTTCCATGTCTGAATCAATGCTTGGCCATGTGATACACTGTCATACCTTGAAATCTGTTCTTTTAGAACAGTTTTCATCCACCAGATCTAGAGTTTATTCTAATCTTCGATTTCTTCTGAAATCTACAAAAAGGCGTCCTTGTTGATGCATACGCACCACATGTTAACTTCAGAGTGAGATGTCTAGGTTTAGCTGGTAATGGAGCCAACCCGCTTCTCAAGTCTTCTCAGATCTAACTGCTCTTAACATTCCTATTGTGTATAAATACGCTTAGCTTCATTCAATACATTAAGAAGTTCTCCTGGAAACTTCTCTCCAAGTTTTGTTTTCTCTTAAAGATTTTATCAAACATCAACACTCATACGTAATCTTCTGTCGCTTGTTTTCGATGAAACAAATTTTCAAGTATCTTCATTGTTCTCACCAAAGTCTCCTTCTTCCTATCCTTATCTTCATCTTCTACCGCCATTTTCTTTGGTTTCAATACATCGTGTGTTCAGGCTAATAACATCCTATTTCTTTCAATCATCAAATTCCTCTATTTCAACTAGCTTGTCTTCTCTCTCCTTCAACAATGTATCAAATGATCACATTTCTCTCTAAAGTTACTTTCCATTCACTTCCGTTGGATACCACTAGTGTCCCTTTGCTTCCTGCTCCCTTCATCTCACCTTTTATCATCACCCGCTTCTTCTTCACAACTTTGTCAGCTCTACTTCCTCGCACTCGTTTACTTCTTCTCAACTACTTATTGCTCTTGTTTGTTCTACATCCTATACAAAACCCGTGAGCAAAATCGTGTTCTTAAACCTTAGACAAACTTATCTATCGTTAGTTCTATTTCCTAGAGCCACTCATCAAGCTTCCGAAGCTCTCCTTAATCGCTATCGGAAGGTCACATGGAATTAGAATTTCAAGCTCTAAAGACAAAACCCGATTTAATCACCTATTTCGAGACAAATCACAGATACAAAGTGGGTCTTCCCAAGACCAAATATATCGCTAATGGCACCCTTTGACAAATACAAAGATGATGAAGGCCAAAGGTTTTCAATAAACCGGCATTGATTTATCGATACTTTTAAATTTTGTGCATAAACTCAACTACTATCGTAATTATTTTCTCCTCAGTCATACTCATGGATGAGATCCAACAAGTTGATGATAATAATGCTTTCCTAAACTGAGAGCATGATGAGACTGCTTTAATGGCTCAACCACCGGTTTTGAAGATCCCTTGGGTCCCATTTTGTTCAGAACTTACCAAAGGCTTTATACGCTCTCAAGCAAGCTCCTAGAGTTTGGTTTTATCGTCTTAATCTCACTCTGTACATTATTAGAGTTTCTACCCTATTTCTCGGGTTCCTCACTATTTTTTGCCCGTATTCATGGCTGCATGCTCTTTTGTCCTTGTATGGGAACGATATCTGATCAATAGGGAGGATTCTAACGCTTATTCATATTTCCACAAAGACTCGAATGTCCTTGCCCTCAAAATTCTTGGGGATGTTCATTGTTTGATTTGAGGTACTACTTACCACCTCGCTTCTTCATCTAAAGCAAATTAAATATGCTACCGATCTACTTACCCAAACAAATATGCTCGCATCTAAAGCCTGTTTACTCCTATGAGTTTACTTAATAACCACAGATGATAACTCACCTTTCTCCCCAACCTTCTTATATCAAGCAATTATAGGTCTCTTTCAAGATCTAAATCATACCAGCCCGATATTTCCTGGCCGCGGAACAAACTTAATAATTTTTTGCATGCCCCTACTACAACACACCTGGTAGCCCGCAAAGGAATTCTTCATTATATAAAGGACTCGATTATGGCATTTCTTTGTCCAAATTTACCTTAAGTTTGGAAGGTTTTTCGATGTCAGATCAAGTAACAAATCTGATGATTGAAACCAATGAGTGACTTTGTGTCTTCAGACCAAATCTCACACCGGAGTTCAAAGAAGCAAAATGTGCTGACTCCTCGTCAAGTACGTAGTCCTAATATGTGAGCCCTTGCCGTAACTCCACAATAACTTATTCTGGGTGCGTAATCTACTTATAATGCTTGGAATTTCCTTCCACCATACTCCAAAACGTTGTGGTGTGATAACGCTGAGCCCAAGCACTGCTACAAATCCAATACATCATGCCGTAAAGAAGCATATCGAGTTAGATATTCATTTTGTCGAAATCGTGAATCGAACGCAAAGTGGAGGTCCCTTATATCTCTTATGATCATCAAATCAAATTGATTTGTTTACTGCCACTTTGAATGATTTTCCTATTTATGTCACAAAGTTTTTTCAGATCTCCCTCAATCACCTTGAGGGGGGAAGATTTGAACGGTCGTGACAGTCGGGAGCAAAGACTCGATAGACCTATACCTAAGCATCACATGACCGATCTTCTCCAAAACTAACTAAGGAAGATCATACACTGAGAAGCATGTTATACACTTCGCTTAACTAACATCAAGTAAGTGAAGACTTGCAAAACAAGTTGCCTTCTTCTTATAGGAATGATCACCATATGTATGAAGTCTTTCCTCTTCGTACTTCGAACTCAGAATTATATCACGTAATAAGTTTTCAGCTTTCAGATGTTCTTATCACACACAAACTTAGGAATACTTAAATATTAAAGGGCCTATTATATGATTTCATAGGTCGGACAACTTAGCCTAATTACAATCTTCATCATCCCTTTGATTTTGCATTCATGTACAATGGCTAGGAAACTACACTCAAGTACATCAAATAACTTAATTAGTGACACCGATTTGATTTATGTGTATAAATTCCTTTACGCTCAATCAAGTAAACCGCATCAATCAAACTTGTTAATCAATCGCTTAAAACTTCCATTACAAAGATATATCAAGCACTAATCTTAGTTTACACTTTACATGGCATCTAATCCAAATCCGCTTGAATCATTGACGCTCTTTCTCGAACTTATAACTAGTCCAAGAAATGGTCAGAGAAAAGACATGTATACTAACTCAAGGATCAGGATCTATATCTAAGCTACAATAATTACATCATGATTTCATGAAGAGCTTTGATCCATGCACAAATATAATTACATCCTTAAGAGTCATGGCACCATCCAAATGCGGCATGTATCAGAAAAGGCAAATTTAAGCGCATCACAGGATGCAACCGTATATGGAAGTGCTGTCGCATTCAAACAAAAGAATATATACAAGTCTAAATGGTAAATGTTATCTACTTAACGACATTTTTCCTTTTTCTCCATAGATGTGTTTATCATACTATAACGCTTTCTAGTATATATATATTATATATACATGCATCGCAAATACTAATTAATTTGGCAATTTGGGGGAAGGGCTTCTTGTCTTCGTCGTGATTAAAGCATAAAAAGGCCGGGATGCATGAGCACGTAGAGTCACGGTCATATTCAAACATTTGATTGTTAAGGAATATGTCACGAAAAGTTGTGAGCCGCTACGATCAAACCAGCCAAATATCTAATAAAAATCTGCTCCCACCTTATAAATCTATTCTTTTGATCCAAATTAGTGCCCCACAAAATGGTTCAAGAAATCTGCATCGAGTCCAGATTTACCTTCCTGGCCGATTCATAATCGAATTCTGTGGATAACCAAGTCGACATCATACTACACCAGACTGAGCATCGGCTAAACCCCAGAAACTCAATGGATTCCTACGAGTTCGCGATGACCTTAATAACTCTGGCAAAACAAAGAGAATACAGACAATAATCTCTAAATAAACAACCCAAAAAGCAATGAAATTTCAAAATAAACAATAAAATCCAAAATTGCGCAGATTCGACCGAAATTTCAAAGATTCACTAAAAAGAAACGAAGAAGAATCAAGAAAGGAAATTAAAAATAAACCTAACTTACTCCGAGGAGAAACGAGATAAGTGATGATCGATAAATGTATCTTTACATAGTCGTAGTCCTTGCATTAATGAGTAGAATCGAAATGTGAGAAGACTACTCCTTGACTTATGCCTCGAGCGTAGGTCTCTCCTTCTTCTTTCTCTCCTTCTTCTTCTTCCCCTTCTTCACTTTGCATTTTTTGATTTTATCGCAGCCTGCAAGAAGAAGGGTTTTCCTTTTGCTTAACAACTCAATTCCAAACGATGTCGTTTTGTCTTTGTATGACACAAAACGATGTCGTTTAGTTTTTTTTTTTTTTTTAACACATATCAAAACGACGCTGCTTAGAGTCAGTCTGGAAAGCAAAAACGACGTTGTTTTGGATAAGTGAGAACAAGACCAAAACGACGTCGTTTTGGTCCCGAACAAACCAAAACGACGCCTTTTTGATAGTGTTTTGAATTTAAAAAATTCTCGATATTAAAAACGACATCGCTGACTCCAAAGGCCAAACGACGCTGCTTTGACTCCAAAACCGTATTTTTGTATATTTAAGCTGCTCCTACCCCCATTTTGCCCTATTTTCAACCAAAATATATCCCAACCCTCCCAACCTCAAAATTTTATTTATTAGTGGATAGAAATTTAATTTTCAAGAAGAACAATTATATTAGAAAATAATTTTTTTTGTTAACATTATCGTATATATCTTTCATCGAATGCTTCATTAATTATTTAAATAATATTATATAAAAAAAAATTTATTAAATTTTTAGCTTATTTAACTATATCTATTTTTCTAATAATGTATATACTATTTAAAAATTTTAAATATTTTAATCATCTTATTGCGGTATCTACTACACGATCGACACGTCTTTGACCGCTCCAACAGTCAAGACTGATACCATTTTGAACCATGCCAACAAAAGAAGTAAACATTAGAAAAAGCAAGAATCCACCACCGTCCCGTTTAGTGCCGGCATGCAAACTTTGAAATTTTTTTAGTACAATAGTTTACTCGAGATTGATCTCCAAATCTCAGATTTGGAAAATATTTGTTAGAAATGGGTTTGGGGCCCTCATAAATCGCTTATTTGATTTGAAGCTTCATGCAAAAAAGTATGACGTTATCGCTAAATTAAAGTCACTATTTTAAATATTTTGATAGATAGCACCTGTGTGTCCTGTCACGCCCTTGATGTTCAAATTGTGATCTAGCCGGGATTTAGCACGCATGTCCGAACCCTCCTATAAGACTTAGTGTGCAAAGCGTATAATATATTTGCAAGTAAAAGCACACATAATCTTTACTTGGTCAAGTAACCAATATCCAAGAGGCTATGCCCAGATGCAAGGATTTTCACCGATATGATCTGTCATTATCATTACCTTATGTAGTACGACTCTCTCACTACCGACCCTTCAAACCTAGTGGGATTCATGAACTCCCTCTCCATTCCCTTTCTAAAGCATCGTACACCATACCTATATTACATCAATATAAGATGAATAAAATAAAGAATATCGTCTTCACCAAAGAGAGGCTTTAAGGTGAAATACCATCGAACATCGTACCCATACTCACTCAAAGACGTCAGACTTCCATTTGTTCTTCTTCAAGCTCGCTTCCTAAAAATCCACGTGTTGTTAACTTCCAATGCCCTGAATTTATAGCCTTGCTAATTAGTCTTATAAGTTCAGATACGCTGATCATTTTCCAATATGACTCCAACCCCACTCTTCTATTTTATGTTTTTTCCTTTCAGCCTATCACAATCGAAAAATAGGAAACTTGTTGATCAAGAATCAGATCAAAACAGATCCTAGAAAGTTTCTAATCCTGGTTTGAAAGCTTAGATGTCTAGATCTTCTCCGAGATTTGATTGTTATCCTCTTACAACAGATCTTAGCCCATCTACATTTACTCCCAAGTTCCTCTGGCCTCCAAGTCACAGACTCCATGTGCCTCACGACTACCCTATTTCCGCCAGACATCTCATTTCTAGCACATGCCTACAACATAGATACTCTAGTTCGAACTACATCTCGGTCCTATTAAGGACTTCACTCTCTATTTCATCAAATCTCTATTAATTTATCTCAAGTAACTACCTTCAGAATCCCTTGATATGAAGATATGGACAATTATATCAAACCCAATATTTCTCCCATTTTGTCTATATCTTCAGCAAAATACTCCCTTAAAGAAATGAAGACACACACTCTCGTCCCTTATTTTCTCCTCTTTTTTTTTTTTTTTTTTTTTTGTGGAAGTCAAGAATAAATGCCTGAAAGGTCCTGATCGCTTGATCGGCTTATCGTGAGACTGGATGGGACCCCATTTAGTCCACAAATGCATACCCTGGATGACTCGTAGGATTCATACCTTGAAGCATCCAACCCTTTTAGTGAAAAATGTTGGCTAGTTGGATCTTTAGTGGATATGTACCTAAGATAAATGGATTTTTGTCCTCAACCATGTTCCAATGCAAGCAGGCTCATGTCAATCTACTTGGTTCGAATGTTGAACTGGATTTTTCGAGATATTGATATCACGGTTGTCATAGTAGAGTGTTAGGACTTCTCCAAAGTCTCCATAGTCTTTAAGAATATTTTTCATCCAAATGAGTTGTGTGCATCCACTACCAATTGCTATGTTTTCGACCTTGATGGAAAGTGATATGCAGTCTATTTTTGTTGAATTTAAGACAAAGTTGTTTCCTAAGGAAGAAACACCCACCGTATACTCACGTCCGAGCTTCCAACCCTATCAATGTCACAATATCCTACTAGGCTACACGTGGTGTCTCGGGTGTACCAGATACCATAGGCCGCTATTTCACTGACACATTTGATAATCTTCTTGACTGCTAGAAGATGACTATCCTTGGGGCTTGCTTGGTCTCCCTCACAAACTCGCATGCTATAACATACGTTTGGACGACTTGCATTCAAGTACAACAAGTTTCCAATCATGCTTTTATAGTGAGTAAGATCAACACTATTCCTTGCTTCATCTTTAGTATCTTGTCGCGGTCCCTACTGAGGTCCTTCACAAGCCTTTGTTATACCAAGTTTGAAACCACCACTGTGTTCTAGTATTATTTTTCCTATGAGATAAAAAAATCCATTAGAGCTGATTCTCACGTATTCTTGAAGATTACGTAAAAGCATGTAAGTTCCTCCTCACCAAGCTCATTTCAAATTTTGTACCATGTGTCTTACAAAGTTTTCCACTGTGTGTTGGATGTGGACCCAAATACTATGTCACCCACAAATATTTGAAGGGCAATTACTTGCTTTTGACTTTTCTGAGTGAAGAGAGTACGATCTGCTCCCCTTCGCGTGTAACCACATTTTAGGAGGTATTCCGTGAGTCTCTCATAGAAAGCTCCTGGAGCTTGTTTTAGCCCATAGAGATCATTTTTTAGTTTGTAAATACATTAGAGTGAAGAAGATCTTCAAAACTTCTTTAGGTTAAGATACAAACACTTCTTTCATGTAGATACCATTTAAAAAAGCACTTTGACACCAATTTGATAAATTTTGAACTCAGTGTGTAAGCAAATGCCAATGGCACGATTTGACTTGCTAAGCATCGTGCAAATTTTCAATCAAAATCTACTCCTTTACTTGAGTGTATACTTGAGCAACCAGACAAGCTTTGTTTCTAGTGATGTTTCCTCTTCAACTGCCTTGTTCTCAAGATCCACTCGTCCCACTATATTTGCATATTGTGGCTTGGAAACCAAATCCTAACCTTCATGATGTCCGAATTATGATAGTTCTTCCTTGATAGCCTGGATCTTTTTTGGTTAAATTGTGGAGGTGTAGCAGCCAAGGCTAATGCATATCATTTCTTTGTGGATTACCTTAGGAACGCCCCTCATCCGAACACTCACTTCTAGATCTCCCAAAATATCAATGGTGGGATGGTTTTTATGAATCTTCTTAGAGGGCTCTCAAACCTGGATGTCAGAGTGTTCAGCATTATTATGGTCATCCTCCTCGCTAGGAGTCCTGTCCCGACATGAGCTATAACCGAAAGTGCTCAAATCTGATGGTGGAGCATTCAATCGCTGAGAGTCTTCTACTTCAAGTATTGACACCATAGAGGATCTTTCTGGTTCAGATGTTTGACTTGATTGAAGATAATCATCAACTTGAACATTAGTTGATTCTCTATCACAGCCTCTTGGTTATTTTATTGTACACCCTATAAGAACGGCCAAGCTTGTGTAGTAACTTAGAAAGACACTCCTCATCCTCTTAGCATTGAACCCTTCTCGTTCCTCACATTTAGATGTGGCACGGACTACCAAATTTATAAAGATGTTTCATATGATGTTTTGAGAGTTCCTAGCCTAGATAGATTCTATTTGAGATGTGTTGTTGTATTTATCGTCGCCAAAATTTAGTTCTGACACTTCGCTTTTAACATGATTCGGCCATTTCTCAGTTCTTTTTTTTCAACTACTCCATTTTATCAGTGGGATTTTTAAGTGCTAAGAACCTACGTTCTACACTTATTCTTCAGAGAAATTTTAAACAAGGAGTTTTCGACTCCTTACCATGATAACTCCTATTCTACTTATCTTTAGGAGTCTGTCATTGTGCTCCTCATTACTTTGCCACGCTTATTCAAATGCTTCAAATTGGATTTGGTTCATGAAATTTCACCTTATGAACCAAGAGAAGTCATCTACACATACATATACATACCTTTTCCAAAGAATGCTCTTTATCTTAATGGGGTTCATTATATCCATGAGGACCAATTCCATAACTCCTCGCAAGAGAGTCACTGAGACTGGGTGAGGTGTTCAACTTGTTTCCTAGTTGTCATGGTCCACACATTATTTTAGGTTCTCCTTTTGAGGATTTGGGACATCCCTATAGTTTTCACTGACAATTGTATTTCGTGAGGTTGTTACGCCATACGTCCCATTCATCTATAGCGTTTAACTATAGCACGTTCAACCGCGCAGATGTATCGGAACGTTCGCGGTTGTCACAACGTCGTCCGATTTTTACACGCGCCCCGAGCCCGGCACGTTTTGCGATCCGGCGCGAGCACGTCGACATTTCGAACATCCCATTTCGAGCACGCGCCGCGGCAACATCAGCAACACACGATTCTGACGACCTACGCGTCCATCTATCTGAGTCTACATCGATTTACATCAGCAACATGAGAAACATTGTGTGGATAATGTTATCTGAATCACACCCATCAGAATTGACATCTCATCTGCTGACAATTCAGTCCCATACTCACGTGAATGACAACACTCCCAAAATTTGCAGAAATCTTCAAACATTTTCCTTTATTTTTTTTACTCACTTAATATTTGTGGTGTTCTGGCTGCATATGGAATGCATTATGCTAATTCCAACAATCCTTCATGCTACAATAGCAAAACATGTATATTTCCAACATAACTCACATAAATCATGTTATTCAATTCTAGGTTCACAACACCAAATTCAGCCCATGGGCCAATTGACCATCAAGTGTTCACTTGAATCACCAAAACCACACAACACACGGTCAGGAACACGTGAACAAGAACTCCCTGGCCCAAGATCGCTCACTACACAATGGATTCACGGCTCACAATGTTTTGAGATCGAAATTAGACCAAATCGCTTCCCGTAATATCCCTTAACCATTCACATGGCTCTAGCCAAAGAATAACATAAGTAGGAAAGATCCCACTGGTTGCCTTAACTCTACCAACTGTCTACGCTGTGAGTCTTCTACCATACATAGACCGACTTTGCTTCTTGCTCCATCGAGAACCGACAGTCCGAACGAAGGGAAATCTAGAGAGAAGGCACACTTTCTCTCTCTAAAATCTGAAACACCAACCCACGCCTGCTTCCAGCCCCTCTATCAGACCGCCTTGTCTTCAAATCAGCTTATATACATCATTCCTCTGCCTTATTCTATTAAACTTTTCAAAATCTCCATCCATGTCCTTTCATTTAACTATTTGACACATGGCTTAATCTAACCCTAATTAATCTCCATCCTCAAGAAGACCTTATGAAAATTCCAATTTCTAAAAGTGGCAAATGGTAATTTCGGTCAAAACCAAAATTTTTCTGTGATCTTTGATCATGAAACTGATTTCACCGTTGAATCGCTCACGAAATCTAAATTACCACCGACCCCCGTCGAATCCGAGATAGCCTGAATTTCACATTTTTCGAGGCATCGTGTCGAGTGTCTTAAAACAACCTGCGGAAAGATACGCGTGATGTGACAAAAGTCACCCATTATATGCACTCATGTGACACATATTGTACGATTAATAGACGACGTAATGAATTTACTTTGGGATGAAGCCATGTGTCAAAAGTCACCTTAAGGAGGAGCAAGATGGGGAATTACTAAATGTTAATTGAATAAAGACAAAAACATGAATAGTTTTCTTTCTTCAATTTGAAGAAGAAATGCATGAGACAAAATCGTGGCAAAGGTCAGGATTTGAGTGCTTTAGAGAGAGAGAGCCACTTCTCTCTAGATTTTCGGCCGCTTCGACCGCTTCTGCTCTATATGGAGCAAGAAGCAAAGCCGACCCACACTAAGCGGCCTGGCGTGCGGGACACCGCTTTCAGCGGAGTTCCAACAACCCAAGAGGCAGTGGATCAAGCCTTACTTAGGTTATTCTCTTCGCTAAGAGCCATGTAAATGGTTATGAATATTATGAGGCTTTAATTCTAGCCGTAATTTTGGTCTCGGGAAACATTTGAACCGAGTGGAAAAATTCCATTATATTGGCCAGAATGTGTTGCCAACCTTAGGGCTTCACTGCTCACGTGATTTTGGTGTGATTTTTGTGGTTGTCGAGTGATTCAAAATGAATTGTTTATAATTGTTAATGTACTCTACGGAGCTAATTTCGTGTTATCGATGAACTCAATAACAAGAATCAGGTGAATTAATTATGTTAATATATACATGTTTTATATATTAAAGATGAATATTGGGATCGCATAATGTATTCCATATGCATCAGCACCCTGTAATATTGGTAAGGAGTGACACATAAATGAAAAAAAATTGCTTAAGAAAGGAATTCTTGATTTAAGATTTTCTTCGAGAATCAGGTTTGAGATTTGGTCCAACAATTCACTTCGGAGGGGCCCACCAGAATTGTTTTGGGAGGGTTATCCAACAGATTCGCCTGAGGGTAGTCTAATATATTTACCTATCTCGTAGGTAAGTTTCGAGAACAAAAGCTTTTGTTTTGAAAACTCCGTGATTTTACTCGTGATTTGGCTTAGGTACGTGAGGAGCCTAAGAGACTCGAGACATGTGGATCGGGCATGTAGACATCTGGCAGGATCACAAATTTACTTGAGTATGACTGTTTCATGACATGTGCACTTAGCCGGAGTAACCCACGCTGGAAATTATCACTACCGGGCTTTGCTCACCCCGGTCGAGGGATCACTATTTCGTACAGTGGAGGTAATAGGAGGACTGCTCACTAGGAGGCCACATAGAAAGTCGGCCGTGGTTTGCAGAGACTTTGCATAACATGTATTAGAAATTGTACATTTTAATATATGTTGGTCTAAGAGTGATTTATTAACTCTGAACTATGGTAATATAGTTGATGTATTTCAGGAGACGATGCAGCTCAAGTGGCCAATTATTTTACTCGCATGTGGACCCGTGTGGTCACCGAAACCTGCTTCGAGAGGTCAGATTGCAGAGCTCCCCATGCTGAGACTCGCCCAATTTTCGTGAGTGGTGCCTGCCATTCGACATCCACGAGCATTCCGTGAGGTCGACAAGTTGTCAACGACCCTGGCTCAAGGTCACATCCTTTCTCTAATCATGCAACATGTGTCACATGAGTACATGTAGTAGGTGACTTTTGTCACATCACATGTCTTTCACAAGCCGTTTTATAGCACCTAACACTCGGTGCCTCGAAAAATGTGAAATTTCGACTATCTTGGAATTCGACAAAATTTGACATGGTAGCTAGATTTCGTGAGATGATTCCAATGGTGAAGTCCGTTTCGTTATCCGAGATTTGGAAAAATTTCGGATTTTGACCAAAATTACCATTTTACCCTTTTTCAGAAAATTCGAATTTTCTCGGGTTTTACACTGAGAAACCAGAACAAAAAACAAAAGGGGGAAAATTATGAATGAATTGAAAAATGAAAGAAGAAGAAGAAACAAAGTATAACCTTGTAGGTTTGATCGAAAGAAGAGAGTAGACTCTCTAGTTCTTCATATCGTTATTACACTATCTCCTCTTCCACTTTCAAAATTCACGAAGAAGAAAATGTGATGAAAAAATATGATAATAAGAAAAGAAAATCATTTTTAATAGAGATTTATTACTCAAGAAAAAACCCCATAAACTCCATTCATCAGCCCATGACTCCTTCTCTTTCTTACTCCATGCCTCCCACAAAAACCCTAAAATGACCCCCTCTACTTGCATACAAAGAAATCCCGCTCTTTTATACCCTCTACAAACATTTGCAATCATTTGAACGGGGACTCACAAATATAAATACTAAGTTAATTTATTATTTAATAAATTGAATTTTTTTTTTATGATTAAACATTAAATTAAAAAAATATTAAATATTTTAAATCTTATTCAATAAAATTAATTAAAAATGAAATAAAACCAAATTATTAATATTTTTATTTTTAATAAGGCTAACTAAAAAATGATAATAGTTTTTTTGTAATTCAAATGTGAAAAAGTAAATAATAAAATTTAAAAATTAAAATATAATCAAAGATAGTATGATAAAATATAAATAAGTAGTTCTCATATTCATAATTATAATTAATTAAATTAATTTGAAAATATAATGAGAGATAAGGATAAAATATTTTAAAATTCAATATCTAACTTGGATAAAATAATATTATTTTAAATATCTAATACTAATGTATTTTCTATAAATATTATTATTTGCAAATAATATATCTAATAGCTATAGTTATTTTATATATTAAATTTATTGAATAAAAATTAATTAATTTTATATTACATATTTGATCAATTCATTTTAAAAATAAGAATATTTATAATAATTTATTATCAAAGTTATAATATTAATTCATAAATAATATTAGAAATATAAAAATAAAATATTAATTTTAAAAAACAATAAGGAAGTCATTTCATGCAAACAATCTAAAAAAATTTTGAAAAATAATATGAGTTCCATGATAAAATAAGAACACTATTTTTTATAAACAACAAAATAAGAATAGTATTAATAATTAATATATTATATGTTACTCAATGACGATTTAGAAAAGCGTTAAGGTTTATGATTAATTTTATGACACTGAATAACTCATATTCATATTGATTCACTTTTTATTAGATAATGACACATTAAAAACATCAAGGTTTACAATTAATTTTATGACGCTTTCAAAATAAGTGTCATTATATACACATTTACTTTCATCGATAATTACGCTTCTTATACATACAAGCCAATAATACAAAAATATTACACTCCGATAATGACGCTTTCTAAAAAGCCAATTAATATAATATTCTTATCAAACTAATGATGCTTTTGAAAGCATCAAGTAATCAAACAATATTCTTAATTTTCGTAGTCGCTTTATCTACATCAGTCAATGTTCAACTAAAAATAGTAATGATCTAACAAGAATGAGCAATGATTGTGACACCCCAAAACCCAGGGGTTCCGTTGACCACCGCTAACTCCGCGAAACTCCGAGCGTCTCATATTATGAGCACCTGCTACATGAGTAAAATGACTCAATGTGGCCCATCATCCATATCATCTCATATGGGTTAAGACCATACATCTCTATAGATCCAAGAGTTATTACATCACTTCGATACAAAACATATTAAAACTAGTTCGCTCTAATATATACACAACAAGAATCATAATACAAACCGCCCGCTTCATAACCTTGGCTCTAAGGAGCGCCGGTCTCATCGTAATTGCTCAGACTTGAAAGGGGGGTCCCACGACGGGGTGTTAACGCCCAATAGAGATAAATCCTACAAGGGCTATTCTACCCAGTATATGCAAATGATCATTTTACAATCAAATCAACAACCAATCCGTGCATACATGTTGTCCTATCATGGAAAAAAATCTACATGCATGTATGAGACGACACTCTACATGCCCCAAGTACCTGGTCAACCTCCGACCCACCACCCAATGCAAGTGCCAATGGGAAATCAATACCGAGTCAGTCCCGACTCCCATTTCACAACCCGTAGTCTATGTGATGGCTTATTCAATCGCTTTCGTGTCTTTTCGGGCAACATAACTTTCAGGTCTCACCGCGGTCTCTTACACTCCGACATTTTCGGGCTTTCACTCTGGATAATACAACTGTGTTTTCGTGCTTTCACCCGAGGGGGTATCTATCCCCTACTTGCTACGCCCGGCTACATTCTCATTTCATTCGCTTAACATTGTGGAACTCCACCGACCCTCGTCCCATTCCCAAGCCCACACGATTCAACACCAAACGCAAGTACAAATCAAGCATTCATGAACACACTTTCATGTAATGTGGTGTTATCGCGACACCAATGTACCACAACGAAAGCATCGCACTCAAACCCATGACCAATGTATGAAGACTCTACATGGACCTTCTACACTGCATAATTCGCGGAAAATATGAACACTCATGTCTAATGCATAACATTCACATATTTAACATACATGCAGTCATGTTAATATTCCACATATTCAAATCAAGACATCACATAAGAAGGCACTACATCTTTTCTATCATTCCGCCATTCATGTCAACACATCATTCAAGCATGTATTAAAATAATTCCAATCCATTACTTAGGCAAGTAATGCCATAATTCATATTCCTGGGCCGAGACATAGTATGTCTACTATACAACCAATGTATATAATTATTTCCATATTTATCACCATCTTTATCACACATATATCACATAATTCACATTTTCAAGATATCATTGGAATTTATGGCAATAACACACACAATACTACATAACCCCGCCATGCTTCGCCTCGGAAATAATCTAGACTTAGTCTAGAAAGTCTAGTTTTTGTAAATACCACACCAACATCCAACACTTCACTCCCGCCAGCCATATGCAGTCCTAAGCATTTCTGCCATAAACCTAAGCCAAAATGGCATCGGAAACCGTAATCCACTCATTCCTCAAAACTGTCCGTGACCCAGCCTCCAAATGTTCAGCCTACATTTTGGCTGGAGTAATTTTATTTTATTAAATTCTAGACTCAACGAAGCTCAGAGTTCGGCGAACGGGCGACCGAGTTCGACGAAAGTTATGGCCGCCCAAAGTTGATGCTGTCGATTCGCCGTAAAGGGCGGTGCGAAATCTGGGGGCACACCCACGTTTGCCATTATGCCTGTGGATTTTTCCATCCCGTAATCGTGTTCGGTCTCTGACAGTCCCGAAACTCCCCTCGTAAACTGGCCTGAATTCATCACAGAATCACAAAACAAACCACACAACATACAAATTCGCCTGGAAACCGTACGAAACCCGTAGGCCATTACACGGTCCCTAGGCGTAAAATAACCAAAGTAGAGGAACCTACCCCTCAGAGCAAGCCTCGGTTCTTTCCGTCCGGTCTACCCACGCACAACACTCCTTCCTCTTCCCTCTTTCTTTTCCCTCTCTTCCTCCCTTTCTCGTTTTTCTTCTTTCCTTTCTCCTTTCCTTCTCCCTTCTCCTTTCCTCTTCCTCCCTTCTCCTTTCCTCCTCCTTCTCCTTTCCCTTCCTCCTCCTTCTCCTTGCTGCTCCCCTCACGAACTGAAATTGAGCTCCTCCACAGTCTGAATTGGAACCCCCTATTTATAGAATTTACAAAGGCCATGCATGATGACACATGGCAAGTTGTTGCTGGTAAATGCCACACATGCATGCTCTTTGCCATGCATTGTGACACATGGCTTGCCATGTGTCACTCACATGGCTTGCCATGTGTCACCCACATGGTTTTCCATGTGTCATCCACATGGTTTCCACATGTCTCCCGACACCGCTCGAATACGTGAAATTCGCAATGGTCTCTTAATTCAAACGAAATTCGACTAGGTAGCTAGATTTCTCATGAGAGATCGATTCCAACTGCAATCCGAGATCCAGAAAATCCCAACTTTTCTCCGGGACTATTCGGCAAACTACGCTTGCCCCTTTATCCCCGAAAACTAAATTAAAATTTTCACTGTGTTTTGCAATGATAAATGAAGAACTTTCAACTATAAATCGACGCTAGATATTACTCTTCCACTAGATACAATGTGATGTACATATCGATAATTGAAGTGAAAAACCATCACCCCATGAAATTACGAGTGGAAAGGTATTGGAATAACCTATAAACCTCTTTGAGTTTTAAACAGCTCCATAAATAAAACCCTAAATTTTCTCATTTCCCTAATCCTCTTTACTTGTTTTTAACTCTTATATATTAAAAAAAACCCTATTACCATTTATATTCAGAGATTCTAGGCAATATCTAAATATTAAATAGCTTAATATACGTATTTATAGGCTCGAAAACTTAGCCTATTATTTACAACTTCATTATCCTTTTAATTTTGCATTCATGCAATGGCTAAGAACTTCACCAAGTATATCATAACTTAATTGTGCATAAAACCTAATTTATTTCATGTATAAATTCATGTCCGTTAACTCAAGCAAAGTGCACCAACTAAGCTTGTTAAACAATCGCCATCAAAACTCTCCATTACAAAGACGAGCACTAATCTTAGTTTATGGCATCTAATCTAAATAAATAACCGTTGACGCTCTTTCAACCAATCATCCAATAAACTGCTAGAGAAAAGACATGTATTCAACTCATAAGGATTAGGATCTACCTTGGTCTTATAATTACATCATGAAGAGCTTTGATCCATGCACAAATACAATTACATCATTAAGACCTTTAATCTTGGTCATAACCATCCTCGATTACCAAGGGAAGACTAAATATGGTATATGAAATGAATATATTTAATCAAACATGAATGCATGCAAAATCGCTTAGAGGATGTTTAATGTTATCTTTTTATTGTGTTTATTTGTCTTTTAGATATTAATTTGTTTGTTTTTCTATTTTTATGACTTATAATAGACTTTTTTTTTTTTAATGAAAAAGCCAAAATACTTGGTTTCTTTCTAAATAAAAAGAATAACATATTGACTTATCTTACTTTTTACTTAATAGAAATAAAACATCATGTAAAAACAAGAATCCAACACTAACACAATTACATTATTTATTTTCTAAATTTCATGTGAGCACGTAGAAATTAGAATCATCCTGGTCATATTCAAAATTTGATCGTTAAGGAATATGTCACTTAAAAGCTATGAGTGTTATTGCACTCAAAGCAAACAAATAATCCATAAAAATCCATTCCCACCTTATAAAATCTATTATTTGATCGAAATTATGCCCTATAAATGGGTTAAAGGGTTAAGGGAGAGAAACACAATTTTTCATCAAGATTGTTTCGATCCCTTCAAGAATCTCCAATGGTTAAAGGCATACCTTTATCTTTGTATCGACATTGTGAAAAATCATATTGTTCTAAGGTTCTTGGCTATTATATATCAATTAGGGTTTGTCATTATATGGCAATTAAGATTTATTCCATATAACTTAAAGAAACCATGATAATAGTTTTATTTGTGATGGTTTTGTTTTTCTAACAAAAGGTGATTATTGATTTTCAATATAAGAAATAGAAAAATCCAATAAGTGGTATCAGAGTATGATTCAAAACTTATGATTTCCTTATGAAGTTTATTTCATTTTTTATCGCTTTCGCTTAAGTGAAATCAAATTTTAATAAGAATTTAATTTGTTGATGTATTTTCCCGTATGAATTACAATTATTGCTTATTAGACTTTAGATTTTTAATGTTTAATTTTCTTACTATTATCAGGAAGATTTTTCTACCGAATTTTATCAGAGCATGTATACTTCCGATGTTATTGTGATAAAACTTATGTCAATTAAAGTATTATTTTATCAATTTCGAGATGTTGCACTATAGAATGTGTTTTTGTGGATAACATATAAAGTGAAATAATTCTTTCTTGATTCATGAAATTTTTTGAATCAATTTAAGAATTGGTCACTTTTGATCGAGCAATAAGTATGATTTTGTGGTGTTATATTTTTTTAATACCGATAGATATCCATATATATGTGTGTGAATTATGTCATATTTATTCTATATAGTTACGAGTCTTTGCATCTTAATGGTGATGCCTCAATGATATGTATTCCATATACATATTTAATGACAACTATATATATGCAACATGAATAATAATTTTGTTGTCAATTATTTTAGTTGCATTTAATTGCCATATAATCTTGACCGAATAAATCAAATTCTTAAATCTTTATGTAGTGATTATGATCCTTTATAAAAGAATCACTTACTGTACACTGGGGGTTATAAACTTTAAGTGTATTATCTCTATGCTATGGTAACAGTAATGACAAATATGAAGGTTATATGAGTAATTTGAGCAAATGATCTATTATTCTTGGTAATGGTGTATTGTGAAGGTTTTATGTGACTTAAAATTTTGCTTAATTTATTCATATTATGTATGTTTGCATTACCAAAGTGACCAAACTTTCATTTGTTTTTTAATATAAAATTATATAAACTTCATCGAGAATTTTTGCTCAATATGATATTAATATTATGCTTGTTTGTAGCCATCAAAATGATTGAATATTAATGTTTTGAATATTAGAATTATTTATATTATATAATAATTCACTTATGAATGATTCATTACTACCAAAATGAATCAACTCTAAGTTTACTCCATAACAAATTGTTTAATATTATAAATTGATTGCCTAATATGAAATGCTTATAAATATGGTGATATAATGTCATAGAATTTGATTGAATTGTTAAGGAATTGTTACAATTTCATTAAAGGTCTTGTTATTGATAACTATTTATATGAATTATACATTATGGATATCATTGTCAATATGACGCAAATTGACACTTATAGGATTTTGAGGTGTAATTCATATAAATCTAAATGAAATTCACTATGTGAGATTCCTTATTCTATGATGGTTATGATAATATTATGTGGGTTTACTAACAAAATTGTATGTTAATTTTATTGATTTATAACAACATGATGTTTGTATGATTAGTATATTATCTTGTAGGAGTATAGTCACTTATGATATATATTATGACTATACTACAAAGGGTTTGATAATCAATTTAATGAAGTGGGAATATTGTTAACCACAAATATTTTGAAATTTATAATGTGAAGTTCATTAGTCACCAAAATGGCGAACTTGAATGTTCCATGAATTTAAATTAAGAAATATGTAAAATATCGTTTTATTCTAATATTTTGAAATTCATATAATGTAAAGTTCTATGTTACTAAAGTGGCTAAACATGAATGTCTATGAATTTCAAATTAAGAAATATAAAATATTGTTCATTAGAATATTTGAAATTCATATAATGTAAAGTTCGTTAGTCACCAAAGTAGCCAACTTGAATGTTCCATGAATTTCAAACTGTGAGGAATATGTAAATAATGTTTATTTTCGATAATTTGGAAATTCATATAATGCATAGTTTGTTAGTCACCAAAGTGGCCAAACTTGAATGTTTCATGAATTTCAAATTAAGAAATATACACTCATGCTATTCAATTACTCATTCTATATGGATGTCTTAAATACTTGATAAACGAGTATATTGAAGTTCGTGGTTATAAGATATTTAAGAATTCACCCAAAGGTAAACTAACCATCTTATGAATAATGAACATGATGAGATACATCTTATGATTTTGTTAGACCATATTTGTACATCCAAAGATTACAAGTGTAGTTCAATATGAATTATGAATAATATCCATTAAAGAAATATGTACTAAAAGCATCATGAAAGTATTATATATCAGAACATCTACCCAAGGAGAGTCAGGGTATATAAGTGTATCATTTTGAAATTATTTGTTTGAAATTGATTAAGGCTTTTGCTTTGCGCTTTATCAAGTTTAATCATAAAAGACATGATATCTTATGTTACATTATTGTCATAAGATTTCCTAATTATTTAGCAATAATACAAGTTTATGTAGCTCCTTCCTAATAAAATTACCTTTGATCGAGGGGTTGACTAGTATCATCTCAAAATTTGATGATATGTAGGAAACAAGTCATTTATAGATGATAAAACTGTAATACTAAATATCTATGGAATGATGGATAAATTTAATTTTATCTTGCTTCAGTATAGACTTCTCAAGTAATAAGTGATATGCTGAGTATGAAACAAGTCTCATTGATGAAAAATGCATTTCCTTTAAAGAATTGCAAAGAAGTCAATGATTAAAGTTCTATAAGAGATAAGGAATGAACCAATTATAGATGATTCTTACGAAACTATCAAGACCCATAAAAGAAAAAACTCGAATGGTTGGCATCATACTATTGAAAATTTTATGGATATTTATAGGATTGCCTAAAGTTTTTTCAAAGACTGCCATGGTTGGTTATTGATCAACAAAAGGAAAGAATACAAGAGTCTTTTTAAGTATCAGGAGGTGTTTCAACTCATTAGGAAAAGAACAATTAAAATAATAGTTAAATTTTGTTCTTTTGTATGATTCGTATCATATTTAATAGAGTTTTATTTTAAAGGATTGGTTTTAATAGTAAGGATTTTGTTTCTAATATAATGAGAAGTATTTACGTGCAAAATACCCTAATGATTTATAATGCTTGATTCAAAGTTGAAATTGATATGATTTATGCTTTACTCATTTATGACTACAATTACACTTATATAAACATGAAGTTAGTTTAGTAACCAAAGCTCCTTTGTAATAATTTGATACTTATTATATCAATAATAATTGTGATGTATTTTAATGTTACTTAGTTGGAGTATGTGGGCATGTGTTACTAGATTAAAGAATATAGATTTACAACCCAAACTTACTGAAACCCGAAAATTAGAAATTTTCAAGAAAAAAATGGCATAATAATAATAATAATTATAATAAATTGCCAAATGGTTCAGAAGCCCTGAAAATTTATGGATCTCAATGATTAAATGACCTTAATGGCTGGATTCATTTCCCGTGAAATCTAATTTGGCCTAGAAATTTTTCGAATTATGAGACAGCTTGGATTTTTCTAATGATTCAAGTAACGGGCGTTTAGTGACCTCTCAAGGGACAAGATTTTTACGAATCTCTGAGTTAGAATAACTCAAGGTAAGTTCATTTAAAATAAATCAACTTGAATCTGCAGATCGAAATAAATTATTTCAGCAAAACGAACCTCGGTATGGGGACACGTGGCGCGACGAGCCAATGATCCAAAGCATAAAAGGAGAAAAAAAAATCTCATTTGGAGGGGATCTCCCATTTTGGGTCGAGAAAACGGAGAGGTAGAGTGAGAGAAAAGAAAAATGAAAAACTTATTTCTTCGATCCACTCGAGTTCCATCTACAAAATTCAGAGGGCTAGGAACCAAAGTTCATCTACTCAACGAAAGGCGTGTGGGTACCAAAAACACGTGATTTCTCGCCGAGGATTCAAGCGAGAGTTCGGGAAATCAAAGGTTTTGGCTTGGTGGCGCCCATAGGACTTCTAGAGTTTCTTCTACACTCTAAGAGGTAGGGATCCTTCCTACTTGGGTTTATTTTCATTCTAGAGGCTTTTCGTTGAGTTTTAATGCCCCCATAATATTTAATGCTTTTGCCCTAAGGGTCGTTCTGCAAATTAATGGGTTAAGGGGAATAGTGCCTTGTTTGACCCTATATATATCCAATTTTTGGCTGATTTTTGGTTAGAAAAGGGAGAATTCGACTAGTATCCTTCAAGGAAATTGTAGCCCTATATGAGAACTGATGTTAGGCTTTGAATCACCCAAATTGACATCAATAACCTAAGTTATGGTCCGTTTTCTCGGATCGCCACAAAGGCGACCGCCCTAAAACTCGTGTCCGCTGATGTTCACAACTGCGTGGAATACTTCGTGGAAGGCTCGCAACCCGACACCACTAGTCGAAAATCAAGCAGCAGTCTCCCTTGTAATCGAGCTCTACCCAAAGTACATAACCTCGTTCCAACCATACACAACCACCACACAGGTCCAAACGAGTAGCCAACGGCCACTTAGCCCCCATCAATACTTACAAAATATATACTATATGTATATCTCATGGTTCAAGAGTTAACACAATACTTCCATACAACATATATTAAAAATCTAAAATTCTAATACATATCATACATAATAACTACTGTGCCACAACCCTATTTTCTTTCTAATCAAATTCAAGATGAGCCTCGCTCTAACGCTCCTCCTATACCCGAAATAATATTCCTCGACAGTAAGGAGCTATCGCCAAGAGGAATCACCCTAAATGGGTTATCCCACCTAAGTGCATATGCAATGATTCATCAAACACACATTCAAGTAAATTGATCCTACTTGAATGTCTAAATGACTAACTCCATGTCCCGAGTCCTCACCGACTTTACACCGCTCTAAGCCACGATGAAAAATATCATTTTCAAAACAAAACTTGTTGATCTTGAATACACTACCGAGCTTCCTGCGAAAATACGGGACTACCCCTCCGAGGCTTAATGTGCTGGAGCAGAACCTTCCAAAACAATACATGGCTCCTCCGACGCAGTAATCAGCTGACCGTCTCCCAACACCATCTAAAATCATCCCGCGGAAATTCCTTTCGCAACCATTTTCGCTTTTCAGAAAATTCGGCGTCATACACACACCCCACTCTCTAGGTTACCCTGCATAAGTGAAATGCATTTTATGCCATTTCAATACAATTTATATAACACATGCAAATATATCATTCATATATTTACATAATTTAAATCACAAATAACATGTTATATAAATTCTCACATATTACACCAAAATTAGCTCACATGGGCTAATTAACAAACACGAGCAATTCGACGGAATTACTCCAACCAAAACACATTTTCTCATTAAATATTTTGTGAACAAGAAACCTGCCATCGTTTCATGGCCAATCATCCAACATCGGTTCCACTTTGTGAACCTAAAAACCATGGCCAATTCCGGCCTCATACACATCAAAACATGATTTAATGCATAAATCACAACACAAACAGCCCAAACAGCCCCTACACTGTCTGCACGCCCATGAGCTCCAAAATTTTCAATAATTCATTCCAGTTTCGACTGGACAAACTACTGCTCAAGGCCTCAAACCAACCTAACCATCCACAAAGCACTTAAACAAAGTGTAACTTCAAGTAGGATAAAACCCCTACCTCATGGAGTTTGTCAAAACTTCTTAAAAATGGTACCCACGCGAAGCCCTCACTGTGTAGAACCACTTTCCTTCTTGGCCCGACGAAATCCAACGGTCCGATCTCCCGAAATCTTAGAGAGAAGGAACTCCCTCTCTCACTAAAAATCAAATCTCAAGCTCACTGTGAATTTCCTCCTCCCCTGCATGTTTTTCTCCCATTTTTCAATTTGAGAAGACAACCACTATTTGTTATTTTGTCCTATTATCATTAAACATTTCTTAATAATGCCACCCTCATGTCCCTAAGAATTTTTACATTCGTGCACTATCTCGACCATCCATTTCCATCATCTCTATTCCCCGTAATTTACGTCACGAAGACATGTTATAGGTGATTTTTGTCATATCACATGTCGTTTTTACTTCGCACTGATACTGGACAAGTCTTCAAACGCGCAAATTAATCGTCTGACCTCGACGAAATTCATGTGGTAGCTAGATTCTCACTTGCACCATTCCAACCACAACCATTATTATCCGAGATCTAAAATTTTTTTGATTTTTACCAAATTACGATTTTGCCAT
This sequence comes from Tetrastigma voinierianum, assembly GCA_016808115.1. Classification (NCBI taxonomy): domain Eukaryota; kingdom Viridiplantae; phylum Streptophyta; class Magnoliopsida; order Vitales; family Vitaceae; genus Tetrastigma; species Tetrastigma voinierianum. Next base: position 249,731 of record JAEQBH010004016.1, on the reverse strand, counting down.
TTTTCAAAATTGGAATTTTCTGTCTTATATTCCCGCTTCTCTTTAAAAGGAATTCTCATCCCCAAATTCGACAATCATAATTACCACATGCATATGCAACGTGCACTATACCATGCATGTAAATTCGTCATTTAAATATTAAACGACTAAACCACGACCTTCATCCCAACAAGCAGGGATAGGTGGGCCCGCATCGTCCGCGTCCCACGTTGACTCTCCACTCCATAGTGCCGCCATAGCATCCCTCATTTCAGCCCTACCTGCCTTGCGTCGCAAAACCTGGATCACTGGCTTATCCAAATGCACACGGTCCCTTCTCGAAGGTCCCATTAGTGTCAACCTTAATCCGTCCCAATCCACCATGAGTCGGATCCTGAGCATACTTCCAGCATGAGACGTGAAACACCTCATGGACACTTGACATGTCACAGAAAGCCAACCAGACGCTTATAGCATGCCTACCCTCTCGAGTATCTCTGGTACCCAATAAACCCTGATACCCGTCGCCAACCTCGACCACTCCTCTGTGCATCACCTTCAAGAAGGCGTGGATCCCCAACCTCGAACTCTGGCGGCCGACGTCGTACACGCATAGCTCTTCGTCGGCTCCAGCCGTGAGAAGACGCCGTCAGATCAAGCTCACCTTCCTGAGGTGTCTCTAATCATCAGGACCAGTGACGGAGCTCTCTCCCACCTCGGTCCAACATAACTGGGCGACCGCATGGCCTCCCATATAATGCCTCATACTGCACATCCGTATACTACCGGGAGCAACTCGTTGTTGCAGGCGATCCCACTGGGCGGCAAGTGCTCTTCCCAACTACCCTTATGATCCAAGACGCATGCTCGCAGCATGTCCTCTAACACCGTATAGCCTCTCCGACTCGACCATCCGTCCATGGGTGGAAAGTTGTAATCATGGTCAACAGAAGCCCATAGCCTTTGGAAACCTTCCAAAAGTGCGCTGTGAAACCCCGGTCCCTATCCGACACTGGCTGGGATAGAAATTGTGCTTCACTTCGTGAGCCGATCCACTCAGCACCCCATACCGCATCATGTCTCTACAGGTCCGTGGGAAGTGGTCACAAATCCATCGCGGATGTGCTCCCACTTCAACTCAAAATGGCACTTTACAATGGTCAAGCAGCCCCGCTGACTTCCGTGCTTAGCCTTGTCCACTGCTACACTGAGACATCGTCGCACAAAGTCCCCTACGTGTCTCTTCATCCCGCTCCAGTAGTACTGGCGACGAAGATCCTAGTACATCTTTGTGCCACCTAGATGCACGACAAATCGAGAGCAGTGAAACTCCCTGAGAATCTCCTCTCAAATCGGTCAACTAGTGGAATCAACATCATTCCTCATACCAAAGACTTCCATCCTGTGGAATGGTCCAACCTCGCCGGGCCACCTCAGACCGCCCGCACTGGCCCCGATGACACTTCATTCTCCGGCATCCCGCCTTAGACCATCACTGGCCAATGTAGACGCAAAGCCAGTGCCTCAAACCCAACGCACTGGGCCTCTCACCATACCTGCACTCAAATCACCCCACGCCTCGAGCATCCCACCCATGGAAGCTTTCATACTAGCCACTCTGCCCTCGTGACTCCGACCTGAGCGATCGCCCACTACATTTGGCTCCTTTACCAGAAAATGTATGAAGTCATAATCCTCTTAGAACTCCATCCATCTCATGGCCGCTTCACGTCGAGGTCCCGTCGCGTGAAGACATACTTCGGGACTTTATGGTCCTAGGTCACCCTGAACTCCTCACCATATAACAAGGCGCCTAAATCTTCAAGGCGTAAGACTACGCACGCCAACTCCATGTCACGTAGGGTAATTTCGTCATGATTCTTCAATCGATGGGAACTATAAGCTACTACTCCTCCCGTGATCAGATCAAACATCCTGGGGCCTCGCCTCAGGTATCACAATACATCAGGCCTTGTCCCCGTCTGACTATCAAGATAGGAGTCAAGTAAAGCCCTTCAACTCCCGAATGCCCTCACATCTGGCCATCCCGTAATCAAACTCTTTCACTCCCCTCCTTCCGCTCAACTTATGGGTGCGTCGCGACCGGAGAAATCTCAATGAATCTCCTCGCATTACCCAAACTAAACCTGGGAAACTACGTATTCGAGACTGACTTCGCCTCCTAACTCATCACTTCCGCCTCAACCTTCTTCCTCAGGTCCACCTGGACACGCCCGACGCCGACACCACGTGTCCCAAAATCCCACCTCGCAGTTTCTCAAACTCGCACTTGACCGAACTCACAGATGTACTGATGGTTATCTCAACAATTGTAATACAATCCCTCAAATGATACCATGCCCCACTGATTGGGAGTAGATCAAAATCATCCACTTAATTAAGACGAACCGATTCAGATAGGGTCGAATACTCCATACGTAGGTCCATGAACGTCACCGGGTAATATTCACAGTTAATCCAAAGGGCATCACCGTGAACCTAAAGTGCCTCACAATTTACTTAGCCCTAAAATGCCTTAGGGATATCTATCTCCCTAACCTCACCGATGGTAACCAAGCATGGCGTCTATCTTCGAGTAGACTCGTGCCCTTCCTAACCTGATCCAATGAAATCATCAAATCTTTGAAACGGGTACCAATTTCGATCGTAACTGCTCAATCGTTTAACTGTAATGCACAAACAAGGGTTCGTCCTTCTTCGTAATGAATCAGCTCTCATGGTGAAGTGTCTCATCTAATGAACCCCTGTCCAGTGAGCTCTGTGAGTCGGACTCGAGTTCCCAACTCAATCGCGCATCCCCATGCCAGTCGCAGATTTAAGGGCACTGTGGTGTAACTCAATACCAAGTCTACCACCGTGGAGGCAATCCCAGAGGCTCATTCGGAAAAACATCCACATACCCGCAAACTACCTCAGGTAGATCTAAGTCCCGGGTCTCTCCACGCCCTCTGTGGTAAGGCTTAGTTAGCCAACTCGCCACCGTCTTCGACACTGACTGTGATACCATTCAGTGGTACACGCCATGTTGGTCTCCCTCCTTAAATACAACACGAGTACCGTCTCCGTAAAGGTGAAACCCTCCCACGTCACAACCCATAACGCACCCCATAAGCCACAACCAATCCATCCTCAGATGACATCAACTCCGACATGTCCATGATCCCGTGTCCGAATTGGGTGAGTAGAGTCCCCTAGATTTCCAACTCATGAACTCCTCGATATATCATCCTTTATTTCCGCCTCTAACCCTGGGGAGCAACTCACATACAAAGGCTCCTCCAAAGTCTCAACCTCTAAACCCAACTCTATCACAACTGATGCAGCAATGAATGAATGCGAAGCACCAGAATCAAATAACACTCTTGCCCATAGGTGAGATAGAAAAACGTACTCCTCGGGAGTAACTGGCTAACTGCTGGATCAAATTGATGGTGCACTGTCGACACCCCAACCCCGCGACGCCCCCTTTCGCTCAGGCCTCGCCCTTGCCTCGCCATACTTCCGCCTCTGGCCTTCGCCTTCGTGAAATGAGAGGTACCGTGAAGCCTCCCCGAACCGAAACTAGCCCTCCACTATACGCTGTGGAGAAGCATTGCATCCTCTCATTTCTACCGACCGGGACTGTCATCCCAAACCCCGGGATCCTCGCCCCCGGTAAAGGCGGCAACCTTCTCATGAGGCCCGCCACGGCAATGGTAGCACACCATTTGCTCCAAATGACTAGCACCTCCGATCCGGCCCCCATTGGATGGCTACTGGGCCCCGAACCTCATGAACTAGAAGCTCCCTTCCGCTTTTCCTGCAAACCAGCTAAGACCGACTTCTTCCCTTCATACTAACACCGCCCCGAGTGCTCCGGCACTCTATCTCTCTCTATGGTCGTACGCCCAACCATGGAGTCCATATCCCGTAGGCTAAGTCCGGCGACTCAACTACCGGACAACTTCACCCATTCCTCACCAACTCCGCATGTCAGGCCACGTAATCATCAACAAAGGGCTAGCTCCGTGGAATCTAGCCACATAATCCATCACCACATCATCCCCCGCTTCACTTCAGGAACCCTTGTTTCTCTCGCATGCCTCGCAAGATCCGGAAAATACTCTTACCCACAACGGCCTTCGAACTCGCCCATGTCATCAGCTTCTAGGTCTCTAGGAGGTCTTCGCCAGTTCCACCATACTGCCTCTACCTCTACCGGAATACGCGGCCTGATCTCGTAAAGGCCGCAGGTAATCTCCATAGCCTCAACACCTTTCTCAACTCGCATGAAACCAATGGTCTACCACCATCGATCTCTCCCGGAATGCTCTGAGGATGATGCGCCCCTAAACCTCCGGAGGTTACTCGACCCCTCGACACCGCTATACCACCGTGTGATGCTGAATGGCCAATACCATGTACTTCACAAAGGCCTGTCGATCAAACATCGTGGTGCCTAATAAGTACTCAGAACGCCTCTACGTCGTTGCTCACTACAGCCATCTACACAAGCTTAAAATGGCGCTATTTCACGCGCACTCTGGCGTATGCATGTTCTAGACACTATTCATACACAGATACGCCCCACATACGTTCACAAGACAACTAATTCCTGATGACAAGGATTATAACAACATCAAAATTTCATTTTGAAATTCCCATTTTTAAAAATTTAATCCCATCTGATAGACCCTCTCCTCCTCCTCCCTCCTCCCCTCCCTCCCCTCCTCCTCCTCTCCCCTCTGACTTGGCTAAAAAAAAATCGAAAAATTTTGTGGAATAAGTTCACGGAACAACACTTCAAAAATGAAACAGATCGAGTCAGTACAGCTGGGTGCACTAAGTGCACACTGGGCAAGACAAGGTTCCCGTGTGGCGCCTCGTGCCGTGGCAAGGCATGGAGAAAGGGCGTGGCCAGGCGCGGTCACAGTCCATGTACTGAACAGGTCGCAGCCTAGCGGTCAGTCAGGCCCCTCGCCGCGCCATGCACTACGTGTCAGGCCTCCCGTGGCCGCGACACAATGCCTCATCGCTACGTAACCTTCTAGTCACGATACACCTTGTATCGCGACAAGCTCGCCACTCACTGGTCCCTTGCGTATCGCATACGCAGACCGGACAGACACATTTCCCCCCGCCCCCGCTCTAGCCCTCTCTCTCAATCGACGAGTACACTCGCGATCATGACACAACAACCCCACTGCCGCCCCATTCACACAAACTGGGACACATGACACCCGCCTCCCCATGCCAACTAGCCGCCTCCATCAGAATGGCACCGACTCCATCGCACACCTGCACAAATATGTCATGATACAATTTCCATTATATCAGGATACGTCAGGGTATAAAGAAACAAACAAAGCGCTTCTCGACCTTTTTTCTTTTTTTTCCGCTTTTCACACATTTTTTTTCATTTCTTTCATTTCATCGAAAATACCAAAACATATATACATTTTTTTTCATTTTCTAGAACACCTAAATAAATTTATAAAATTTATTTTCTTTATCTTTTCTTTCCGCCTTACCCATCTAGAAACAAAAATAAAATAAAATTTCCTCTCCTCATTTTTTTTTCATTTAATTCGACCATTTTGTCTAAAAATTTTCTAATACATAAGGTTTTAATTTCCTACCCTAGTGTTCGGGCATTTTTCTGGCAAGTATCTCACTCAAGCATATAAGCACACAATTCATACCACCAACATGCTATATACACCATTCTTTCTTCATCAAACAATCACATGATCAACATAAAACACATGCATGCATGGCTCTAATCCTGGTCTCCGTGATTGTCTTGCATCCATACCTAACTCCTACATCAAGCTACCAAGTGGTGATGTCCCCACACCTCACTACCATGGCCTGCCCCAAGTCCTCAAGCTCCTGTGCATTCGGGATACCTAAGCTCATACCAAGTTGTGACGCCTAAACCTGTGTCCTTTGACAACCACAACCCGTGAATATTTCGTGAAGGCCTGCACCCGACACTACTCACTAAAATCGAGCAGAGTCTTCCCTTAGCCACAGAGCCACCCCAGTACATAACCCGTCCCAACCATACACAACGACTCACATGGTCCAACGCGAGTAAAAAATAAATGTACCTACTGGGCCCTCGATCAATACTCACAAAATATATACTCAAATGTATATCTCACATGGTTTAAGAGTTAACACACATCTTCCATACAAACATATATTAAAATCTAAAATTCTAATACAGGTCATATACATAATAACTATCAAAGCCACAACCCACTTTCTTCTCTAAATCGCTCTAAGATGAGTCAGTTCTCTCGAACACTCGTGACTAAATAATATTCCTCGATTGTGGTGAGAGTTTATCGTCCAAAGAGTGAAGAATCACTCCCCTAAAACGGGTTACTCCCCACCCAAGGCATACGCACGATCCACGTAAACACATTCAAGTAAATTCGTGGATCCTACTTGAATGTCTAAATGATCAACCCATGTCCCGAAACCTCACGACACCCTACACTTCGTCAAGCCACAAAGGAGAAAAATATCATTTTCAAAACAAACTGCTCTTAAAAAATACACCACGCCTTCGAGGCGCACGTGTTAGAGAACCTTCAAAACAATATACTTAGCTTCTCCTCCGACGCCAGAATTTGCAGGACCATCCCCAACACCATTCTCCGGAAAATCAACCCTGAAATTTTCAACCATTTTCGTCGTAAAATTCATGTCATGCACACACACCTAATTTATAGTTATCTTTATCCATATGAAATGCAGCTTATGCCATTTCAACACAATTTATATAACACATGAAAATACATCATCATGCATATATTTACAATTTAAATCACAACATGTTATATAACCAATACATTACACCAAAATTAGCTCACATGGGCTAATTATCAAACACGAAAGCAATCTGACTAATTACTCAACCAAACATTTTCAAAAAATTTAGAATCGTTATTCATGTGAACAAGAAAAACTCCTGCCATCGCTCACTTCGCCAATCATCCAACATCGATTCCACTTTGAACCCGAAATCCATGGCTAATTCCGCCTCATACACATCAAAATGATTTAATGGCAACCTACAACACAACAGCCCAAACAATCCATAAGACCACACGACCGGCCTCCATAATGAGCTCTAAAATTTCCGAACAATCTTGGCCCCAAGTTTTGGGACCGATCAAACGGTTGTTCAAGGCCTCAAACCAACTCAACCATCCACAAAGCACTTAAACAAAGTGTAACTTCAAGTAGGATAAAACCCCACCGCGTGAGTTTTCAAAACTCCTGCAACCCGTACCCACGCCAAGCCCTCGCAGAGAACTTCACTTTCTCTTCGCCTCGCTAGTACTGGTTACTCGATGCCTTAAAACGCAAATTCGACCGTCTCAAATTCACAGAAGTAGATTTCACGAGAGAGATTTTATCTCCAACTATGAAATCCATTTCACTATCCGATATCTAGAAAAAATTCCCAGATTTTTACCGAAATTACGTATTTCTGCTCCTTTTTCCAAAATTAGAATTTGGAAATTGTAAGTTAATCGATATAATTGTCCAAATGATGCATATATACATGAGTAGAGTTGTTCACAAGAAGCATCCATCAGTATATGTGATATGATATATAAATAGGCAATGGAATATTGCTTTTGCATTTGTGCATTGGGATTACTGCATGAAATGGGTGTGTGCGCATGGTTTTAAATCATTTATCATTCTTGGTAAATAACTCAACCTACCTTCTATTTTATGTTCTTTCCTTTTCAATTGCCACTAAATATTAAATAAGAAACTTGATCAAGAATCCTCAATGCACAGTAACCTGTGAAAGTTTCTCTAATTCTAGTTTGATAAATTAGAAGCTCCTTCATCTTCTAAGATTTGTTCGTTATCCTCTTGCCAAATAGACTATAGGCCCACGATCTAAGCATTTGCTTTCCAAGTTCTTTAGCCTTTAAGCTAGTAGACTCACACATATGCCCTACGATCAAGTTTGAGTTTCAAGTTCTGACATCTCATGTCTAGCATGTCCCCTCGTGAGCATAGGATAGAATTTCGTGTTTCTTAAAGACAAACCCAGATTTACTTCCACCTATTTCAAGACAACCGGTTAGATCGTGAAAGTGGGCTTCTTCCGCACCTGGTAATAGAAGGTGGATGGCACCCTTGACAAATACAGCGATTAGTTGCCAAAGGCTTTCAACAAACCCCTCGACATTGATTTTTTTGACATTTTTAGTCCATTGGTTAACCAATCACTATCGAATTATTTTCTCCTCAAGTTGTTACTCATGCATGGGAGATTCAACAAGTTGATGATAATAATGCTTTCCCGAACGAAGAGCATGATGAGACTGCTTTTAATGGCTCAACTAGTCGGTTTTGAAGATCCTCTTGGGCCCCATTTTGTTTGTAACCTAATAATGCTTTTTATATGGCCTCAAGCAAGTCTTTAGGTCATTTGATCGCCTTAATCTCACTCTAAGCATTATTAGAGTTTTCAATCCTCTATTTCGGTTCCTCACTATTTTTATTCGTATTCATGGTCGCATGCTCTTTTCATTCCTGTGTAATGGGACTATATCTTGATCACAAAGGAGGATTCTATCGCTTTATTCATACTCATTCAAGTCCCGACATTTCCTTTGCCCTCAAAACTCTGGGATGTTCATTTCTTTCCTCGGGATTTGAGGTACTACGACTACCCCGCTTCATCTCAAGCAAACTAAATATGCTAATGCGATCTATTTACCTAAACAACAAATATGCTCAAACTCTAAAGCCCGTTATACCCTATGAGTTTAGTTGACAAACTTTGCCAGCATTTATAGATCACCTTCTCTCAACCTTCTTTATATCAAGTACTATAGGTCTCTTCAAGATCTAAATCATACTGTGCCTGATATTTCCCTTTGCCGGGAACAAATTAGCCAATTTTTGCATGCCTCTACTACAACACACCTGGTAGTCTCTGAGAAGAATTATTCATTATATAAAAGGGACTTGATTATGGTATTTCTATTTGTCATCAATTATTTTTAGTTCGAAGGCTTTTCTCTGATAGTCGATTGGCAACAAATCTTGATGATCAAAATCAATGAGTGGACTCAGCCCTCTTAGACCAAATCTCATTACCTGGAGTTCAAAGAAGCAAATGTAATGGCTCACAAAGTATAGAGTCCTAATATAGAGCCCTTGCCGCAACCGGCCGCTAAACTTGTTCGCGCAGAATCTACTTATGTAGCTCGAATTTCCTTCCGGCCACACCTGTCGCGGGCGTGATAATGTCAGAGCCGGCACTTGCTACAAATCCGCATACTCATCCCGTAGTTAGTTATTGAGTTAGATATTCACATTTTGTCGAAAATCAAAATTGAATGCAAATTGAGGTCCCAGATATCTCTTATGATCATCAACCAAATTTCGACGGTTTATCAAGCCACTTCCTTTGAATGACTTTTCCTATTTATGTCAAATGTTTTCTGTGATCACCCCTCAATCAGCCTTGAGGGGGTATATTAACGAATGTGATGCCGATAAAGACTCGATAGACCCATACCTAAGCATCATGACCAGATCTTCTCCAAACTAATTCAAGGAAGATCATACACCGAGAAGCATGTTATACACTCCTCGTTAACTAACATCATTACAGGTGGAAGACTTACAAAACAGTTGCCTTCTTCTCTTATAGAATGATCTAATGGCCAGATATATATATGGAAGTTCCTTTCCTCTTTCCTAATTTCTCTAACTCTGTAACTATATTTCTTACAAAAGAATAAAAATAGTTTTTCCGTTTTATGTTCTTATCACACTCAAACTTAGGGAATACGGTGAAATATTAAATGGCCTAATATACACTCATACCGGACAATCACCATAAATCTTCATCATCCCTTTGGATTTTATCATCTGCATGGGCTAGGAACCACTCAAGTACATCAAATAACTTAATTAGTGACACCCGATGATTTATGTGTATAAATTCCTTTTTACGTTCAATCACGTAAACCGCATCAATCAAACTTGTTAATCAATCGCCTTTAAAACTTCCATTACAATACATATCAAGCACTAATCTTGGGTGTACACTTTACATGGCATCTAATCCAATCGCTGAATCCAGTTGACGTTCTTTCGAACTTATAACTAGCCATGAAATGGTCGAAAAGACATGTATGCTAATCATAAGGATCTGATCTATATCGGTCATACAATTACATCATGATTTCATGAAGAGCTTTGATCCATGCACACAAATATAATTACATCCTTAAGATTTATGGCAACTATCTTCAAAGATGGCGTACCCAGAAAAGGCTATCAAAGTTTAATGAGACGCAAAAATGGTATATGGAAGTGCTACTGTGTCTAAAACAAAAGAATATATACAAGCCTAAATGTAGTAAATGTTGTCGCGCTCATCGACATTTTTCCTTTTCTCCATAGATGTGTTTTCACACTGAACGTTTTTCAGTATATATTATATATAACATGCACTAAATATACCAATTAATCTTCGCAATTTGGGAAGGGCTCGCTCTTTGGCCGACAAAGTGTATGCAAAAGGCCGATGCATGGTGAGCACGTAGAGTCATCATATTCAAACATTTGATTGTTAAGGAATATGTCACGCAAAGTCATGAGCTGCACACTAAACTCGCCAACTTTCTAATAAACCGCTCCCACCCTATAAATCTATTCGATCCAAATGCCTTAGTGCCCCACAAAGAAGGTAAAACATTAGAAAAAGCAAGTAATCTCAACTAGTCAGTTCGTCGAAAGTGGTATGCAAATAGTTTGTCAGACCGATTCTCAACTTAATTCTGGAAAATATTTGTTAGAAATGCTCGGGGGCCTCATGCAAATGTTCATTTTGATCAAAGTCATGCAAAGTACGACGTTATCGCTAAATTAAACAAATGCTTTTAAGATTTCACAGATATAATCAGAACAGTCACAAATCCTTGGATGTCTCTGATCGTGATCTAGTTCACTTTTAGTATAGTATGTCCCAACTCCTCCTATAATACTTAGTGTGTGCAAAGAGATAATATTTTGCAATAAGTAAAGCACACATAATCTTTTACTGGGTTTGGCAACTAGTCTTACATCCACGAGGCTATGCCCACATGATTTTACCAATTCGATTCAAGGTTTATCATTACTCTTATGTAGTACAAGACTCCCTCTCTACCCATGACCCTTCTTGAAACCTAGTGGGATTTAGAAGGAACTCCCTCCATTCCCCTCTCTAAAGCAACTTACACCCATACCTATATTACATCAATATAAGATGAATAAAATAAAGAACATCATCTTGCACCAAAGGTGAAATGCTTTTAAGGTGAAATACCTCAATGTAGTATCTACACCCATACTCACCAAGATGTTCGACTTCACTTGTTCTTCTTCAAGCTCTGAACAAAAAAATCGTGGTTGAGAACTCTAATGCCCCGCCGAATTTATAAATTTCTGCTAATTAGTCTTAGGAAGATTCAGATATGGTTGGATCATTTTCCTAATATGACTCCAACCCCACCTTCTATTTTATGTTTTTTTTCCTTTTCAAATTTTCACATAATGGAAATAAAACCCTGTTGATCAAGATTCCTCTTTACTCAAAAATAGATCCTAGAAAGCTCTCAATCCCGGTTCAAAGCCTGATGTCTGCATCTTCTCCGAGATTTGATTGTTATCCTTCTTGCCAAATAGAACCAGTCTCACTCGTCACTTCTCCCCAAGTTCCTTAGCCTCCAAGTCACCAGGACTCACAGGGTGCCCTAATGGCCGCCTATTTCTAATTAGACATCTCATGTCTAGCACATCCCTACAACATGTGGATAGCCTTAGTCCGAACTACATCCCTGTCCTATTAAGGACTTCACTTCCTATTTCATTAATTTCGATCTTTGAAGTAGCTACCTTCTCTCTTGTGTAGAACCCTTTGATACGTAAGATATGGAAAATTATATAAAACCTAACATTCTCCCCTTTGTCTATATCTTCAGCAAAATACCCCTTTAAAGAATGAAGACACACACTTGCTCCTTATTTTCCTCTTTTTTTTTTTTTTTTTTTTTGTGGAAGGAAGGATAAATGCCTTAAAGGTCCGGACCTCCGACGGGGCTTATCGTAGACTGGTGGGGACCCCATCTAGTCCACAATGCATACCCCCCATGGATGACTGTAGTGATTCATACCTTGAAGCATCCAACCCTTTGGTGAAAATGTCAGTTAGTTGATCTTTACTGGATATGTGCCTAAGATAAATGATGTTGTCCTCAACCATGTTCCGAATGTAGTGGTGCCCTATGTCATTCTGCTTGGTTCTCAAATGTCGAACTGGATTTTTCGAGATATTGATAGCACTAAGGTTGTCATAGTATAGTGTTAGGACTTCTCCAAAGTCTCCATAGTCTTTAAGAATATTTTTCATCCAAATGAGTTGTAAAATCCACTACCAATTATGCTTTCGACCTTGGTCGTGGAAAAAAGTGATATGCGCTTTTTTTCGTTAATTAAGACACAAGGCTGTTTCCAAGGAAGAAACACCCACAAGAAGTACTCTTTTTGTCATCCGAGCTTCCAAATTTTTACACCCCGCCACAATATCATATCACTAGCTAGATAGGTGTCTCGTGTACCAGACACCATAGTTCGCTCTCACTTACACATTTGATAATCTTCGACTACTAGAAGATGACCATCCTAGGGCTTGCTTGGTCTCTCCCTACAAACTCCCATGCTATAACATACGCTTGACTCGGCTTGCATTCAAGTACATACAAATAAGCCGAATCATGCTTTTATAAGAGCCTAACAAATTATTAGCTCCTTACTTCATCTTTAGTAATCTTGTCATGGGTCCCTATTGAGGTCCTTCGATGTTTTGTTTTACCAAGTCCGAACTCATTGACTAGGTTCTTAGCATGTTTTTCCTATGAGATAAAAATCCATGAGTTGATTTTCGTGACTCGAAGACTTAGAAAGTATGGTGCCCTCCGACCAAGCTCATTTCAAATTTTAGGCTCATGTGTTCCATAAACTTTTCCACCAGGTGTTGGGATGTGGACCCAAAGACTATGTCACCCACAAATATTTGAAGAGAAATTACTTGCTTTTGACTTTTCCAAGTGAAGAGAGTACGATCTGCTCCCCCTCACATGTAACCACCTTTTAGGAGGTATTCCGTGAGTCTCTCATACAAAGCTCCTAGAGCTTGTTTTATCCCATAGAGATTATTTTTTAGTTTGTAAACATGATTAGAGTGAAGAAGATCTTCAAACCCTTTAGGTTAAGCTACAAACACTTCTTCATAGATACCCATTTAAAGCCCTTGACACCAATTTGATAAATTTTGAACTCGAAAGTGTGTAAGAATCGCCAATAGCACGAATTGGACTCAAGCGAGCTACTGGTGCAAATATCCCATCAAAATCTACCTTCGCTGAGGTATCCCTGAGCAACGCATGCTTTTCTAAAGTGATGTTTCCTTCATCCGTCTTGCTCTTGGAAGATCCACTCTGGTCCCAATTATATTTATTGTGGGTTTGACCCAATCAAACTTCATTATGTCCTAACTATGATAGTTCTTTCCTAATAGCCCTGGATCCAACTCATCGCTCGGGAGTCTTCTGTAATTTTTGGTTAAATTGTGGAGGTGTAGCGCCCAAGGCTATGCCTATCATTTCGGTTTACCTTAGGAACGCCCCTCAGTCCGAACACTCGCTCTAGATCTAAAATATTAATGGTGGATGGTTTCATGAATCTTCTTAGAGGGCTCAACCTAGATGTCAAAGTGTTCAACACTATTGTGGTCATCCTATTGTTGTAGGAGTTCTCCGTCAGTCCTGACATCGCCTATAACTGGTGCTCAAACTGACAGAGCATCTTAGGGAGTGTTGAGGAGTCTTCTTACTTCAAGAATCTCTTACACCCATAGGAGGATCTTCCGTCTAGATGTTTCACTGATGGAAGATAATTATCAATCCTGCATTAGTTGATTCTATCACACCTTATTATTTTATCAGACACCCTATAAGCACTCCGCTATTCGCGGTAATACCCTAGAAAGACACCTTCATCTCTCTAGCATTGAACTTCCTTCGTCTCCCCCGTCATCCAGGACGTGGGCAAGGACTACCAAATTTATAAAGATGTTTCTATGATGTTTTGAGAGTCCCAGCCTTAGATAGATTCTATTTGAGATGTAGCATGTCAGATTTAACGGCTCTACCCAAAAATTTGGGCCAAGACACTCTGCTTTTACGATTTCCTCAGCCATTTCTTGTAGAGTTCTTTTCTCTTTCTTTCAACTACTCCATTTTGTCAGGATTTTAAGTGCTAAGAACTCATGTTCGCACTATTCTTCTTATAGAAATTTTCAAACTAGGAGTTTCGAATTCCTTACCATGATAATTCCTTATTCTACTGTCTTAGGAGTCCTGTTGTCGTGCCCCTGCCTGCCTGCCACATATTTTCAAATGCTTCAAATTCTTTGGATTTGGTTCGAGGAAATTTACACAAGTGAATCTGAGAAGTCATCTACAAAATACATTTACATACCTTCCGCCAAGAATGCTCTTATTTGTACGGGTCCATTAGATCCATGTGGACCAATTCCATAACTCTCAGAGTAGAGCCTAGTCGACACTTCAAGAGGTGTTCTAAACTTGTTTCCTAGTCACGGTCCACATTCTTTAGGTTCTCCTTGAGAGATTTGGGACATCCTCGATAGTTTTCAATACAATCAGATTGGAGGGTCATGTTGGCTATATGTCCTATCTTATTTCAGGCTAAAGGTTAGTTTCTCTGCTTTTTGGAACCGTGCTGTGCATGTGTTCAAACTTGCAAGTAGATAAGAGTTATTTGATGACCTATTTCGCTTCCATGATCTACTGCTAATCCCGGTTCAAACAATACATTTTTCCTCGTGATTCTCACGAACAAATTCGGTCACACAATTTATCGATATTCTATCAAGTCGCTTTTATCACACAAGAGGCACATCTCTTAATTTTGGTAACCTAGGAACATTTGGGCGACTTCTGGGTCCTCAAGACTCTTCCTCAACCACGCCGCCTAAACTAAATAGAAGAACTTCGATAAAGCGAAACTACTCGTCGCCATTCATATGTCATGAGCTTCCACTATCAAAGTACCACCTTTGTTCTATTTCAGCCTTGAGAGAGGTAAGAACAACATGGCTCTTAGTTTTTCCTTTTTTTTTTATCCAGGTGGGCTTTTTAACTGATTTGTTCTCCCTTACTCTCTTCTTCTAGTAAGATTTGTAGTTCCTTTAGTGACGTCTGATGTGACCCATTTTTTTCGACAAAGAATAGCATATGACTCCCTATTTTGCCCTTCTTTATATGAACTGGTCTTTCTTGGTCGGAACATGTTTTTCCCCATTCTCGGGAGAGTTCGCACCTCGTTTTTCTATTTTTACCTTAGACGTGAAATCTTCTTTGAAATGCTTGTTTCGAGCCTAGAGATCCCCTTTTGGTACCCAAATGTCCCGAGCCTTGGAGGTTCCTATACATAGAATGTGATCCAGTGGACAACATTCTTGAGTTCATCATTCTTGCTATTTTATTGTTCTAACTCAGATTGAGCTACAGCTGCTCTTAAGGATTTCCTTTGTGAGTGGCTACCTCTTTCTCTAAATCTGGTTATTCTAATTGAGCTTATGACCATCTCAAGATCTTCATTGATTTTTTCTCGTGTTTACCCAACTTTCGTGACAATACGGTAGGAACGTGCCATTTCTTCGCCTGAGATTTCATCATCTTGTCTTTCAAAGTGGGTGAGTTAGAGGATTGGTGTGAAATCGGTCAAAAACCACGCATGTTCGAACGTTAGTCATCACATCCTTGAAAATTCAGAAGCCAGGTCTCATCCAAGAATCGAGGTCACGCTTGTCACAAACAATAGGTTGATCGCCTTGCTTCTCATCTTCAGAGTCTTCCGATTCATCGCGACTCCGTGATAACAAGAAGAAATCGATTATTTTTCATATCGGCACATCTTCTACTTGGATGACCAAAACCTCCACATTCTCTACACCGATCACTCACTTCGAGTATTCGGGTCTCTGAGATCCTTGTGTCATTAAACTTAATAGATTAAATGTGCTAGATGGGCAATTTCAGTTTTAAGGGTTACCTTCGCATGAGCATTCAACCTTATGGCTCTTTCAAATTCCTTTGATCAAGGCCACGCATTCCGAAAGTTCATCCCTTCATCAACAGTAGCTCAGACTTAGCCCTTAATTCCTCAAGCTCCTTTATATCATAGGACTCTTTCCTTTTCCGCTCTATTTCAAACGTAAGTGGAGATACCATTAGTCTTTCAAGTCTCATCATTTTCAAGTCTTTTCCTCCCTATTGCTATTGCCTTGAACAATGCAAAACCTAGGTGGCAAGGGATCTTAGGCCTTTTTTCAATAAGCTTTAATCTTTTCCCTAAGGGAAAACGATTCATTATCTATGTCGCACAACTTTCCATTGAAGCCACTGATAGTCTCCTCCTCACTCATCCGCAAGTTTTCGAATTTTGTTGTAAGCAATTCTAAATTGGATTCACGAATTGCACTGGTTTCTTCAAAATAGACATGAAGAATGTCCCATGATTCCTTGATCACTCATGGGTGGAGATCATCTTAATTGCGTAGGGATCAACAATGTTGAAGATGGCATTCAAGGCCCCGTGGAGTTTTGGGTGGAAAGGGCCTTCTTCAGTGTCCAAACGCATTGGCCCTGAAAACAATTTCCTTCAACATCGCTAGTAGCCTGGCCCATCGTTATGTAACTGATCTCCATGCCTTTTCATCAATTGATTTTATGATGACAAGAATCCTCGCTTTCTAGTAACCATAGTTCATCCTATCAAGAAGAGGAGGATGGCTAGTATAACCACCTACTTTCAACAAATCCATCTGCTACTCTCACACAATTAGTTAGAGTAAACACAGATCTCACTCAATAACTTACAGTGACCCTCTATGATACCACTGGATGATATAAGTGTAGGTTCCGTGTCACAAGCCTTATGTTTAGACTATGATCTCATTCGACTTCGCATGGTATTTCCTCGAACCTCACCATAGACTTAGTGTGTGCAAAGAAAAGGTACATATTTGTAATAAAGTGAAAGCACACATAATTCAGGTGGTTCCCAAGAACCTACCCACGTCCATGCTGGCCAGGTCTAGATGCAAGGATTTCACCGATATGATCTTGGGTCTATAATTAGTCTTATGTGGTATGACTTGAAACCTAATAACCCATAGTGGAATGAAAACAAACTCCCTCCATTCCTCTCTAAAGCTTTGCACACACCCATTCATTACATCAATATAAGATAAAGAAAATAAAGAACACATCTTTCACCAAAGGTCAAAGGCGTTTAACGTGCAATACCTCAAACTAAGTATCTCGTGACTGCAGATTCACTCTTCAAAGTTCGCACTTCATTGCTCTTTTCGCTCGCTTCCTAGTAATCCCGTCGAGAACTTCCAACGCCCTAAATTTATAGCCTCATAATTAATTCGAAGTCTAGATACGATTGGATCATTTTCCTAACATAACTCCAACCTACCTTCTATTTTATGTTATTTCCTTTCAATTGTCACAACAGAAATAAGAAACTTGTTGATCAAGAATCCTAGAAAGTTTCTAATTCTGGTTTGATAGCTTAGTCATTCGAATCTTCTAAGATTTGATCGTTATCCTCTTGCCAAATAGATCATAGGCCCATCGCAATCGGTTACTTGCTCCCACCCCTCTTAGCCTTCAAGTTAGTAGACTCACAGTCCGTCTTCACGACGGCTTTTCTTTCTAGTTCGTACATCTCATGTCCGGCATGTCCCTATATAGCACATAATAAATTTCTTTTGGGCTTCAAACTACTTTCCGGGTCCTAATGATTTCACTTTTATTTCATCAAATCTTTATTAAGCTCGATCTTTGAAATAGCTATCTTCTTGTAGAACCCTTGAGACGAAGACATGGACAATTATTTCAAACCCAACATATTTCATTATGATTCAATTAATTTTGAAGAAGCAATTAACAATTCACAAGCATGGCATAAGTAGGAATTAGATTTTTATTGAATTAATTTTTTTCTTTTGCAAAATGATAATATTATTGGTATTAATAGGGCATAATAAGAACAATTATTTTTGTTTCTACTTTTATATTGTTAGAATGTAATCAAATGGTATACTCACCTTAATTTTCAAAACAAAAAAAAAGATAAAAAACCGAGACAACATTTTCCTTTTATTTAATTGGCTTGGCCAATAGGATTATTTTGACATTTTTCATTTGGCATTACAACCTTATAGTAATATGTTCATATATTGCTCGAACTTGCTTCTTGTGTCTCACAAACCCTTAACCACCGAAGTCGACCTTATTGGGAATGCTTACACACAATTAATGATACATATGAAGACTTTATCATTGCGTGCATCCAACCTAGTATCTTTTTATTACCCTCTCGATTTCAAAGTTCATGCCATTGAAGAACTAAAAACCCTTTCTTCAAACGAATGAAACAATGAAAAAGAAAAGTTATATCCATGCATATAAATGGCAATTGATTTGATCTCTGAACATATCATATCCATTCCATCTCCTAGTGTCTTAGCTTAAACCCTACCATGATCATGAGGTTCCTCACAATTGTTTTAGCAGTCACTGCAATTGTTTTTCTTCTGAGTGTTCAACCAAACAATGCCACTAGGGTCCCTAAGGGAGAGAAAAATGAGTGGATGACGAAAGGAATTAATATTGTCTTGCAGTCTCTGAAGGGGGGTCCTGTATCTCCTTCTGCCCCAAGCCCATAACTGGCCTCCTCGCAAAGGCCCGCCTTTCATCGCGCCAGAACTTTGCGCTTGCCATGCATGCTCTCCTCGGCCAGCCCACCTGCTGCCGCTGCCGTTGTCGTGGCTACTGAGAACAAATGAAACCTCACCATGGTCATCACCAGATTTCCAAAGTTCTTACTAGTTATTTGCACCAAGTATAACTATCTCATGTGTCATAAAATAATGTAATTTCTTTTCAGTTCATTTTGCTTGTAATTTTCATCTTTCCTGTAATGTTTGTGTATGTCCTGTACACAAATATATTGAGTAAGAAATAAAGAACATGCATCAATTAATTGTGTGCAAGTATGTAGTGCATTATTTTCAGTGTTTATGTTCTGGGGTAACCTTTTGGATTTTGAATAATTCATGCTAAAAAAATAAAAGATGAGAGTTTGAATCTTGAACATATTTTTCTTTGGTTGTGTTGATTATTGATCTTTATATGTAAAACCCAATTGTGTAGTCACTTAACATCGAAACAGTTAGTTACTTTTACATGGAAATTAAAGTGCTTACAATTTGCCTTATGAACCTCTAAGGATTATCACTATGTCCATGCATGCCAGTTGTCGAAGATACTTTGAATAATTTTGATGAACTTTAGTGGTTTTGACAATAAAAATTTAAATAGTTTAACTTTATATTAAATAGTTTTTATATTTTGAGATATCATTTTGCATATATTTTAAATTTCTCCTTGAGGGGTGATGTTAAATAATTTGATTGCTTCCATATATCTCTCTGGGACAGAGAGGTGGGTCTATTTATTTATGGCATTGGGTTAGTAAGCTAAAAAAACTTGAGATAAATCATCAAGATACTGTGTGCTTTATCACGCATCTGGCTATGAACTGATCTACCAGTCTAATATTGGTTTTACAAGTGACTATGGAATGGTAACATTTTCTATTTAATGTCCGATTTGGATCTTGAAACATTAAATTTATCATGCAGTTTTGAAAAGGAGAAAAATTATATATATGCAGTTTTCTTGCTTTTTCTCGGAGATTTGAAAAGAAGAAAACAAGATTATAATAAACAAGCTTTATGGTGCCGTGAAAATGGTATGTACATGCTATACACCTCAGATGATGATGCCCCATATTTGAAAGTTAGGTCTTGATAATGCAAAAGTTGGTGCATGTGAGTGGAATCATCTTCAAAGATTTGATCACCCTTATTAGGAGTATATGTTACGAGAAAAAAGCAGCTTAACATCTAGAACTGCACCAAATTACCCCAATTCAAGGAAGCACGCCCTAGTAAAAACTTTTTATTATTATTTGTTCTATATAAGAAAAAAATTATGGGTATACACAACACACTCATCAGGATCACTACAATTGTTACATTCCAAAGATGTGTTCCATGCTGAATTATTTTGTATGATCAAGAGCATTTATTAAGCCTAAAACAATTGATTAACAATCAAACGACCCAATAAACACATTACAAAATACAAACTTTATTGAATAAAGAAGCATATCAATTTATAGTGTGTAGAAAAACATACCGAACAAACATCCGAATTATTGATTGCCATTTATCTCCAAAGAAACTGGAGGCAAGACTAAAAGAGAAAATGCTAGGGTTGAAGAAGAATATTTCCTTTTCTCCCCAAAGAGTAGTTTTACCAAAACCCTTGTTAAATTTTAGGGCCTCTATTTACTTATATATATAGAGCAATAAGGGAACACCATTAACTGAACATATTATCTGCTCAAATAAAGCAAGGGAGAAAGAGGAACCATGAGCTCCTACCTAGTTAATATTAATCATCCCATAAATGACCCATAATTAACATATACAATTATACAATAAAAATTGTAATATGATTTTGCTTAGTCCATAATTGATAAATTAATCTAAGATTCTCCCACTTGGACGACATAATCATAACACAAATGCTTTCTCAATAGATTTACATAGTCATAACCAATCATATACAATTAACATACCGATAGGATATATAAATTGTACATAATCAGGCGCTACTAATCGAAATCATAAATGCTTCCACAAGAGACTTATATAAAGCCATATTCAATCATATACAATTAATGCCACCTAGAGGATGCATAAATCGTAGACATAACTGTGCGCTACTAATCTAGAAGCAAAGACAATGACAAAGTATTGATTCAATAAAAATAAAACATACTATGCCATTCATCCGGTCAAAATGACACAAAATCATAAGATAATGACAAACGCCAAATGCAATGTAATAACGAAAAACATGAGCTTTCCTTACAAAATACATGAAAAGACAAACTCCCACTAAAAACAAAGAGCCCAGGCTCTTAACACCCTACGCGGTGACGTGTTCTTGAAACACACAAATTAGTAAGCCTTTGCTAGTGGGTTTTCCAACATAAAGCAAGTCGTAGCGTGCAGGCGCTCAACTCGAAACGATGAACTCGCAATCCTTTCTTTTAACAAAATAACTTCACATCAATGTGCTTAGAGCAAGAAGTGCTCGTAGTGTTCCTAGAGAAAGATACAGCTATGGAATTATCACAAAACAATTTCAACGGTCTAGAAATTGAGTGAACAACCTCCAAAGGTGAAATGAAGTTCCGCAACCATATTGCATGACAAGAACATGCCACATACTCGCTCCATAGGAAGAAGGTTAGCTTATAAGTGTTTGCTTGACACTTTTCCATGAAAAACAACCTTCAACCATCATAAAGATATAACAAGACGCAGACTTTTTATCATCCACGCAACCTCCATAATCTGAATCAGCCAAAACCAAATCCGCCTCAAGAGTGTCTGATGCTGATAAGGTTAACATGAGATCCTGATACCTCAAGATACTTCAAAACTTTCTAGTTGCTTTCAAGAGATTCGACCAAGATCACTCAAGTGCTCACCCACAGTCGACAACAAAGCACATCGTGGTGTGTACATACTTGAGTTATTACATGGTTGCCCAATAACTGAAGAATAAGGGACTGATTCTCAAAATCTCTAATTTCCCGAAATTTCCTCCTCAATCTTTCTATGAAACCCCTCCTCACATACATCCCTCGTCGATGGTGATGAACTTTCACTATCAAGCTCAAAGAATCTAAATTGACAGAACTCCTGCATCAGCCGGGAAAGAAGCTCGGGAAGCCCTTCCTCCTCATTTTCTCTTTCACGACTTTTTCTCCAACAGAAAAAGCAATGGGATCCTTCCTTTCTCTCCCCAAGCCTCCTACTCTAAGGCTTTGCAGTGGCTCACTGCGCCACGTGTCCACGACTTCGTCCCGTCCGTTTCACTCCCGAAACTCATTTATTTCGCTTTCTTGATTTATGTTCAATTTATTTTAAATGAACTTTACTTAATTTATTTTCCATTTTCGAGATTTTTCTTAAAATCCCGTTTTTGGGGTTAGCCAAACCAAGAAGCCCTGAAAATCATGAAAATAGGATTGTGATGCCCGACCAACAATTGTCAGGTAACTAGATTCGCTAGATGAATCCAATAGTGACGCCCGTTTCATCATCCGGGAGATGTAGAAAATTTCCAAGCTCAGATCATGTATTGTAGAGCAGAATTTACCATTAGCTTTGCCATTTTTCTAAAAAGAATCAATGACCCTGTGCTTTCAAGTAATAGGTCATATGGAGTCTTAGAAACAAATTACTAGGAACTTGGATTCAAAATATATGTCGAGTTTTCAAGGCTTCACCCCACAAGAACTTAGGTAGCAAGGAACTAATGTTCATACATCATGACCATATCAAGAAGTGTGTGATTTCTCTTCTCCAATCCCATTTTGTCGAGGAGCAGGACATTGTATCACGAGCATTAATGTCACATTCTTGAAGTTACCTCGAAATGGTCAGGGTTGTGTCGATCTCATCATATCTACCGCAATACTCACCACATACGTCATAATGAACCACTTTGATTCTCTTCCTTATTGGAACTCGCTTTAGGTTTGAAAGCTTTGAAAACCTCCAAAGATTCAAACTTCCATGAATAGGCCAAACAAAACTATAGCAGGAATAATCATCGATAGACGTGATGAAATATTTATGCGCCACCCATAAGTAAGAGAAGTGAATGACCCACAAATATATGTATATGAATAACCCCAAAACCTTTCATTAAGTCTATCAATCTTAGCATTCCTAACCTTGTAGTCGATTTACCTTTGATCTGATCTACGCACATGAAATATAGAAATCAAGATTTGGAAGAATCTCATGTTTAATTATTCTTTCCATTCTATCTGAAATATGGCCTAGCAGCTTGTGAAGAATAGAAAGGCTTCATTCAATCCCAAATGTTTTGAGCTACTAGCGATCATTAATAGTAAGAGATACTTGAAACATAAGGCCAAAGCGAGACAAATTTAATGCGTAAAGACTCCCAAAGTACTCAAATGCCAATCGATAGTGAATCTGAGTGCAGTTTAACTTTCCGAGTTCCAAAAGAAAACTATATCAAGTCTATCAAAAACGGTACTAATATCAAAATTTTCACAATCAAGGGTATATGCATACATCCTTGCAATTCCAAATTTCTGTATTAAATTTATAATTTAACAACTCGAAAAATCAACTTGGACATTTGTACTGTATCTCCCATGCACCTATCTTGCTCAAAACTAGTTGGACTTCATACGCTATAATCGCTTGCATAGAATTGCAAGTGTGGATAAGTACCACCATATCTAACCACCAAGTATCGAGATGACATGGATGATATTTAGATTCAAAACAAACATTCACCCGATGATTATCAAATAGCTCATTTTCCCATTCTTGTAATTAGTCCCATTGAGTTTGGTGATGGCGGAAGAGATGAGAAAAACAAAGGTGAAGAATAAACAAAGGAGCAATGTCAATACATGTAAAACAAGGACATGTAATTGCTCTATTCTTGACTTACCAGTGACCCACAAAAGTGGTCACCAAATGGTAGAGTCTATAAAATGAAAAAAGACTCATACACAGGTAAGAGCAATTCACTGTCACAACTAAATACGTCAATTTCCCATCGATTGGGTAGTAAAATTGTGCGGTTTATGACACATAATGAAATCTCTTCATCAAACTAAGCATCCTACCAAATAATCAAGTCATCGATGAGACCCGGCTTCACTATCCGTATGGGTCTGCTTAAAATTGATGTGCAAGACGGGGAGAAATACTTAGGTGCAACATCAATTTCAAGAATATCCACATTCTCGGACTCACAGTGAGCAGTTCATAGCATTCAAACCTTCTCGAATTTTACCCGAGTGCAATAATATCAATAATAATCTTATTCACAATATGATGCTATAGTAATCCACCAAAATAGTACAAACATAAATTGCTAAAGCAATATTGTGAAAAACAGTAAAAATATTACAAAGTTGAGTAAAATTCAATTACATCCTAAGATCAAATTGATGTTTAATGGGGTAAAATACCCATAAAATAACCAAAAAAATGAAATTAATAACAAACCAGAGATAATTTCACTTATTACTCACTTATCCGATAATTGTCCAAAACCAAATAAAACCATCGTTTCATGTCCTAGCAATTAATGGAGCAAATGAATAAATTATTAAAATAAAATATTTTTCTAATTTGGTTTCCGAAACCATGCAGAAAATACATATTTCTTCATGAAATGAAATAAACAAATAATAAAAGAAGATTTTTAAAAATTAAAACTCGTCAATTTGTTGTTATTTACTGTTACTGTTACTATTTGTCAAATGAATAAATAATAAAAAGAAAAAAAATACATGATTGAAATGTAATGATCATGGAGTTTTATCACGAATCTGACATATTTAAAAAAATAAATTAAATTAATATTGGTTCCAAAATAATTCCAAATAGACCTTGTATTGCCGACAATACGAGCGCCGGCTTTTGAATCACGTGAAGCCGACAAAAGCGTCGGCGGCTTTAGGAGATTGGACAATTGTCGTCGAGGCGGCGGCCATTTGGACAATTCAATTGCCGTCGTCCTAGCGCGACACGGGATAGTTCAAATCTTGTCGTTCTAGCAGCCCGGCCAGTGGGGCTTAATTCAAAGTCGACGTCCGAGCGTCGGCATTCGGTCATCCCCAGGGCTTTCCCCATTTCCCACTATTAGATTAAGTGATCCTCTGCTGCTGCGATCGTCATTGCTCCCTCGGTACTTCTTCTCTTCTTACCTAGCCTTCTTCTCTTCGGTCGCCTCCTTCTCCATTTTAGGTTCATGCTTTGCCTTGCTCCTGTCTCCATTGCAGGTTGCCTCGTCGCCGTTAAGTCGTATTCTCTTCATCTGCTTTCGTAGTTTTTAGCTATTCGGTGCGCCTCTTGCCCAATGCTCGTCGGATGTTCTTAACATATCTCTGAATATTGGATATGTTTGGGTTGGTTGATTTGGTATATATTTTTTGTTATCATTTCGTGGATACGGTTTCTAGTGTATACATGTTTGATAGGCATGGGATTTCCTGATGTATACTAGATTACAGTAGGCATGGAATATTTTTTTTCTAAGTTTGCGATAGAGATTGGAGCGGTACCTTTTACGTACAAGGTGCCAATTCTTTGTAGTGTTTGTATATGGGGTTTCCCAAAATCTCTATCCCACGAATAGTATCCACAAGAGAATGTAATTGTGTTGATCCATTAATGTAGTGGTGGAAGTTGTTTGTTTCATTAGAATTTCTCATTGAGAGCAAATTTAAATGAGAATGATTGAAATACAGCCACTTTTTTTGTCAGCATAAATCTCAATTATTGGGTTGTGCATATCGGTGTTTACCAAAGGTAATTTCTTTTCGAAGATCTTCTTCAATTTCTTCCTATCTTACCACGGAAAACTTTTCCACTGCTTTTTGTACGTGCAAATAAGTGTTGAGAGGCTTTTGGTTACAATAAAAAACTGGATTCACACGGATGATGTGCAATCTGGACAAAATCAAAGAAAAACAAAGGAAAATGGAGGCGGGGATGGAAGCGGCTTTGGATTGATGCTTCCAATATGGACAAAAAATCAAAAGAAAAACAAGGAGAAAATGGAGCAGAGGATGGGGCAGAAACAGGGGATCAGTTTCAGAAAAAGAGACTGTGTACACTCTAATCACATACCAAGAGGCTAACCAAGATAAAAAATAAAAATTAAAAAAGATAAACTTAAGGAGTACATGTATACACTCCAATAACCGAAACAGACAATATCTATATGATCTCATCGCATGAAGATTTGTACAAATAATTCAAAACATTTATTCAAAGATTGGTCTGAAAAATTGGAAATCCATGTGCTATAATTTGAGGAAATTGTTACAATGGAGAAAACTAGGATTCCATCTAAGTGGGGATTCATATTTTTCATTCCATAGAACCATAATATCAACTTTACATGGATCAAACATGTAACCGGAAAACTGATATACATGGGACTCCCTTTTGAGGGTGGCCATACTGATAAAAACATAAAAATAACGGGAGACGGGGCAGCTCTTCATATTATTAATTTAATGATGAACGCTTTCATTTACTTCCATTACAATCATTTTGCACACATCAATCGAATTGCTCTTTCTGCATTTCTAACTTCCTCCATCAACAAGTATCAAACATGAAACTTAGTTACTTGACCAGGTTCATATGCAAGACGAGAATATGGTAAAAGAGATATTTTTCTGTCTCCATTGAATAACGTACAAGCACATATAAATACAAGGAGGATCCTAAATCAGGTCCTTAATCATACTAACTAATCTACAATATCTAAGGAAAGTGGAAATATAGTTGTGAATCCATTCAGATTTGTATCCCTGAGATGTGGGAACTGAGAATCCCAATCCTAAACATTAGGGATTACACCTACTTCCCTTAATCGTACAACTTGACATTCTACACTCCCTCTCAAGTTGTATGATATATACTTTTTAAACCAAGCTTAGAACTTAGTTCTTGAAAATTAGGACAATGAAGCCTTAGTAAGAATATTCTTTTCACCTTAGAGATGGAACAATTTGTTCCTCGGTTTTGTTCCTTTTATCTGGTCAATTCAAGCCCTTTATGGATCATAAACCCAGCACATGTTTGATTCTAGTCTATGAAAACCCTTATCCGAAATAAGTTTTTAAAACACAAAATACGTGTGTGTGTGTGTGTTTGATTGTCTTTACTTATCTTTAGTTATTGTGATACACTTTCTAATATTTATAGTGTATTTTAGGCATACAGGATATATATATATATATGGAGTTCAGAGGGCTATATGAAGCTGATCCATTGGATCCATCTGTCTTGCTATTCGCAGAGATGAACCGCAGTCCCACTTTGTTGACAGACGAGGTTGTATTTTATATTGTGAATTCGCATTCAGTTTACTCTCTAATCTATATATCTATTCAATTATAAACATGGTTATTTCGTTAATTATAGTTACAGGACGTTCTCCGACCTCGTCAGCAGATGAGAGCCTTCCTTAGCCTGTGGAGGATGGATCCACGTATTCGTCCATACGTGATTCGCGCAGGCTTCTACGGTATATACCGCTTAGGCCACATCACCATAGACTGGCCGCTTATTACCTGTCTCATCGAGAGATGGCGGCCCGAGACCCACACATTCCATGTCGGTCGAGATAGCGATCACGTTAAAGGATGTTCTTATCATCCTTGGCCTTCGTATCGGCGGACTTGCGAATCCGCAGGGACATGCATGCTTTCGGCAGTAAGCGAGTTATCGCGGTGAAATTTGCTCGAATCACCCCTGCGTCTTTGTCACGAGGATTGACTTCTCTATCGGTGGATTTATCCCGCGATTCTCGACCCGGAGGACGATCTTGTGAGGCCACTTTGGAGCGGAGTGCGCGGCTTCATGTCGCCTGGGATCCTTCTTGTTTCGGGACAAGAAGGGTCCATGTTCACACATGCTTTCTCCATTTACTCAGTGATTTGACCACGAGGCATCGACTTATAGTTGGGGTCTTCGATCTTGCACACATATCGAGGTTATCTTGGGTGCCCGACTAGACCGTCGATCTGCGGTATTAGTGGTTGTATTACCCACTCGTCTGATGCAGTACATTTATTTTCGAATTTCATAAACTTTCAGCTACGAAATTAGGTCCTTAAAATTTATGTTTATTGCTATTCATCTATGGTCTTGGGAGAGAGGCTTCATGTGGTAGGCAGATTTTAGGCGTCTCGCCATTTCTGCACCACCGTTCCCGTACCTTACGCAGTGAGGATGTCGATGGGCGTCGTGGCGAGGTATGGACGATGGATTCTGGTGAGCATGGCGTTCAGCCCAGGGCGAAGGCTGAAGTGAAGCCCAGGAGCACAACTCTTGGATTGGGGTGTGAGTGGAGAGTACCTTTGACCACGGTACTTAACCCGGTAGTGTCCTCCTCTTATCCCCAGAGATCGATTTAGACGCCGCGGACTTGGTTAGGTAATTATATGTTAACTTATAAGGTTATGAAATTATGTTTGTACATTAGTATATGGTTCATATAGTAATTTCAATCTTGTTGACATAAAAATATTTGGCCCGTCGATGGTTAATGTGTAGGTCTTATGGCGGTAGATGCGTCGAATGTTGACCCGGCTTCGATATGCTTAGGCGATCAAGAGATGCGGCGCCACGATGTGCCACTCGTATGTTTCGGCATCAGTGGCATCGTCGGGTAGCGTGTGCGTCGGTTTGCAAGTGGGAATGCCTCGGCTTTGCTCCTACGAGCATCGGCTACATAGAGTCGATGCGCGGGCGACACGGCGCGATTAGGCGACATATCATGCTCGTGCACTATGGGAACCACGATCGGCGGGTCATACATTCACCCCCTTAGGGTGGGTATGATGGACTTCGGGATCCATACATGCGGTGGTATCATCGTGATACCGCGGTTTTGCGGCTACCGGTTGCATAGAGACAATATGAGGTTTCATACTCTGATGGTAGTATGAATGTTATGGTAAAATTGATTGACTTTTTTTATATAATATTTCAGAGTTTAATCGATACGATTATGTAATTATAATTATTTATTTGGATCACGCAGATCGCCGCCATGGTTGACATAGTCGATCGGTCTCGTTTTGCTACAGCTGGTGCTATGTGCGACGCCATGTGCCGTTCGGCGTTACGTGGTCAGGAGAAGAACATCGTGTCGCGAGTGCGCTCGGGAGGCCTCCATCCATGCACCATCGAAGCGGGCCTCGGTGTCATCGACTGCATCGCGGTTGGCCGGTGGGGGCGGAGCGGAGCGGAGGGAGAGGCGGAGGGAGTTGAGCCCAGGGTCGTCTTGGGGAGATGGAGTGCGGCCAGTCGTAGGCGTAGACGGTGGCAGCGGTACATGCACACTTGATGCGAGTTTCTCTACGTTGTTACCCTCTCATAGTTACCCCTCACCATCCACACCACATTTCGTACCCCCACACATTGACGCGTCACCTTCCACACCACACTCAGTACCCCCACACATTGACGCGTCACCTTCCACACCACACTCAGTACCCCACACATTGACTCGTCACCTTCCAGACCACATTCCGTATCCACACACATTGACCCGTCACTTTCCATACCCCCACCCACTGACACATCACCATCCATCCCCCCACACGATGACACCCTACGCGACCCTTTACCTGAGTGGGATAGAGTTCCAGGTAGGCGACCTCGGACTCGACGTGTGCATCGACCTCGGCATCCACCACTTGCCTCGAATCCATCAGCTCCCTCGGTTCCATCAGCTCCCTTGGCGCCGCCTCACACAGCACATGATCCGTTGCCCTACAGTCTGTTTATTCTAGGTGCCGTTCTAAGAGAACTATTAGGGCGCCTTCTTGTGGGACTCATTGAGCTGATTTATATTTATATATAATTTTTTTTACATCGCATATTAGATTTTGATCTCATCGATTAAGGTTTTATGGTATTTCGGCATCATAGGGTTTAGGGTTTATGGTTATTTGGTTGTTATGGTTTTTAAGAAAATGAGTTAGACTTATTTTACGATTATATCATATTTTATTTTAAAAATTTGCTTGATACTCTTAATGATATCATCCCTGCGGGAAGAGCTCTTTGTATTCTAATTATCGATTAATCGGAGAGAGCATTC
The DNA here is from genome assembly GCA_016808115.1 of Tetrastigma voinierianum. Classification (NCBI taxonomy): domain Eukaryota; kingdom Viridiplantae; phylum Streptophyta; class Magnoliopsida; order Vitales; family Vitaceae; genus Tetrastigma; species Tetrastigma voinierianum. The sequence goes on along the minus strand of JAEQBH010004016.1, from coordinate 219,780 downwards.
TCCTCTTCTACTTCTCCCCATGTACAGAGCTAAAATGTAATGCATATTATTAATTAACAAAATGATGAGCTTCCCTCTTATTATGCAAGACGTGTGGAAAATCCTTCACAAACCAACGCGTTTATTACTGATGCAGTTCACTCAACATTCCTGGACCATTCTCTGTTAGCTAGTGCTGAAGGAATTTAAAGCTTGCAGTTTAAAGTTCAAATGCTCTTACATAAATGGATTTGATACGTGAATGCAATAGTCAAAACACCATTGGTCTCATATGATAGTCAAGACCAAATCATTTGGCAATATGTAAAAAATTATATATACTCAGTCAAGTCATGGATGTTACTGAGCTTGATTTCTATTCTTACAAGAACGCCGATTGTGACCCAATTGTTTGCACAACCCGCATGTGATCAGGGTTTTCCCCTCCCTAACATCCATTTCATTATACCTTAGGGTTGATTTTGAACATCCACTTCCAAGCGGCGCGTGAATCGGTGGTACAATCACAGTTCCATCGTAAAGAGGCCACTCATCTTCATTGAATATTGGATGGAAAAGGGGTGCCCATGTATCATAGTACGACTTGGTAGTGTAGTAGGCTTCTACAAACAAACGGAAATTTATTTTTAAAAAATTTAACCCCAATGCTCGTAATGATATCATCCATGCTTATCATCCTCTTCTATGAACTTCAACTGTCAATTGGGGGATGTTCTAATTTTTTTTTGCTCTCCCCCTCTGGGAAAGAGCTCTTGTATTCTAATTATCAGTGTCAGCTTCATAAATGGCATGAACTGGGACCCCTTTTATAACTATAATTTTTATAAGAGCTCTTGATTACGAACAAGACAAAATTACGAACACAAATAATAATTGTAATGCCTACTATTTCCACCAAAAATCAAATACGACAAAATTCAGTAACAAGCATGGATCATATATAGACAAAGGGTTGGATATATTTGGTGTTCGCGTCTTCTCTATCACCCATACACAGATTATGGATATGATGGTGTTTATATCGTTGACCCTTAAATGTTAACAATTGTTATTACCATGCATTTGAAGGTACAAGTGTCATGTAATAATTTAATGAGGGATAACAATTGTTTAAAACTGTTTTTTTTTTTAACACAAAAGTTAAAGGAGAATAAATGCAAAAAATGCATACAAAGCAAGAATATGGTGAACGAAAAAAAAGTTGTTTTAAAATTGAGATATCATTAATGAAAAGTTGAAATCAAATCTCATTTTCACTATGATTTAAAAACACATTTATCACAATCGCAACCTGATTGCAGCTGAATTATAAAAAAAGCAACATCAATTTAAATAATCCAGATAGATAAATTGATGCAAATACAAAATTTGGATTTGGAACCAGTAGTTTTAACTGTTGAAGTATGTAGTCACATCGTAACTTAAAACTTTTATAAACAATGTCTTGTGGGAGGGAGCTGGAATGGTTTACACACTGCTGGCATGCGAATGGCATGCGAATAATCTCAAGAACCACTGGCCGAAGACTGGATTAGGAGCTGGTAACCTTCTGGTACAGCTGACCCTGTCTGCACACACTCTGCCAAAGCAGGAACATCAGAGTTGATATCTAAAAACCGGGAAAGTAAAAGCTGTTGGTGGAAATATGATATTCGCTTCACAAATGGAAGGTTGATGAAAGGGGCCCCTGCATTATAATAGAGCTTCCTGATTGTCTGTGTATGTTTCAGCCATCAGATTCCGATCATCAAGATATAATTCTATGAAAGCCAAACCATTCCCCTGTGTGACCCCCTCTGCATATAGTATATCCCTCTCTGAAGGTTCATACTCATTGCTTGTGACCTCAACAGCCTGAGAGGAAGAAAATGAAGTAAATAGCTAGTTGATGATATCAATGCGAATATCTAGATCCAATCCTAAACTGTAACTGAAAATTTTGAAATGATAAGACACGTGTAACACGTTTATTAATTTGATAATTTAAAATAATATAAATTATAACTAATTCTTTAATATTTAACTAATTCTATACCAAAAGTCGCATACCGCACCCCATTAATTTTTTATGAGTGCTTTGTATAAATGGTCAAAGATCAACTTCTACTTAAACTGTTTAAGCCAATCCTGCTTAAACATGAGATTCATGATTGGTTTAAAACATGAGAAAAAAGAACCTATGGGAGGCAACTTAGTAAATAATAAGATTACCTTCTTCAGTACTTTGATCCTCAGCATCTGATGCTTTCATATTTGCCAATGCTTCCTCCTTAAAGCGCTCCCGACGATCAAGCAAAATGCTTAAATATCTGTACATGTTGCTTTGAATCATTAACTTAATATCCTGCAATTCCTCAACAGTAAACCTGCTTCCATACAAAAATTTGGCCTGTCCAACAACACAATAAGCAGGAAATAGGCATCACATTAATATAGGAGTCATAAAAGAAATTTGGATAAAACCTTCTAAAAATAGTCAAAAGAAATGACAGGCAGTAAGGGAGGGAAGATACCTTTAATTAGTTGTTTCAGACTATAGTCTATCAAACCATGAATATTTTCATTTCAACACAACAAAATGGAAGGAAAAGGATTTGATTCATATACATATTTACAATTATTCACAAATCAGCATAGCCAACTCAAACAGGCTGAAATGAGATCTGTCTACGTTTACATAATCAGATGAGATAAATGTTCCACATTATCTAAAGCTGCTTGATGTTGCTCCCGCTATATTGTGTCCAAATTAGACCCACAAGGGCAATCTTCCTTGCTTTCTTCCACCTCTACCTAACATAGGACTCATTCAAGCTCGGTAACATCAGTGTTTTTTTGCTCGGTAAGTAAAAGGTATATTATAAAAACATTTGACTTTTTTTTCACTGTCCCGAACTGCTTTCTACAATCCTATATGAAAACCTGTGCCTTGCACACGAAGCACCAACCTGTCCTTCCATCCCAAACTTCCCAAGTTAACTCATTTCAATAGAGGCTTTGTTTCTAAGACAAATCTCCAATTCCACTTATCCATAATAGCAATGTTGAGAACAAAGAGATTTCAAATAGTGAGCCCCCTTTTTCTTAGGTAGCCATATTATTGACTAGTTGACCAGATGGGATTTTCTCAAGACTAGCCCCCACCCCTAGAAATGTCATTTTGAATTCAAAGCTTTGATACCTGGTCAAATGTAAGTATTCACGCTTCAAAACAGATACCAGTGCCATCGATGCCTTCCTAAATTTTAAGATTAAGAAAAAAAGCTACAAAAGTGTAATCATGTGCTTTAAATCCAACTGAATTAAACAAAAGACACACCCATCTGTCAAGCTCTAAAAATATCTAAGTGGTATTTCAAGCACTTAATATCAGGTTTTTGTACATATTTGGTTAATATTAACCTTTCAAGAGAGACAGCAAAAGATGTAAAAATATATAAGTACTCTTTCAAGAAAATGTAGAAAATAAAGCAACACTTGTGGAAGTGACATGAATTTACAAAAAGCACATACAAATGTAGAGATTTAAACGTGCACAAACACACACACATTAACTCTTATAGACTGATATACTAAGAACCAATCACAATTACCAATAAGTTTAGTAGATAATATACCCTTAGTGATTCACTCTTTTCTTCTCATCTTAAATTTGCCAGTCAACTGTGATAACCATGATAAATTTCCCATTCATGCATGCAGAAAAGTGCACACAGATATGGTGTTAGTTCCCAGGCCGGAGATCATTAGTCATCCTGGCCTTGCTGATTTCCACTGGGACCTCAATAGCAATATTTACATCTTAAATGCACTGTAACCACATAATGTAAGATATTCATCTCGCATCAAGCCCCAGGAAAGTAACTCAACTGGGAAGCCCAACATATAAATTGGAAAATAAGTTCTCAAATTCAAAACCACAAAATTCATATGATAATAAAAGTAATGCATTAAGAAAGGGTGCTATTTACTAACATGCGGGTGGTGAGCGACAATGAGGACAAATGATAAATAATGGGAGCCAATTTGCATTCATATGATATACATTCAATTCACGAACTTGACTTCTATTCTTACAGGCAGCCGTTGCTGACCAGGTTGTTTTGCACAACCACTTTTGTCGGGGTTTTCCCCTCCTAGCATCATTTCATTATGCAGGCTGGGTTGATTGGGAGCGTCCACTTCGAGAGCGTCGCATTGACTCAGGTGCTACAATCACGGTGCCATCATAAAGGGGCCACTCATCTTCATTGAATATTGGATGGAAAAGGGGTGCCCATGTGTCGTAGTACGACTGTGTAGTGTAGTAGCTTTCTGAGCAAAGCGGGAAATCAACCGCGGCCCGATGCGACATGCTGATATGATATGGCTACATGGAAAGCCATATATTAATGTCTTTACACATGCCGCGTTTTTTCATGTAAGGTAGCGTGATGAGTTCGGCCCCTCCTTGACTTTACATGGAATAGGCGTCGTGATCGTAAGGACAATTTCCATCGAACCAGCCTTGACAACACGGCCCTGGATCTGCGCTGCATCAGCGTCACGGAGTGGTGCTGATGGATGCCAATCCTATTACTTACTACTTCTCTTCTTGCAACAAAGTAACCGTTGAGACGGAAAAAGGTCAGCTGTACTAATGCAGTTACTGGGAGGCTTCGAGCTCCTTTAAGGACACTATTAAATACCTCTGAAATGTTTGTTGTCATTAAACCATATCTTCGACCTCCGTCGTGTGAAAGAGCCATGCTTGAAAGGACTACCTACAGCCATTGTAATGCTTGAATTAATTCTCGATTGTATTCATATGCTTTTTGAATTTTTCGATTACATACTCGCTAATATTTCGGCAAACCAAATTCTTCAAAATTTTATCTTTAGGCAAGGTCATAATTGCTAGCGAAATAGCGCATGCAAATCGTGATATGCAAATGGTGTGACCAAGATGAGGATCGACCATTCTTTGCCATGATTCACGGATATGCATGCGATAACGCCAAATTCGGCCCCAGATAACGTGGTTTCTAGCCATGCCAAGAACCATCCCCATTGTCGGTATTCTGTATACATGTGCTTGAAATGCCAATGAAACGGTACGATTATTTCCGTCGCACCCCATAGCAATCAATAACTTGCCTTTATACTTCCCATATAAATGTGGCCATATCTATACTCATTACGGGGCGACAATGTTGGAACATGATGGATGGCTTGAATAATGAGAACACCGCGTTGGAATATCTCGGTGTTTGGCATGTTAGTTTTTCATGTTTTCCGAACAACGTACGTCCAGATTTGATTGCTCACATGCCCCGAAGTGCGCGTGGCAACTCGTATATAGTGAGAGAAGTCACCCAAATAACTATCTAATTGCTTTATGCTTTCCATCCAACGCCTTTTTGTATGATGTTGATATCCCGTTTTCCGTCACACTTGCACAGACCGCGACGAGTTGACAATGAATTATTGCACGAATTAATGTCTTTATATGAGTTGAAACCAATTGGGAGTCCTAGTTGATGATGGTCAGTTCAAGCAAGGATTGAAGCACAAAGTATCGGCCAGTATATTTATTTGATAACAAATAAGGGAAGTATCTTTAGTGACCATTGCCGCGAAGCTTCCATGCCTGACATTCTTGACCTTCTTACATGTTAAAGCGAGCAATTTTGGAGGATGCAACAACGTATACTCTTGATGTGCTTTAATGGAGTAAATCTTGGCTGCCTCTTGCAAATCAGATTTAGAATTAAAAACTTGCTCAATAGCGGGTCTTCGCTCGAATTACGGTAGTAAGTACGCACCCATGGAGTCCAACAACTTGCAACAACAATATCTAGGTTTTCAACATGTTGAAATGAGGTGTTGGTGGTAAGTGATAGGTAACAGGGGATGGCTCATCCGATGTCTCATCATCTGGGTGATTTGATACATCACAAGATGGTGCTTGTGCAGAGACATATATCCCTTGTTCATTCTCCAAAGCTTGGTTGAAAGCTCGAAGGAATGATGCATGTCGATCAACTTCAACATCCGCATCAGCTCCATCGCATTCATCATCAACATCTTCACCATATTCATCATTACGTTCTTCATACGCCTTTGTCTTCATCATCTTCATTTGATCCGGTATCCGGTCTTGGACCACTCTGCAAACCTGGCCGTAGTCAAAGCGTACAATTGTAATGGTCGCGAACAAATAAATCTTGTACCCACCTGATTAGTTCAATTGTGCCTTGACACGCACAACTTTAATATGCAGGTCAATTTCCTCAATGGTTGTTGTGTTTACTAGATCCAACATTTCGCGCACACACTACTATCATCCGCCTTTGGAAAGGTTGGAACCCTATTTCCATTTCTAAGAGGATACTTACAAATAGTCTTAATTTGAACCTTAAGGTTTATCGATATTTGTCTTTAGGTATATCATATCAATCAATCCTTGGAACGTGCATTCAATCGCCGGTATCTTCAAAGGCGCGTACAAGTTTCACTCCCTCATATTCGACTATACTGTTTTAGTCTCGCTGTTGTCATTATAGTAACATATCACGGGAATTGTTGAAACAGACATATTTGACCTGTACATAATGGTGTCACATGAATTAAATAATATGAGAGGTCATTAGCCTGATATCAAATCAACTTTATCATAAAGAAAACAATTAGAGTACCCTTCCATTTCACTCATTTATAACACGATTACAATGATTTATAATTTAATATAGTATTTGATTTTATTTCATAACTAGAGGCCTTGAATTCGAGTCATTAATTTGGAAGCCATCTTAATGGTGTAGGCTAAGATGGCATGGGCAAAACTCTGTACCATCTTCACTCTTTGTAATAGTCAAAATCTTCAACTCAGTGATTTGTCTGCACGACAACTTCCATTTTTTCAAACAAAATGCCAAGCAAACACCTGATAACTACATTTTTCAATTGTTTCTTAATTAGATAATGGCATGGGCAAAACTCTGTACCATCTTCACTGTTTGCAAAAGTCAAGAGTCAAGAGTCAACATATATCTTGTGTGACTCAAGAGTCAAGATCAATTTTTTGCATAAGTACACTTTTATTAGGCTTCTTGGGCTTTATTTTCCTTGGCATACCAATTCAAGTTGATGAAAGTATAGAAGCAAAATGCTCATGTACTAGGTTAATTTTGTGGCATACCAATCCAAGATGCTAGTTAATAACCTCCTCCCCCCATAATTTCTCAACCACCAGAATCGAGGAAAAGCAGCAAGAAACGCAGACAATCACCCAGAGACAAATCACATTCCAAGCGAAATCAAAGAAAAAAAAAACAACATGAAACCATAAATTCCACCGCAAACAAATGTAAAAGACATAACCAACCGGACCACAATCAAAGCAATCGGACCACAATAAAAAAAAAAACAAAAAATCATGAATTAGTGCGAATTGATTTTGGAGTGTGTTAGAACATGGCAAGCATAGAAATAGTAGGTACATTTTGGTCAGTAAATTTGTCTCAGAATATATCATTTTTCATTTGGTTCTTTAATCTCAGAAAAGCATTTTAGAGTTCAATAAAATTTCTAAGCCACGGAACAACGGCATTCTTGGGCATGCATTGACTCATCTATTCTATCTTTTACCATTATATTCTTGTTATGTAAAGATTTATACATCAGCTGATGTACGTGACTCATCTATCCTTTAAGGCAATTCAGAGAAGATTGCAAGGATTCTGAGATATTTTTCGTTGATTAGAGGTTGAGGCGATGGTGGTGTCGTCAGGTTGCAAAAATGTCAATTCTTTGATTCATCGGTATTCTCAAAAATTTGATGAGAAATAGGTTATAAGGCATTTCATAGGGAAACCGCAGTTCATGCCGCCACCATCCAATGAGCTAGTGTAGTTTATTATCCTACCAGCACGGAAGGCAGGAGGACATGAATTTCCACACACAAAGCATTCAATGCTTTCCACTGCTATTACATCGGTAGCTCAACTCGAGTACCGCTCAATCTCTATCCCAAACTCAATGAATTCACTACGTTTTGACTGGATGCAAAGGAAAATTCAGGAAAAAAAAATTAAATCTTCAAATTTCACATCTAGGGCTCAAGAATACAGAAGAAAATCACTTTACCTAAAGCTCATGTGGTTCTCTGTCCTAGTTGATTTTTTCAATTTTTTTTATGTTATTTTCTTGCTTTCTCGTTTTGCTGGCAGCAAAAAAGTGAGAGATTACATTGGAATCAATGTTCATTGGTTTTTTGTTTTTCCGCAGTTCAGCCATATCCCGCCCGACCACATAACACAAAACAAATGCACACATTCAAGTGAAAACTCATAATGCATTCGGAGGCATGAACGAAGGAGACAAAGCTTTACGAGTTGGGGGCGAGAGGATGATCAGGAGCGATTGAGCGGGGCGGGGCGAGGCGCGGCAGACGTGGAGGGCGGAGAAGATACGAAGGGGAGAATGGGAAAAGCCTAGGTCGATCAATTTAATCCGTCGATTACGTAGTTGAACGGCGGCATTTAGATGGATTCAATTGCGGCGTTGAGCGGCGGCATTTGAATTAGTTCAAATGCCGGCGTTGTGAGCGGCGACAGTGTTTTACCGTGCGCCGTTCTCAGCGGCGACAGTGCTTTCGGCAAATGCGCCCGTTGGTGTTGCGGCTTACCGCGGAATTCAACGCCGTTCCCATTGCGGCGTATGATCTAGTTTGGGGAATATTTTCCAACCAACATTAATTTAATTTTATTTTTTTATAAATGATTTATTTCCGTACAAAACTCATGATCATGTACTTTATTATTGTGAATAACAATTCACGTTAATCAAAGACATAATTTACATGATTAAAAGCGACAACCTTTCCTTTTATTTATTTATATATTTAATTAAAAACAATATATAAATGTAGTGGGCGCATTTGACTCCCAAACCTAGGATGGGCTGACTGGGCCTTACTGACTTCCATAGGCTGGTAAGGGTTGGTCTAGTGCAACAATAGTGGGAAAAGGAGTATATAAATGGAAGTTTTATCCTTCTCCAGTAAAGGAACCCGAGACCTTGAATCCAAAAACTATCATATTATATTTCGTAAATCTTTTTAGAGGAAAAAAAAGAAGAAAGAAGAAATGTTGTACTCCTTAAAATAAAAGTACTCAAGAAAAGTGCTTATCCATTCAAGCATTTGAAATGGGTCTGAATCCATTTCATGGTGTTCTATACGTTCACACCATGCTTTTTTCTTTTTTTTGCTTATTTATATGGATTAAACTTTTCCAAACAGAGAAAGTTTTATTGTTGATCTAGTAGTCAAGCCACCATGTTCATGGGAAGCTAGCTGCCCAGAAATGTAACTAAGACTGCGTTGTTCTTCTTAAACATTCTAGGCAATCAAAACGAGAGAATTAATACACATTGCAATTAATCAATTACTAATAACAGAGAAAGAATAATAGAGGAAAAGAAAGGCAATATATGATTTTATTAAAATAACCATGTTTATTTACAATTTTGGGTATTACACTTATTCAAAGATCAACCAACGAAAAAAACGTGTTCATGACTTAAGTTAACCCAGTTTTTATTTTGTAGTAAAATTGTTTTTGTTTTTTTGTTTGAAAAGAAAATAATTTTATTGAATCAAACTAGCAATATATTACATAGAAACATATAATCAAATTTGTTTAAAATTCTAAGGATGACCCTATCAAGTTAATAGCATAATGAATGGCTTAAAAGCCTACACATTTAATAATTCTATGATGACTAGAATACATATGATTCATGTTTTGCAGCATACGGACGACCATGATTTGACTTGATGTTTTGATTGAATTTGTTTTACCGTTTGAATAACTTATACACCAGAAAGCGTCGCAACAAGACGACGAAAACCAAACCGCCGTACTAAGAGGACACAAATCACACGTCGAACAAGACGACGACAAAAATACGCCACACAAGACGACGATAAAAATACGAAAAAATAAAGTAAAATCTAGATTTTTGTAGAAGAACCACTTTATTGAAAAAGAAAAAATTGTAGAAAGCGATGTAGAGAATTGATTCAGACTAGATTAGTAAAAAAATCACCCCTCTTTAGAAAAAAGGCTAGAAAATAAAATGAGAGAAAAAGAAAGAGGCGGTTAGGGTTTTATTGTAGCACGGGTGTTTAAAATCCACATCAAGTGAAAATAATGTACAAGATATTAATTGTTGCATGTTATTTATTTTTATTCGTACATATGTTTCTTTTAATTTTTTTTAGGAAATAAGAGACTTCCTGTCGGTTAGCTTCATATAAGAGCAATGAATGTGAAATATTTAAAACCATGAATTTAGTAATTTAGCAGTAACAGATCACACATTTGCATGATGTTGCCCCATCGATTAATAAAGCAGCTGCATGGAAGGCCACCAAAATCCATCTCCTAACGATATTTTCCAAGTTGAAAGTTAGGATTGGTCTAAATCAAACTATTGTTGCATTTACAAAATTTCACGATTTGTTTACCACTTTTTTGACTAACCATTGGTGGATTTCTTCGTTTCTCGTACTGTTTACTTTCTTTGTGGCCTTGTGGGCCACTAATTTTGATCGTAGAATAGATTTTATTGAATTGGGGCTCGTTTGGCCGTGATGCTCACAGCACCTAACTTACATATTCTTAAAACATGTAATCTTTAGATAGACGAGTTAAAAATATATAAAATTAGTTTATAGGATTCAACCCTAGAGTTTTTGGTAGTTTGGCTTGTTTGAAGGGTTTCTTTGGCTGTTAACATGTGTGGCGCTTTCGCTGGAGATTGGAAATTGAAGAAACTATGCGTCTGAAAAATTGCTTGAATATTATTAACATTTTTTTAACACCAAAAATTATGTGAAAAGGAAAATTATTTTAATGTTAATGGTTTACCATCATTAAACAAGAACCCATTATAGGTCACTCATTGGTAGGCATGTTAGTTTCTCTATCAAATTATTAGAGCGTATATACTAGTTAGAATAGTCACTACGTTAAAAAGAAAAAAAAAACTGAAATATCCTACAAACCACTTTAGCTTTAAATATAAGAGTGTTTGGGTTTTTATTTTTATTTTTTATTTTTTATTTATTTATTTTTTGTTGTAGTTGAACTTCTTTGAAGGGGCATTAGTTTTGAAAATGAATGAAGTGTATCTGCATTTGAGTGGTAGCTTAACGCCGTGTTTTGTTACTTGGAAAATTTTGAGAAAAAATATGGAGGAAAGAAAAAAAAAAAGAAAATGTAAGAAAAAAAAGATATAGATAGTTGATAGGTGTTGGAAGTTCCACATCGATTAGACACGATCTGATTGAAATGAGTATATATATGAAGAAACCTTCATCCCTTTATAAGGTCTTTTAGTGGGAGATGAAAGGGGTTCTAAAATATCAACATAGTATCAGAGTCGGCCAAATGTTTGGATCCCACCTGATGGAAGAGAGGCTCCACACTTATCATAATCTGTAAGGACTGAAAAAAAAAAATCCAACATTTGTGTGAGGGGGAGTGTTGGAAGTCCCCCATAAGGTGAATTTAGAACCTATCTAGTAGTGATTTTAGAAAGTGGTTTTAGCTTCAAAATCATTTTTATAAAAATGATAGGTATTATTCGATAAACTTTAGGAAACACTTTATTTTAAAAATCATTTTTAGTATTATAAAAGATTCTTATTAATATTATAAGATGACTCTGCTATTTTTTGAAAGAAGCACTTTATATTTGATTCTAATTAAAACACTTTTGGAAAAAAAACACTCATTATTTGGAGCAAATAATATTTAAACTAAAAAAAGTTGTTATGCCTTATTGTAAAATTAATAAAAAATGCTACTATGAACATATACATATTAATTAAAACATGCAAATAAGAATTAGTAGCCTCGCCGGGACTCATAAGTTTTTCACTATTTTCTAGCATACAAGTGACATAAACTTGGATGCGTGAACAAAATTGTGTGGTAAAAGCACATGGATGAAATTCCAAAACATAGACGATGAAGATGGCAAAATTGTTCTTTTTTATTGCTCTTAAAGCAACAAGGGCAAACATATAAGAAGTATATGCATCCAATCAACTTGTTCTTTTTTATTTCATATACAAAGTACTGTAAAGTTCATCAGGGTACATAATGTGAATGGTGAAAAAAGATCAATGTATGAATCACATACAAGCAATTTGCATTTATTACATTTTCTTGATTTATTCTTATAAATTAAAACAAAAACAAAAACAATATGGCCTTGGGTTTTGCGCCCCAACTATCATCGATTTGAGTCATTTCAGAGTCATTGGAGATTTACCCCCATTGTTACCTTTGGGTTCCATAGGATTAGTCGGCATGCGAACGTGCTCTAGAAGGAAGGAGGCGTAGGGCAAGGTGGGCCAAGTTCAGGGATGTAGGTGCATGAGCTAGATCTTATGAATTCTAGTCATCATAGAATTTTAAAATGTACAGGTTTTATGCCAAGTCATTATATTAGTGTTATTAACCTAGATACTATATCATTCTTTAGTGTTTTTAGCGAATTTAATTTTGTCTCAATCACATGTATTTCTAGTTTGAATAAATAAAATTTATATTTAAAAAAAAGTGCTAATAAAAGTTATGATTAATACTTGCTAGAATCCCCATCGGGTGCACCGTAAATATCGGAGGCTAGCTTATATAGTTATTAGTGTCCCATTATTTATTTCACAAAATTATGCAATATTTCAGAAGCTAACTTATTTATATTATTGTAAACATAAAAATGAATCATTTCAAAATTTGTTAGCATCAATTTATAGCAAAGTTAAGTATTTTAATGTCTTAAAATAAATTACTTTAATTTTAAAATTATCTTTTGAAGAATTTTTTAAAATTAAAACTTATATATCTTGACATTATTTGTTCAATAAACGACTTCAATAAATATAACTAGAATGAGATTGTCTCTTCAACATACAAAGTACGTGCAATTGGGTATTTCATTAATTATCATAGTTTGAAAATATTTTTCAACTTCCATTTATAAATATTTACTAAAATAGTAGCATAAGATTATGTTTGGTTCTTAGAAAATGTTAGGAAAGAAAATTGGGAGAAAGAAAAGGTGATGAAATGAATATAAATTTTTTCTGTTATTTGGTCATGTATCAAAATTTTAAAGGAAAAAAACTAATTTTCTCACATTTTAATAATTTTTCGTCATACTTTCAAATTGAGTTAACATGCCCTTGTTTTGTCATTCTTTATAAACTATTTTTTTTTAAATAGAATCAGATTGATAAAACATAGCATAATTTCACATAAAAATATAAAAGAATATATATATATATATATATATATATATATATATATATATATATATATATATATATATATATATATATATATATATATATATATATATATAAAATTGTGAACCCAATGTTATATAGATATAATGCAAAACATCTTTTTTTCCCCTTTCTTTCTTATTTTCCTCATAAATTTTTGAAGAAAATCAATAGGAAAAATATCACAGTATTTCCTTAGTATTTTTCCTTTTGCACTCATATCATCTACAATATTTTTTTACCTTTTTTGGCATTCTCGGAGAACCAAGCATAACCTAAATGATGGGTGATAAGTTTGATGTATACAATTACTCAATCTTGAACATGATGTATCATTTGAAATTAGGAAACTCCAATTGAGAACAAGAGAAAAGCTGAAAGTCTTATTCCAATAACTTAATTGATATCACATAACAAAGGTCTTTATTTTAGGCATGAAGCTTACTTGAAGAATCCTAAAATGAAACAAATCTAGAGTGCTGAGAAAAGAAATCCTGCCAATAATAGGGAAATAATTTAATTTAACACCCTCAAGCTCACGTCTGTTGCTATAAGTATCGAGTTTGTCAACTAATAAACGGAAAACATAATGGGACTTGGTGAAAGTACTGAAGTTACAGCGAAGAAGAAACAAACAAAATGTGATGGTGCCATGCTTGAAGTGATGGCGTGTAGGTGTGATCAGATTTTAAATGTGTTTGGTTAGTTCACGAAAAAAATGAGTTGTGAGCAATGCAGATAGCTCTTTGTTGACACAATACATAGGAATTGGGATAGAAAATACTCCCATAACTACAAGTAACCATGTAACAAACAATCTCTTTGGTAGTAGATGCCAAAACACGATATTCTGCTTCGTTTGAAGATAGAGAAACAATGGGTTGTTTCTTACTCTTCCAAGAAATAAGATAATCACCCAAAAAGATACAAAAAACCAGTAACAGATTTGTGATTAGTGAGGTCATTGCCATAATTAGCATTAGAGTATGCACGTAGCTCCAAAGAGGAGGTAAATGAAAGTAGGAGATTCTAAAAGACTGTACCTTGAAGATACATAAAAATACGAAATTTCATTGCAATGGTATAGTGGGAGAAGCAACAAACTAACTAACAACATGAACAACATAAGCAATATAAGCAATATCAGGACGAGTAATAGTAAGATATACTAAGCTCCTAACAATAGTACGGTATAATGTAGGATAGACAAAGGCATACTCTTAGAAGAGGAATACTTTGCATTAACCTCAGTAGGAGTATCAACAGTCTTATTATCAGTGAGTCTAGCCCGCTCAAGAATATCTGCAACATATTTTGATTATGAAAGAAGATAACCTCTCAATACCCAAGAAATATCGTAAAGAACCTAGATCCTTCATTTCAATCTGTTTAGCTAACTCTGCCTTCAAAACTGAAATACCATCAACATCATCACCAATAATAATCATGTCATCAACATATAAAGAAAGAATGATACAATCTGCATCAATACCACATAACAAGGCGCAAAATCATAACTACTAGCGTAAATCAAGATAGGAGATCACAGCGAGAAAATTTCTCAAGCGAAGCACAAGGTGCTTGTTTGAGACCATATAATACCTTCACGGTGATACAAATCACTTGGTATTTTAGAATATATTATATAGATCTCATTTGGGAGTTTTTAACATCAAATTGAGAAATACACTATTTAATGAACCAAAGCTACTACAATAAGAGTATGAAGCTTGTAGTCATTCGCAATGAGGGCAAGTCTACTCATAATCCCATACCGTGTGAACATGCTTTTGCAACAAACCAAGCTTTGAATTACCAATAGATCCATCAGAATTAGTCTTAATCTTATACACCAACGATAACCAACAATACTCTTGCAAGAGGTAGAGGAACCCAAATCTAGTAACTATCTTGTGCAAAGTAAAAGCTCCTTATCCGTAGCTTCTTGTTAATGTGGATCAGAGTACTCTTTATAGAAAGAAAATACAAGAAAAACAATGAATAGAAGCTTTAAAATGAAGTAAAAGATGAAGAATAACAAGAATAGGCAAAATCGGTGATTTGTGGACCCTAAGCGTGTGTGGATTAGCGTAGAGGTGGATCTACAATCGTAGGCGGAGGCTTGAGGACCATAGGAGAAGAGGGGCTTGAGTGTCCCCGAGAGCAAAGTTTATGTACTGTAGAACTATTAGTAACAACCGTTGAATATGTTGCAAAGGAATAGGAGGAAGAACATGAGAAGGTATCTAAAGTACGAGGAACTTGAGGATGATGAAGTTATTAGAATCCTCAGAAAAGGGATCAATACGAAGAAGATCAGATATAGTCTAGTCAAGTCATGAATAGAAGATGGAATAGAAAAGAAAGGTATATGTTGAAGATAAACAACATGACAAGACGTATAAAGTTTTTGAGTAGTTGGATCAAAACACCGATATCCCTTTTGACATTCATTATAACCAAGAAAGACAGAAATAACAAATCGATGGATGATTCTTTGCATCTTCTACATGAGGTTTTAAGAATGAAGAAATCTGACGAAAGACTACAAGAATGAATAATCGGGTATACATTATAATTTCTCAAAAGGAATACGAAACTATAGGGAAGGAATATTATTAATCAAAGTTACACCAATAAGAACAACTTCTCCCTAAAATTCACTAAGACAAATTCGACAATAGGAGAGATGATTCATTTCAACAATATGCCTATGTTTTTTCTTTCCAACGGCACCATTTTTGCTCGAAGTATACGTACACGAAGTTTGTTGCATTGTTCCATCTTCACGCAAGCAACTAAAGAAATTTATTCAGTGTACTCCCTACCCAAATCACTAACACATTTAATAACGAAGAATGTTGAGTTTTTACAAGGGCACGAAAGGCTTTGTATATCTCGAAGAATTGAAGCAATGTTTCACCAATAAACCCAACAATAGCTAGTGTGATCATCAACATATGTCGAGACCCTTCTTTTGTGAGGTGAGAAGGCCCCATATCATAATGAATCATATCAAATGGAGAAGAAGAAGAGACGTAAACACTTCGATTAAAAGGTAAAGCCGAAAATTTGGTTAGCTACATCCACTACAATCGAAATGTGAGTTTCCAACTTTCCTAAAGCCCTTGTGGAAAATGTCAAATGAGAAAACGAAACATGACCAAGGCGAGAATGCTATAAATAAAAACTAGAAGAAGAAGGACTCAAACGAAAAGATGACAAATCAATAGTGGCAGTAGGAATAGCAGACACTTTTAACTCATCCAAAACATATAATCCCCCCTTCCTATGGCCTATCCTAATCAGCTTCTAAGGCTGCAAATCCTGCACAAAACAACAAGAAGAAAAAAGGTTACTAAATTATTAGAATTACACAACTGACCAACAGAATCAAGATTCAATGAGGTTCGAATACAGATAAACATTAGAGAGAGAGAGAGAGAGAGAGATTAGGATAACAACAAAACCAACACTGCTAGCACAAGAGTGCCATCCACGATCATAACAGAACGTAAGACAAATGAGACATGTGGTGAAATGAAAAATCTAGAGACACAGTGACGAGAAGCACCCAGTCCAAGATCCATGTAAAGACGATATACATCAGAGAATGCAACCAATCCTGGCCTTACGAAGAAGAGGCAAGGCACATAGCTTCAGGGTCATAGGAGAGAAAATTTTAAAATGGCTTCGGCCGTGGTACGAGGATCGTGAGAACTTGACGCGGCTACCCAAGTATGGGTATATCAAACTCCGTGGTGGTCTCAGAGCTCTGGTGGTTTGTGGGCTCTAGGTTAGCATTGATCAGGTCTCTGGTTGCCTCGGCTTCCAAGGCCGAGATTGTTGCTGCCAACTAGTTTTGGTTTCGCCTTAGGACATTGAACCTTCCAATGACCGCTACAAAAAATTTATGCGTGTAACTCATCGAAGGTAACACGGTGGAGGTCCTATTCTAATTATTAGAAGACGCCTAGAAGGTACCGCCAACACGTATAAGATTCGATTAGAAATAATTCTTTCGCACTTGACTTAAGACGGTTTCTTCACCCAATAACTCACTAACAATCGAGTCAACCAAAAAGTGAGTAACGATGCAAAACCAACCCCTAAATCCTTCAAAGCCCACCACAAGAGCCATCAAGAATTGAACTAATCTTTGCTCTTCTCTACGAGCAATATAGGCATCACATGCCTTTAATTCATTCGATTCTATAAGAGCTAATTGATCCCAAAGATCTATCATAGCAGAATAAAACTCTTGAACACTCATATTCTCGTCAAGAGCAATTTATGTCAATCTCCTCAAGTGATACTGCTGTAAAATTTGATTGAGTGTATAGCCTCCACAAATAACCCCAACCTCCTTTGCCATCTCATACTTTAAGCAAACGTGCACCTATTGAATGCTCAACAAAATTGTTAATCCAATTCATTTTTGAATTATTTGCTTCAAGGTATCTAAATTTCGCAGCATAATCCTCATTAGTACTTTTAGGTTTAACACAAGTCTTATAACATATCCCCACAAATTCTTTCCTTTAAGAAAAGTTTCACCACATAACTCCAATACAACAATTCTTTCCATCCAACCTCATACTCATAGGATTGGAAGTGAATCGTCTTCAACAGCCATAATCAAAAAACAAAAATAGGGGCAAACAACAATAGATTGTAGATTTGCTATGCTAAAAAAAAAAAAAAAGACCACAAAATAGAAAATGTCAAACGCCAAAGATCGAAATCAATAAACACCAATTGCAGATCATGCCAAAAATTGTGTGATCACGCCAAAGTTGGATCCGCAAAGTTGTGTTTGAGATTAAATTTCTTCCCATGAAACCTAGCTCTGATACCATGTTGAAATTAGGAAACTCCAATTGGGAATAAAAGAAAAACTGAAGGTCTGGTCTCCAATAACTTAATTGAAATTACATATATAACAAAGGTTTGTATGCTATTAGGCTTACTAGAAGAATCCTAAAGGAAATAAAATCTAAAGTGTTAAGAAAAGCAAAATCCTACCAATAATAGGAAATAATTTAATTTTAACAATGTATTTTCTATAGATAATCATGTTTAAGTTAAGTTTCACTTTAAAACGTGTTTAATACTAGATTGTTTTTTTTTTGGTTATTTAATTTGTATAAGACTATTTTATCCAATTAGACCTATTTTATATTTATATTAATTACTTTGATCATAATGATATTACTTTTAAGCAAATAAACTGGGAGCTGGCGGATGATCATATTGATTTAATGAAGACCCAATTATTAAATGTATCATAAGATATATTATTTTATTTAATAAAAATATTATATTTGGGTTCATATTTTGAATCCTATTATTATTTGTGTTAAATTTTATTCTGGGAAGTGTTTTAGTTTTGAAACATGAATATATAACCTATCAACACAATTACAAATATCATAAACCGTATTTCCTCATAATATCATGAACATAAATCTTAATTACTCCAGCGAAGTCGTCATACAGTTGTTCTCCTTAGAATAGAAAGCAGTGAGGGAGACCAAATTTGACTTAAAGAAGTCAAAGAGAGAAATCATTACTGACAACAAAGGGTTTCCTAAGCTCTTGTCAAATGTCATATATAACGTGAGAACTGAAATTGACCAAAAATAGACTAAGGAAAGCAAAATTATATTCCAACTTGAAGATTTCTTTCTGTCTCACCTCTCTCATAATTAATGCAAGTGAATGCATTCTGACTATATATCCTAGAAACTTAGAGGAAAATGAATTCAAAAAGGCCGATCATAGTTGACTTTGGGAAATATAGGAATTTGTAAGTGATTGTGTTTGATTCGTGTGGAAAGTACTAAAGGAAGAATAAGGTAAATGGTTTTCTTTGTATTTGATTTTCAGGCAACATTTTAGAAAAATCAACATAAATGAAATTACTCTGGAAAACTAGGTGTGTTTGGTTTTTTGTGTTTGAAGTTGAAATCAATTTGCTTTTAGCATTCAACTATTTTTTTGCTTTTTTTTTTTTTTACTTTTCATGTTTATTGTTAAATTGCTTTTTAAAATTTTTGTCTCAATAGAATCAAGCCAAAAGATTTGACTTTTGGCTTTTTTTTTTAATGTTTTTATTAAGAAAACTAGAAATTCAAATATGAGAAAATCATTACTTTATAAACCAATTGAAACTCTCATGATTCGCTTTTTATGTTAATTAAATAAAAATATATGTATTTATAAATTCTAATTTAAAATTTTATTTCTCTTTCTCAAAATTTAAGTAAAATTAAAGATCGATTTTTGTTTTTAGAGAAAAACAAACAACTAAATACTCAATCCTCTATTACACTATTCAAAATAAAGTTCTACTTATAATAAGTAAAAAACAAATGTTAATTGAAATATGATATTTGTTCAATTCGCTATTCAAAAGATTAAGCAAGAAAATGTGCTCATGATTCGACTAGGTCTTTTAGTTTCTGTGAGCATGAATTATTCAAAATCCACAAGGTTACACCACATCAAGAGTGAAACTACATACTAATTGTTACATGTTATTTAATTTTTATTCATTCTATGTGTACAAAACATACACAAACATTACGGGGAAGATGAAAAACTACTGATGATGCCTTTTTCAACCGAAATCGCCGGAGCGAATAGATCGCTGACCTATCCGAATCATCACCGGATCAACCATTGCTCGGGCGTTGGACCTCTCGCAAAAGTAAGAAACAAAGGATCGCTGGGCTTGCATGTTGCCTCCGATGCCTGTTAGTTCTTTCCTCGCGAACAAGAAATCAACCCGCTGTGGCGGCAGAACGCTCAAGGCCCCTTTACCTGGCCGGGTGGCCAGTATTTATAACATATGCTTTTCCCGGCCAAATGGTGATATGATTCTTTCCATTGATGGGGAATTCTCCCGCTTTATCAAGTATTTAATTAATAAGGGATAATGAGGGAGCAATATCGAGAATTACCTACTTCACTGTGAGATTCTGCTTGGTTTTGCAGATAAGTTGCTATTGGGATTTATCCTACTTTACCGATGAGATTCTAGCTTTTGATTTATAGGATATGGGCTTTTCGGGATTGTCCATGTTGTTGGCCTCGTAAGAACAAATCTTTGCTTCGTTGGCCGGTGCCAAGGGCTCGTGCCCCACCGGGCTTGCCTTTCTGGGCTTCGCGCTGGCCTCAAGGCGCCTATTTTTGCAAACCCTATCAGTTGCCCCGCCCCTCAGGTACCCGCGAGTGTGCGCTGTATCAAGCTTTGAATCTAAAGTACCTCCTGATAGATGTTTGCTCAAAGGGTCAAGTTGGTTGTGGCTTTGTCGTCATGTCTCATGATACATTTGACTCCTCGTTTTCGCGTCACCCTTCCGCCGCTTATGAGAACATCCTCCGACCGCTCGCCAGGTCTCCCAGCGCGATTCAGCCTTTCAGCTCATGAGTTCCTGGTTTCCTTTTCCTTAACGTTTGTTTTGACCTTCCGTGCAGTTCTTTTTCCGCGCTTTGTGTTTCTTTGCTTCACGAGGTAGCTTCTTTCTCGCTCTGTCCTGTAGATCCGTGTGTCTTTCTTCCATCTCGTGTCTTTGAGTAATATAGCGAGGCGCAGAGCTAGATTTGCCGAGGGCCCATCTTGCCATCCACCTCCCCGCTGTCCTGCCGCCCTCTTCCTCAGGTATCGAGTGACTCCTCCGTTGTATCCGATTCAGTAAGGTGCAAGTGGCGCCTCCGATCATTTGGTCAGTTGCTGAGATGCCTGGTGAACCTCCCTCTCCTCATGGATAAAGGGAAGGGTAGAATTGATATGGTAGATTTTAGTATCCGCAGATTAAACATCTGCCCGGCCGTGCACGTTTTAAAAGGACTCCAGCCGAGCTGAGCCTTTATATGGGGAACTGCGAGGCGTTGGCAGGCCCCTTTGCGTCCGGTTTGGTATCCCAACACTTTGACCACCTACGTCCTGCCTAAGATGGTGTGTTTCCTTCGAGGTGGCCTTCTCGATAATGGTCTCCGCTTTCCTCTACACCCCTTTATAAAAGGGTCTGGTAAGATTTCAATGTCTCGCTTCCTCTCAACTTTCGCCCACTTCGTATTCGTTGTCAGCTGGTCTTTAGGGACAAGTGGCTTTGGCTATTCCAGTATAGCTCGTTTTCGACCTTTTAGTGTGAAGGAAGCTGGCCGGGAGAGCATGCGCTTCTGGCAAGCCCTTCTGATTATCTCAGATCCATCTTCCCATAGATCGTGGAAGGAGCATTACTTCTTCTCGCCGCGGGTCGTAATCGGGGAGTACGACCCCTGATAAGGACATACCCTGGGCGTTCCTACACCCGACCACTCCCGAGAATCACGAGTACTAGCTAGCTTAGCTCGGGTCTAGCTTTTATAAGTTATAGGGTGCCTCACCCCCTCGGTAGTGTGTCTTTTCAGAGCCTCGCCGATCTCACTCAAGACAAAGTCATAAAGCTGAGTCGCCGAGGTCTTTCGCGCTTACGAGAGCTCATCGGTGCCTGATATTCCATGATTCTCGTGTTCGAGGTCCCTCCCCGTTTCGGTTACTTTGAGGCCTTCACCTCCCTCCTCATGAAGTTTTCATGATGGGCCTCTGTCAAGCCTACTAAGGAGAGCTTTCGCCCGGAGTGCGGAGACGTCGCTTCGAGGTCCCGAGGTGAATGAAACTCGACTCTCTCCGAGAAGGGCCGCCCATCCTGTGTGGTAAAGTCCTAAAGTTGGGACGCTCTTACTCACCTTCCGCACTCCATGTTCGAGTGCCGGCAAGGTCGCGCCCGCCGAGGTTCCCCAAAGCCCCAAGTTCACTGTACCGTCTGTCTCCACTACAAAGGGCAAAGATTCCTGAGGGCCGGGCGCCGAAGCCTTCGCTGAGGTCATGCTCTATCACCGTCTCAGTCCTCCGCTAGTGTAGAGCCTCCTTCTTCAAGGACGAAAGAGTCGAGGAGGAAACGTCCCTAGGCTGATGGAGATGGTATGATTCCTCGCTCCCACGTGCCGAGCCATGCTGGCGCTGCCAGCCCATCCTCGCAGATTCGAATCTAAGAGGTCAAGTGCCCCGCCCGCTGAGGAAGCCTTAGCTTTTCCCCTGGGTGGCTCGCCTCCTGTAAGTTCCCATGTCTGTCGTGTCTGCTTTTATCTCGGGCTGAGTCAAGGTGTCGACTTTAAGCTCTGGTATCTAAGCAGTGGCTACTCATTTGAAGTTCGACCATGTGGTGTGGTCAAAACGTCGTGAGACTGCATCTAGACACCAAAGGCCAGAACCCAAAGTTTCCCACATAAAGGTCTGACTCTGGCCAGGTCCCACCACCGTGAGCATTCCGCACCGCGACTCTCGATATCTCGATCCCTCAGATACTTAATCCGTCAATCTCTACCCTCTTCCTTTATCCATGGGGAGAGGAGGTTTCACCTGTAGGTCTCGAAAAGCACAAACCCCAACCAAACAATCTGAGGCTACGCCAATCGTCGCTTGACCTGACACAACGAGGAGTCACCTTGGGGGCCAAGGAAAGAGAGCGATCTCGACCCATGAGAGTAACAGGTAATAAGAACAAGACCTAACTAATCTAGCCTTAGTGCCTCGCTATATTACTCAAAAAGACACGTAAGGAAGAAAGACGCGACCTAAGCCCCGGTGACAACGAAAAAGGGCTACCGGCAAAGAAACCACAAACGCCGTAAAAGAACTCACGGGAAGGTCGAACAAACGTTAAGGAAAAGGAAACCCAATCCTCGGGAGAAAATTTAAAGGCTTCAAGATCAATAAGGGAAACACAAGGCTTAACTACGAGGATGTTCTCAGAAGAAACTGAAAGAACTAGAAGGAGTGGGCATGAAAACCGAGAAGTCATCATTATCATAAGACATATGACGGCGACAAAGCCCTAACCAACCCAGCCCTGAGCAAACATGTGGAAGTCGCACCCGATTCAAGAAACGATATAGCCCTTGCACACGCTCGCTGTACACAAGGGCTGGGGGGCAACTGATAGGGTTTAAAAAATAGGCACGCAGGCCCACTCGCTAAGCCCAAGGAAAAGGTAAGCCCAATGAGACGCCGCCAAGCTCTCGGGCAATCCCGCCTAAAACGAAGCCCGGGATTTGTTTCGCCTCACGGCCAACAACACGATAATCAAAAGCCCATATCCTATAAATCAAACCGAATTCTATCAGTATGGAAGTAGGATAACCTACCAACACCTTTTATCCTATAAAACAAACAGAATCTCACCAATGAGGGAAGTAGGATAATTCTCATAAACCGCTCCCTCATTATCCCTTATTAATCCGATAACAATAAAGGCAGGAAATACCCCATCCAATGGGAAAGAATCCTTATCACCATCTGATTGGGAAAAGCATATGTTATAAATATTGGGCCACCCCATCGGTAAAAGGTACGTAGAACATTCGCCCTCTGCAGGCCGATTCTTATTTCATCGCAAAGAACTGACTCAGTGCATCGGAGGAGGCAATCCAAGCCCCCGCCGATCCTCCGTCTTACCCAGAGAGGAGTCTCCAACGCCCAGAGCCGCTGACCGGCCCCAAAGGACACCTGCATCCACTTAACGATCCCAACACGCTCCAGCCCGCTCAGTTGAAAGCCATCATCAACTGGGGCTGTGCCAAAGATAAGCCAAGTTTAGTTTAATCCCATGATTTTACGAGACATATGATATATAGTTATACTTGGCAAATGACTAGTAGGAATACGAAGTCGTGGTGGCTATACAGGAAGCCATTTAGGCCAGAGCCGTGATAACGGCAACTGTACGGCTTAACCCAGGAAAGCGCAAGGTTGCACGCGCAAGGAAGGCATGGCACGACTTGTAAAATTCTGGTCGGTGATGTAAAGCAGGCCTTTGCCAAGAATTTGGGTGCATGAATCAGCGTAAGGAGAAACACAACCACTACAGATCAGAAGAAAATATTGATTCTTTTCTTCCACTCATTTTCTCCCAAAGAATACAAGCGAACAATTTCTAGCTCAAGTCTATCACTCTCCGCCATCGCGGCGGAATCCAGCCCACGTTACATTACGAGATCCGAACGCCATATCCCTGATTTTCGGAGGCGTGCATGCCGCTGAAATATAACGGGTGAGCGATGATGCTATTCTACTTAGATTGTTCCCATTCTCATTGAAGGATAAAGGCAAGCATTGGCTCATTTCATAACCACCAGATTCAATAACATCATGGGATGACTTATCGAACAAATTTATGGCTAGATTTTTTCCACCAGCCAAAGCAGCAAAGTTGAGAATCGACATCAGTAGCTTTTATCAATATGAGGGAGAGTCATTCTATGAAGCATGGGAGAGATTCAAAGATATGTTGAGAAAATGCCCTCACCATAGTTTTACCAAATGGATGCAAGTCCATCATTTCTACAATGGTTTGAGTCGTCCCACTAGGACTCTTTTTATTGATGCTTCGCTGGAGGAGTGATTACGTGAGATGAATGAAGTGAGGCTTATCAAATTCTTTGAGAACATAGCATTGAATGATTGTCAATGGCCGCCGAGAGAGTGAAGACCGAAGAAACCAATTTGTGGTGTTCGACTTAGATATGTTCACAAACGTGATACCATACCTAGAATCTCAAAAGCAACCACAAGCTTCTCAACAATTAGATCTCAATTATTTGCGCATAAAGCTCACTGAAAGCCCCACTTGCATGCGAAAGCAATGTCATGGACCTCATCTCACCTCTCGCCTAATGATGAATGCTATGGAGATTTGACTAGTGAACAAGCTCAATATATGGCGGTTCCTCAAAAACCAGAACTTCAACCCATATGGTCAAAATTACAATCCGAGGTGGAAGAACCATCCTAACTTTCATGGAAAAATCAAAATGCGGGTAATCCTATGGAGCAAGCCAAACCTCTCCAACCACCTCAAGAGAAGAAGTCGAGTCTAGATCTAAAAATGGAACGCTTAGCCGACATGCATAAGTGAATATGATGAAGTCACACAGATAAGTTCGAGAATGAGACTAGGACATCACAGAATCAAGCAAATACAAATAAATTTAGGAGGTCCAAATGGGGCAAATGGCTTTGTTATTGAGAGAGAGGCAACATGGAAATCTACCTAGTACTTCTGAGGTCAACCCAAGGAGAGAAGGAAATGAGCATTGCAAAGCTATAACCCTTAGGAGTGGTAAGACTATGGAACAGTCAGTTAAGGCCCAAGAAGAGGATGAAAACCCTGCGGGAAGTGAGAAAAGCAGTGCCAAGGTCGTTGAAGATGCTGAAAAGTTAGTAAAGAAACTAGTTCCCATTAATACCCACAAAAAAGTTGAAGCTCGTAAACCTATGTATGACGAGAAGCCTATTATCTCCAGATTCGTATAGACCGAAAGAACAGACATAAGCTGTTTGGCGTTCATGGATATCTTCAAAAGCTTGACATCAACATCCCATTTGTCGCACTCTTCGAGCAAATGCCTTTGATACGTGAAATTCATGAAGGGTGCCCGCCCAAGAAAAGGAAGTTCGGAGACTATGATATTGTCGCTCTGTCATAAGAATGTAGTGCTATATTGCAAAAGAAGTTGCCCTGTCGTAAAGATCCGTGTAGCTTCACAATCCCATGCTATTGGGAATGCATTCGAAAGAGCCCCGCAGACATAAAGAGCATTAACTTTATGTCGTGGTCGATCTTTAAGAAACTGAAATTGGGAGAAGCGTGTCCGACGCCTATCACCTTGCGGTTAGCAGATCGGTCACTAACTCATCCGCGTGGTATCATAGAGGATGTGTTAGTCAAAGTGGAAAATTTTATCTTTCTTGCAAATTTTGGCCATTCTGCATGCAAGAAGATAAAGAGGTCCCAATCATCCTCGACGACCATTCTAGCCATGGGAAGTGGCAATGATTGATGTGTAAAAGCAAGTGAACTCAAAGCTGAGAGTTCAAGAAAAGGAAGTGACATTCAATGTGTTCAATTCCATAGAGCATCCACATGACACTGACAGTTGCTTTCGAGTGGATATGCTAGAGGCTATAGTGTCTAACCAATCAAGTTCTTCGAACCATCGAGACTAAATGACTCATGACGACTCCCTCTTCTTACGAAGATGAGACAGTCAGAGTATGTAAAATGGATGGATTCTTTCAACCCAAATAGAATAAAGTACTTTGAATATTTATGAGCTTCAGCCTAAGCGTGTATTGAATCCTCTATCGAGAAAACCTCCTATTGTGAAGAGAAGCAATTCCTCAATCATTCGAGATACACTTATCTTTGGGAGTGAATCTACACCACTTAAATATCATCTCATCCTCCCTCTCAACATGGAGGAGGAGAAATTGTTGAAGATCCTCAAGAAGCATAAGAAAGCGATCGATGGTCCCTTAATCGATATAGCGGATCAGCCATCTATGTGTATGCATAGGATATTGTTGGAAGAAGATAGCAAGTCGACAGTAGATGCTTAGAGACGCTTAACTGGCCAATGAAAGAGGTAGTTCGAAAGGAGGTGCTTAAATGGTTATATGTAGGAGTGATATACCCCATCTCTAACAGTTCATGGGTGAGCCTTGTTTAGGTGGTGCCTAAGAAAGGAGGAACTACTATGATACTTTAACGAGAAAATGAACGCTTCCTCGACTGTAACAAATACAGCTGTGTGATGGAGAATTTGTATTGACTATCTGAGACTAAATAAAGTGAATTTAAAGGACCATTTTCCCACTTCATTTATTGATCAATGTCAGATAGACTCAGCAGGGAATGAGCTACTTCTTTCTCGAATGGATATTCAGGATAACCGATCACTATTGCCTTAAGATCGTGGAGGAAGCACTCCACCTTCTACATACAATTTTTATGACACTTTCGCTTCCTGAGAATGCCATTCGATCTGTGGTAACGCCCAGTGGACCTTTTCGCAGGTGTATGATGGCACATTTTCTGACATGGTCAAAATCCACAGCCTCATGGGTGATTTCAATGATTGTCTACATTTGATAAATCCGCTCCATAATATGATGTTGGTACTCAAAAAGGTGGTATGGAAACCAATTTAGTTTTTTAAATCGGGGAAAAGTGCCACTCATAGGTGAGAGAAGGCATAGTATTGGGACATCGCTGTGATCCGGAAGAGGAATCGAGGCCGATCGAGCCAAGATTAAGATCATAGGAGAAACCGCCCCCTCCCACATTAGTAAAGGGAGTACGTAGTTTCGCCACGTAGGCTTTATAGAACGTCATCCAAGATTTCTCCAAAGTTTCCAAAACCTTTGTCAAATCTTCATGTGTAAGGTGTTCCGTTTATTCAATGAGCCATGTGGCGAATGCCTTTGAGTTGTCGAAAAAGAAGTCGACCTCAAACTCCTATAATAGTCGCTCTAGATTGAACCTTCCATTCAACTTATGTATGATGCGTTTACTGGCAGTTGGGGCTGTTTTGGGTAAGAGAAAAGAAAAAGTTTCTATGCCATCTATTATGCTAGTCGAACGTTTAATGATGCGCAACTCAATTATGCCACAACAGAGAAAAGAGTCGATATCGCTGCGGTTCGCTTTGAAAATTCGTGACCTTATTCATAGGAAAAAGTCATCAGGAAACACAGATTATTCCAAGTAATCAAATACTGATGACTAAGAAAGAAGTAAAACTCGACTTATTCGGGTGCTCTTATTGCAAGAATTTGATGTGAGATTCGAGATAGTTAGCGGTTCCAAAAAATATGGTAGCCGAACATCCGTCAAGACCGGAAACACCGTAAATAAGCAAGTGTAAACATCATTATCAGAGATTGATGACACATTCCTAGGATGATAAGATACTAGCCTTGTCCCATGTCGAATGTCCCCATGGTTTGCCAACATAGCCAATTATCTTTCACGCATTATTCCACCGACCTCACTATCAACAAAAGAAGAGATTCTTGCGCATGTTAAGCGCCATTTCTGGTGAAGACCCAATCCCTCTCTTCAACAAAGGCCCCGACCGTATTATTCGCAGGTGTGTACCGGAAAGTGAAGTGGGTGAGATATAAATGCACCGCTTACTCTTATAAAACTACCTCAATGGACAAAATACGCCAAGGTACTACAATCCAGGCTTTATCGCCTCTATATTCAAAGATGCCCACTTGTTCGCAAACTCCTCGTGGATCTGTTAAAGGACCGGAACATTTGGAAGGAGAAATGAAATTCTATTGACGAATATTCTAAAGGTAGAACTTTTTTATGTCTGGGGCATTGAGTTTACGTGGGTCCGCTTCCACTGGCCCTATTGGCATAAGTATATACTTCGCAATGGACTACGTGTCTA
This sequence comes from Tetrastigma voinierianum, assembly GCA_016808115.1. Taxonomy (NCBI): domain Eukaryota; kingdom Viridiplantae; phylum Streptophyta; class Magnoliopsida; order Vitales; family Vitaceae; genus Tetrastigma; species Tetrastigma voinierianum. The sequence continues at coordinate 191,144 of JAEQBH010004016.1, read as the reverse complement.
AGTGGGTGGAAGCTATTCAAAACCATTATTTGTGATGCTGGGCATTATCAAGGTTGCATCGTAGAGTAACATATTTTCAAGGTTCAAGACTCCTAGAGCGGTAATCAGCAATGAAGGTTCACATTTCTATAACAAGTCAAGCTAAAGAGGACGCCCTCGCCAAATATGGGGCGAAGCATCGAAAGTGTCACTTGCATACCACCACCAAAGCAATGGGCAAGTCAGGGCGTCAACAAAGGAGATTAAGAAAATCTTAGAAAAGACAATTAATGTGACGAGGAAAGATTGGGCGAACAAAATTGATAATAGCTTATGGGCTTATCGAACATATTTCAAGACCCCATTTAGAATGTCCCCGTATCGAATCATCTATGGTAAGGCCTACCACTTACCTGTAGAACTGGAGCACGAAGCATACTAGGCAACTCGAATGCTAAACATGAATCTCGAAATGGCCGGGGAAAAAATGACGCTTCAGTTGAATGAGCTAGATGAACTTAGGCAGAATGCATATGACAGTTCAAGGATTTATAAGGAGAAGACTAAAGCGTGGCATGACAAACATTTAGTGCATAGCGAAGCCAACCGACAACAAAGTATTGCTATTCAATTCACGATTGAAATTATTCCTGTGAAAACTCGTGTTAAGATGGTTCAGACCGCTTCTCGACAATTCCGCTTTCCCATACGATAGTGTCGAGCTGATGCATCCTGAAAGAGGTCGATTTAAGGTGAACTGGCAAACAGTGAAGCTTTTATCTTGGCGGTCAATTACAGCTAATGTAAGTCCACCACAAGTTTGAAACCAACATAACCAATGCTCGAGGCCATGAAATTTTGGTTTGCCAGAAGTTTTCTGTGGTCGAGCACCGCTAGCGACACGCCGTCGAAGCAACGACAAGAACAAAGCTACTGAGGAAACCCAAGCTTTAAATCATTTTAGTCATCAATTTTTCTTGCTTAAGTCTGTCGTTTGTTTTTAGCCTTGTTTTAATTTTCGATGTATCTGTGACAGTGTTGTTCCCGAGGCTTTGAGGTCGTTGCGGGCTAAGGAGAAATAGCTTGGTGCTTTCATGCAGGTTTGAGAAGGAGTAGAGTCGCACGCAAGCGGAGTTTTTCTACACTTAGAAAATTTTTGTAAAATTTCCGCCGAAGGCCCCTGCAGAACATCAGGAAGTTTCAAATTCAACGCCGCAACGCTGAAAATACACCTCTCTGAATGCTGACAGTTAAGTCTCAACGTCAAGTACATTGAGAATACACCTTCGAACATCGCGGACGCCGAGTCTCAATGTCACTAAGTTGAAAATACACCTTCGGGAATGTCGCACGTTAAGTCGCCACGCTGAAAATACACCTCGAACGCTGGGTAACCGCTGAGTCCCAATGTCGTGACGTGGAAAAACACTTCGGAGCTGCCGCGAATGTTGAGCCCAATGTCACAACGCTGGAAATCTCATTACAGAACGCCGCAGAACGTGCTGGGTCCGAACGCCACGACGCTGTAATTGCTTCCTGAACGGCCGCTACGCTGGGCTCCTATTTTTATGAATAGAAGCATTCATAATCTCACCTCTGTTACTTTGAAAACTCTAATGCGTTATCGATTTTTTGCAGGTACTCCAGACAAATCCCGTCCAAAGCTCTACCAAAGCTCCTCCCAGCCATCCGTAGCAGCCTCCAAAGCCATAGGCACGTTTCTAACTCGCAAACCCCAGTCCACGTCATTCGGAGACCTCTCTTTCAGTTGATTTTTCGGTTTCTGCCTCAAGTCTCGATTCCATTCAACTACCTCCGCTTTCTAGTTGTGTGTCCAAGCAGTGCACCCTAGGTTGGGGTTGGGGGTTCTGGACCCATTTGTCTTCCATCAAGGCCACCATCCCACTTAGTGCCCGCTAAGTGTTTGTTAAGTTGGCCTCGAGTGGAGTTTCTCGTGTGTTTCCTTCTGGGGTATTTTCTTGCAGAGTGAAATCCCACTGTAGGTGTGGAAGCCTATCAGAGTGTACTTTTGCCTTCAAGTTCATCCGCCGCCCTACTGCGCTCAATGTAGAGGAAAAGTGAAAACGAGCCTCGGGGTGCTGTCGAGCCGCTGAAGAACCCTCCCGCCTATGACCACGATAAATTTGTCAACGAGAGCGCGGCCGAGAAGTTCGACCTCATCTCTACCAATCGCTCCTTCATTAAGGAGAAGGGATTCCAACATCCCGATGATTTTTTCCGCAAAACCATAGCTAGGAAGGGGTGGGGTGCATTGTGCCAACTCCCGAGGCCGACTACCACGATGGTTGTGCGGGAATTCTACGCCAACCTAGCAGCCCATATACTCAAGAAGGTCTAAGTCTATGGGGTGTTAGTAGATCTCTCGGGGCAAGCAAGGCTATAAATCGTTATTATAACCTTACCTGCTAACCCCGAGGCCTATGACGGCTTCACGAGAACCCTAACTACTCTGAATCTAGGGCCACGCCGTGACAATTTCCAAGGAAAACTCGCTTATATCCCTAAGGTGTGGCACCATTTTATCACATCTCATTTCATTCCGATGACGAACGTTTGCGAGGTGTCGGGGGAAAGGGCATTGCCTCACTCGCCATCTTTCCGCATATCCCGCTTGATGTCGGGTCGTTATGAGTGCGATCCTCTATAACCTGGATTCTAAAATGAACTCCTGCACCCCTGCCCCATCTATGGTCAGGTAAGCGAATGTAGGGTGTTTGCGTAAGATAGGATAATGAGGCCTGGATCCATCCCATTAAGGCCATCGTAGTCAAGAAGGATAAGCCGGGCGTTCCCCAATTCGAGGCGGTTTATGACTCGGGTCATGAACCTTCGGATGAGGAAGAGCTGACAGCATACCAAACTTTGTTTAGCATGCGTGAGGAGACCTCGGGTGAGGCCATGCCAGTTAACCACCCACCTCCCATCCACCCCCTCCACCACCTCCTTCGAGCCTGATGGCCCTGGCCCTTTCTTTACCTGTAGGACCAAACAAAGACCTAAATTCTCTGTGTTTGATGCGTTTCAGATGAGACCTAGGAGCACGGTCACCATGAGCCAAGACATGGATGCACTCTGGGTCGACATGCGCACGTCCTCCAAGAACCGGAAGAAGTCATCCAAAGAAGAAATCGCCTAACCGGCTGTTCCATGTGCCACTTACCACCACCGCCACCGCAGCGGATCCCCGTGACTGACAAAAGTGGAGTTCCCATTTTTCTTTTTAATTTCTCGCCAATGAGGATTATCGTCCGCTTTGTTCGGGGGAGGCCGTGGGTGGTAAGGTTGGCACTCGCTTTTTTTTCGTTATTTAGGATATGTTTATATTTATGCTTGTGTTCATGTTTAGGATATGTTTGAGTATTTTGCTTTCATGCTCATACTTTCACGCTTTCATTTAGGGTTTCGTGTGTTAGATGTCTCGCCTTAATTTAACGCCTTAGATTTGTGTTAAGTAAGATGTGTGAGTGATGCCATGATTGCCAAATCAAGGATCTTTACCTCTAAATTTTCTAAAACACATAGCAAGTAACAAGAAAGGATCCTTAGATTTCACCATGCTCGAATTCGCATGCTTGGATAGGTAGTGATGACATAGTGAGTCACCTCCTCGTGTTCAAGAAACCAATTCCAGACCAGATAATCCCAAACCCGAGGGTCTCGCTAACAACCTCACAACCTCGAAGTCTATGGAAATAGGTATCCCGATATTGCCTCAGCATGTCTCAGATATCGAGACTCATCCTCGTGATATTGAATTCATAAATACACAAATAATCTCATACAATCTCGTATACAAAACGTGAGAGTTATAGCACCTAACTCACACATATGGTACAAATACGCATGACAACCAAATGTTGTTCCTTGGGTTATACAAAAATGTAGATACGTGACATGAGTAATAGCTTCTCATGCAAATACAAAAACACATCAAGGCCATAACCTGGCCCTCTTCTCAACTCAAGCACTTTAAGGAGCTTCGCTTCATCCGCACGTGACCAAGAGACTAAAAAAAGTGGTTCCCAGGTGAGCTACGCCGCAGAGACAAAACCTACCGTACTACTTCCCTCTTAGGTGCATTACGTAAACGATCGTGCCACACAGCCACACAAACAACAGCACCATGTAGACATGTTGTCCTATCATGGAAAAACAACGTGCCAAGTATGAGACGACACTCTACATGCCCCATGTATCGGGTCAACCACCGACCCACCACCCAATGCAAGTGCCAATGGGAGAATCAAACACCGAGTCGCTCCCGAATTTAATTACACAACCCATAGTCTTTGTGATATTTATTTACTCTTCCTTCTTGTGTCTTTTTAAGCAACAGAATCCTCTCGGGTCTCACTCGCGGTCTCTTACACTTCCGACATTTTTCGGGCTACCGGCTGATACGTACTGCCTAACCAAGTTTTCGTGCTTTTCACCCGAGGGGTATCTATCCCCTACTTATGTCCGACACATTTCATTTTCCATTTCATTTAACACCGCAGGATTCCATTTGACTTCGTCCTATTCTCGAGCCCATATAATTCAGCACCAAACGCTAAAGGCCAACCCAGACATGTACACACGTACCCATGTAACGTAAAGAGCCATTGCACACCTAATGTAATGTAATCATAAGCACAGACTCAACTCATGCCCAATGTTTGAAGACCCCTAATGTGACATTATGTATGCCATGAACCTCATGTCTAATGCATGCTAGCTTCATATATTCGGGCCCAATATCAATATACATGAAGTCATATTAATATTCCACACATTCAATTCAATACATCACAGGAGCATGCATTCCCATAATTCTAACATCACTTAGACAAGTAAACAAGGCTCATGTCTCCAGCCGAGACATAGCACTCCAAACCACACAACTTGCAACATGCCAAGACATGGCCATGTTCAAGCTCAAACCAATACAATCCAAATACATTGAACACACACATTTCAAAACACTAAGATCATCTCATATAACCAAGAGGTGGACACTTCAATCAATAATCCACAATGGCTTTAAATTTAAGCCTTATTCTATCATAACTGGGTCTAGAGATTTACCCTATAATTCACCAAATCCATGAATTAAAACTGATCTAAAAGCAAGGAAAAACAGTTTTGGAAACACTGTTTTTAACTCTGTTTTCAAGCAAGAGCAGAAACTGCATGAACATAGCTCCCATTTGAATGAATTTTTTGAGTATAAAGGAGTCGTGATTTGGACAACCTATTTCAATAAGACAAGTTCTCCTTTAAGTCTAGTTTATCCAACAACTTGAATCACTCACTGAGTGTGTGATGGCTGTTGGTACAAACACTGGTCAAGGGGCTTAAGGAAAGAAAATCCTGGGCAAGATTTCCCTACAACATTTACCCTATACACGAAATCTCCTCCATTATGGTCGCAAATAAACTTCAATCAATGCCATTTCCATGGCCCCAAGAAAGGAAAATAACCAAATAGGCAAGGTCCATACCTCTTGTAGTGTGTGGGATCAAATTTGGGTCCTCCAACCTAGTAATAATGGAGGATTTGTAGCTCCTCCTCCTTTCTCCTTCCTTTCTTCCTTTTTCTGGTTTCCCTTTGCTTTCCTCTCTCTTCAATTTCTTTTCGTTTTCCTCTCTTCCTCTCTAGGACTGATCTAACCAAGGGAAGAACTCCTTCAGTTCTAATTCTCCACTACACTAGACCAATTCTCATGGTGCTTGACACATGGTACAAGCCATGGCAAGTGTCACCCATGCTAAGCCATGCACCAACCACTTCCCACTAATTTGCATGCATTCTAGGAGTATGACACTTGGCCACTTAGGTGCCAAGTGTTCCCAACCCGGTGTGCCATGTGGCATGCACTCGTGCCACGTGTCACCCCCGTGATCGCACTTCTTCCGGCCTCAAAACACGTGAAAAAATCCGACCGTATCGGAATTCGACCGTAGTTTGCTCGTTCAACTAGATTTAACGAGACATCTCTAACTACGTGATCTAATTCGCCATCTCGAGGTCTAGAAAAATCTAGGGTTTGTCTCATCGGCCCGCATAAGAATTACCAATTCGCCATTTTCGTAAGAAAAAATGCTTCCCGTTTCATACACTGTAATAGTCTACCACACACTCACACCTGTGATATCCAAGGTATACCTAGGCTACGAACCCGACTTACTAACGTTCAATGAACCTTGGGAGTTTCTAAACACCCAAGTGATGGGACACCTTAGAAAAAGAGGATTGCCATCGAGCCCCATCTAAAAAAAAAAAAAAGGTGTGAATAGAATAAGTGGGATCTTCTAGTCGGAATCCCGGGCACAGTCCGAGGGGATTTTCAAAGCCTAATGCCCTGAGCCAACTGGCTGAGGAGCCATTGACTTCACTGCCCGTTACATGACGAGGGAGTGGAAGCCCCACAACCTATGGCCCTTAGGCTCGCTGAGTGTTCAGGGTGAAGTTCGAGGGGAATTGAATGTCTGGTGCCCTTAACCAACTGGTGGGGAGTCACCAACGAATCTCCTCTACAGGAACACTTAACTAAACTTACAGCACTAGAATCTGCTCATGAATGTAGGTTAGTATCAATAAAAATTATGTGTTCTATCCTTTCAGAGTTGTGACTCTCCCAACAGCAAGTTGAATTTAAGTCTGGGGTCGCTGAACCGAAGCATATGCTAGAGATCATACATCCAATGCACATGTACTTCCCGGAAAGGCCATAGAAAACCCTTAGGAGGTGAGTCACTTGTCGACTCGACCATTCAACCGAATTCTTTCAAAGTCAAACAACCTTAAGGATCCTCTGAAATTAGAAACAAAGGTTAAGATTTGTGAGTTCGATTCATTTTGATCCTTCATCTTGGCAACATGTGCATCACCCTCGTGTCATTAAGTTTAGTATGTTATTTTCTTTTTGTGGTTCTGTTTAGAGGTTCTAAGCTTTCGCAGTGGACAAGCAAGAACCTAAGTTTGAGGGTGTGATGAGTGCCCAAACACTCATTATAAACCCGTGATGAGATTCGAGATCAATTTCATATATACACCTTGTTTCGATTACTTTCTAATATTTAGTTTTTATCGGGTTTTTATAGGAGAAATGTTGAAAAAATAATCGGATGGCGAAGCCTCGCAAGAGTCCCCGAGAAGACGGTGCGCAATCACTTCAACGCCACGACACGCCCCGTAACGCCACGACGTCCCAAAGTCGAGACATCCCAACGTCGAGAAGTCCCAACGTCGCCATGTCCCAACGTCGCAACGTTGCGGGAAAGATTTAACAAACCTTATCTCTTGGAGAAGCTATAAAAGGAAAGGAGAAATCCAATTTTTGTGTTTCAAAAAACGTTTAGAGGGCGGGGTTTGAGAACCTGAAGTTTGGAACAAGAAAAAGAAGACTCAAGTGCCGATCTTAAAGAGAGAGATTCTTGAAGAATCCAGAGATCATTCATTCCCTGATCCTTGAAAGTTTTCTCTATCCTTTTTATCATGTCTTGCTTTTCAATTGTAATGGAACAGTAACATCATGGGTTCTAAATTCGTGGTTTGTGTAAGGTGTTGGTAAAGTGATTTGGACATGAATACTATGTTAAAGTGTTAACCTTTTATCATTCCATTATCTTATATATATATTTGTTCTACCATTAACTCATGTCGATGAAATCAATATACACTTCTGATCAATCTTAATATGTGGCGGTTCTTTGTAAGATCTAAAAAGTGAATGAAGAATTAGACATAAAGTAAGAACCTAATAAATCCTCAATATAGGATTATCAATGATTGTGAGGCTTAGAAAGTTTTTTTTGCACTCTATGCACCTTATGTTTCGGTTGACATACAAGAAACCTAGTGATAGAGGAGGTTGAATGAGCTGAGAAAGGCTTTAATTACATTAGATAAGAGCCGCCTGAGTAAACACCTATGGCTAGATAATGGAATGGAAACTCTCGCGATCACATGGGGCAAGAGACTGGCCCAAACAACACCAACACCCTAACCTTTTTGCTTATTTGATCACTTTTACATCCGAAGAGCATGCTTACATTGATAGTAATTAATTTAGTTTTACTTCCACTTAGTCAGCACGACTGCTAGTTTGAATATTAAATAAGTATTATAATTTTAGTACTTAAATTCACTACGATTAAGGTTTTCCCCGATCGATATACGTATCTTTGGAGTACACTATATTACTTGACGAACGTATACTTGCGCGATTAGGCAATTTGCAATTATTTATTGATATCCACAAAAAACACAATCACGTGCGCCCATCACCGTGGCAGAGATATTTCAGTGGATGTGTGTCACCATCAAGGCCAAGGCCAAGGATGATCATCTCTAGTGTGGCGATATTTCGTATTATTGTACACCAGTAAGGGACATGTTAACATTGCCACGCTGGACACCCGAGGAGGGATTCACAAAGGTGAATCCCAGTTATGGACACCAATCCCGGGCCATTAAGGATGTACACCTATGCGCTTATTCCTCCTACTCCCCACCATGGTCCAGAGAGACAAAAGATCGCCATAGGCAATGCAGATGTGGCCTTACTACTTATGTACCAAGCCGATGGGCCAGGCAGGGTCGAGGTTCATGCTGTGGCTTTTATAAGCCGGGACTTCAAAGGACCCAACTACAGAAAGCTATCGCCCATTACACCATGTGATCGCGATTGTAGATTAGCCTGCTATTCGGTATGTTTACCTTCTCGCTATGGGCAAGAATATTGTTTGATTCTGGTGCATCTTATTCTTTGTTAAGCTGTGATCGCAAAGAAAAACAACGACGCATTTAAAAGCGGCTTCAAACCTCGGCGTCCCACTCTCCCCTCAAACTAAAGGTGTGTGATCAGATATGTCGATTGGGGCTAGAGATATGAGGGATTTTACCACCGTGAACCTTAGGGGGTCATGGACATGTCGGAGTTTGATGTCATCCTTGGGATGGATTCGTTGACGGCCCATCGTAACAGCATCGATCAGGATCGTGAGGAGTGTTATCGCCTACACATGGATGGTATTCATGTTATGGTCTGTGTGATAAGCATGATGCTTTACCTTAGGCCGTGTATGACCTCTAGGTGGCACGTGCAATTGATGGGTGGCTGGCATGCCTTACCTTGGAGAACGAGGTGAGACAGATTTGAGTCTGTCTACCGAGTGGTTTCATAGGAATATGAGGCATGTTTTTTCGCATTTAACCACGGATTACCTCGTGATAGGGATGTAGACTTCACGATTGAGTTACTACACCCTGGGTACGACACCTATTTCTATGACCCCACATATAATGGTGCTTGTTGAGCTGCAGAACCTCGGCCAGTCCAATTAAAAGAATTGTTGGAAAAGGGTTTCATTAGACCAAGCACTACTCGCGCCTCTGCTCGTAGCTGAGCACCGAGGCTAAAGGGATTACTCCAAATTGAGGTAGCCGAGTGGAAGTGGGAGCATGTCATGATGGATTTTAGACTCACTTGCCATGGACACTCGATGGCATGACGCGGTAGGGATAGCGGAATGGGGCCTTACTAAGTCGGGTAAACTCTTTAGTCGTATGATAACCTTCACATTGGTGAATTCGACAAGTTGTAGTAGAGATTGTTTAATTACATGGAATGCTAGTATCTATTGCATCGGACCGAGATCCCAGGTTTACAACTCATTTTTGGGAGAGTTTCCAAAGAGCCATGAAGATAATTGATGATGAGCACAATAACATCCCCAAATGGAGCCGCCGCCAAAAGGACCATCCAAAGATAGCCAGAGGACATGCTACGCATGTGTCCTTTGATCTCAAGGGTGGCTGAAGAGCATTACCCTAGTGGAATTCGCATAGAACAACGCTATTAGGCGAAAGACACGGATGGCTCCCCTATGAGGCACCATATCGGGAGGCAATGTCCCATCTCCGGGCTTGTCGATCTGAGGTAGGGAGAGATCCTACTCGGGTCCCTCCGGGACGGTTAGAGACACCCCGAAAAAAGTGGATTTGATACACCCTTCCCATGGCTCAGATCCGATAGAAGAGCTACCCCGACAAACGGCCGGAACCTCTAGAGTTTGAGGTGGGGGATCATGTCTTCTTGAAGGTGACATTTAAGAGAGGAGTGGTCAGATTCTGCAAGCGGGGAAAACTATCGCCAAAGTATATCAAGCCCTTCGAGGTACTCGAGATGGTAGGTATGGTTTCTTACCGGTTGGCTTTACCTCCAAGTTTATCGGATGTTCATATAGTGTTCCGTGTCTCCACGCTCTAAAAGTACACTTTAGATCCGACTCATGTGCTGGGACTAAAGGCAGCTTGTTGCGATGTATGAACCTTCGAGGAGGGACCAATACGCATCATGGATAGCCGAGATCAGGTTTTCTGACACAAGACCATGAGGCTAGTTAGTGTTATGGCAAAGACCAAGGAGGGAGAAGGCAACATGGAACGCGAGAGGCGTACCATGCACTAATTATCCTTTGTTTTATCGAGGACAAAGGTACGTTGTCTTAGCTCATTTGATAATAAATGATCGGGGATCACATGCATGTGATTGTATGCATATGTGCATGTGATTGTATGCATATGTGCTGCAGAATTTCGGGATAAAATTCTTTTTAAGGAGGGAAATAATGTAAAACCCGAGAAAATTTGAATTTTCCCGAAAAAGGGCAAAACGAATCACTTACTCATAATAATGTGTTGAAAACCTATAAATTTTCTAGATCTCGGATGATGAAACGGACACCGTTGATTCGGTCAGCTAAATCTAGTTACCAAGACCGAATTTTGTCATATTCCGTAATAGTCGATTTTTCAATGAATTTCGTATAAAAGGAACTAAATCGTGGGTGACACATGGCTTGATGCATGCATGCCATGTGGGTGATACATGGCATGATGTATGCATGTCATGTGCATGAAACATGGCATGATGCATGCATTCCATGTGGGTGACACATGGCATGCATGCATGCATGCCATGTTTCTCCACCCATAAATGGGATCAATGAGAAGAGAGGAAAAAAAGAAAAAAATGAGAGAGAAAGAAAGCAGAAGGAAGATCTAACAGCTTTCCCCAAATTCCAAAGATTCACCCGCCGGAGTTCCTCGTGCCAAGAGTTAAAGTCGGCACACTCCAAAGAGGTGTGGATTTTGTCCTTACCGTTAATTTCCTCACTTGTTGCCGCGGTGGCGTCAGCACGAGAAGCTTCCACCTGGTTGCCCAATGCATGGGTCTGGGACACATATAGAGCATGTGGCTGTGTTTCCATCGCGGGGGCCGTCTGCCATGTGGGGTTGTCCTGACCGTGTGGTGCCGTCTGCTGCGGGCCATTTGGTCGCAGCCGTGTGATTTGCAGTTTCCACCTCAAGCCCATCCGCCACCACGTGGGACCTTAACCCAGGGTCAGAGGATCATTTGGTCGCGGGTCGCGTGGTTGTGTTTCCACCTTAGGGCCATTTGGTCGCAGGACCACTGGGTCGCGTGTGGGATCCGGTCGCTATGGGGGCCATCTAGCCATGCAGGCGCTTTAGCCGAGCCGTCTCGGGTCGTGTGGGACCATTTGGCCGGTAGGGGCCATGTGGTCAGTGGCTTCTGACTCCCCGCACAGCCGCCGCTACGTGGGACCGACGTCATGTGCAGGCCGCCAGCCATAAGGCGCCTAGCCGAGCAGAAGTCGCTTCAAATTTTCGGCTTTTGGTTCGGGCCCCAACGCTAAGGGATGGTTTGGCCGCTCAACCTCGTGTAGGGAACTGTTTGAGTAGACTCCATGGCCGCTTTTCCTGCTTTACCCAACCCAAGTGCAAATTCCCGCTTGCTTAGACTGACATGTGTCCCGCTGCGGCCTCGAGGTTGTATAAATTTAGGGTCTGAAATTTGGATTGTTTTCTACGCAGACAAGTTGTTGCTTGGCTTAGTGATAACATGTTTGTGTGGCCTCGTTATGGCTTGTTATGAGAACCTGCTTTTGTGGGCATCTCTATGCAATAATTGGTCTTGATAACCGAGTTGTTCTCGCTTTTCACGTTTGATCGATGTACTTGGTACTCGTTATCTATTGAATGTTGATATATGAATTTAATATATTGACATTGAGATGAAATGTTGGAAATCATATTGACTGTTAATATATGTGTGCTATTATATTAACATTGAAGGAATGATGTTTGGAACTTAAAAGCGTGTGTTATAATTGTCCAAAATGCATGATGTGATGCATGGCTGGTATAGTCCATATGTCATTCATTACATATGAGACATGGAATTGATATGCAATGACGCGTACATTGCATATGCACTCCGGGACATCGAATTAAAATGAGTGTGAGTGCATGGGTGGTAAATCGACACCGTGTTTGGTGTTTGATCGCGACTCTGAATGGGACAACGTCCAACAAACGCACAATTGATTAAATGCAAAGAAAATATGTGTGTCTGGTAGCAAGAAGGGATAGATCCTCCTCGGGTGAAAAGCCCACTATGGTCGACATAGTCCCCTAATCTGCAGCAACAAAGTGTTCAGAGGGTTTATGAATCCTCGATAAGACACCAAAAATCCGCTACCCACACAAATGCGCATGATTTTGAACTTAAAATATAAAATGATCATTGTGATGTATCATCCAAAAGCTTGGTTTATAAACAAATGAAATTTGTTTTGAAAATTATCATTGGATGTCATCCAGAATGACAGTTTATCACACATGGGCTAAGGCGCTGTTGTATGCGAGAGGGAGTCGAAGAGGACTGGGCGCATGGTACATGGTGAGTCGCGATCTCATTTCATGGCATGACATGTAGGATTCCATATAAAATTGGCATGTTCTTGTTGGAACGTGATTAAATGTTGAGTGAACATCGCATGCACTTAGCAGAGTAGCCTTTGCAGAGGAGCTCTTCACTCGGGCGCGGGCTCACCCTTCATGGGACAAACCCTTTCGTGCAATGTGGTCAACACTTCAGGAGACTCAGAGACGAGAGGTCGTGATTATTGGCAAAGGTCGACATGTGGCCTTGATAAACTCTTGTAAAGGTGCTTGAGACAAATCCACTTAGAAAGTATTTTGTACAAAAGAATGCCAGTTAAATTCTTTCGACTACGTCAATATAGTGGGTATGTAATTATGGTAAGAGGGTTTGCGGATAGACTCTACTTTACGTATTTAAGTGCATTATTATCATATTTTTAATTTAAATATGAGTGAATGAGTTCCATTGAATTGACGTATAGAGGTGGTGCTGAGTAATCGGTATCCACGAATAATAATTGGTACCGCCCAAGACCAAAACTTAGGTGTGAAATTACTAAGGTAGAATTTCCGCGGTTGATGGGCTAGTTAGTCCGACCCCTAAGCTGGGGCTTCACACTCACCCTAAGAAAGTTATTGATGAGACATTGAAAAAAGAAGTTTCTACTCTAGCCAATTTTAGATTCTATAATCATTAAAAATTTAAAATATGGGCCTGCTGGTTATTCGCGCCCGGGGACGTGGGCTTATTAGGTCAAGTCAATGTGCCTAGGCTCTATTTGGGCATCATTTCAACCTAACTTAAAAAATGGAGGCCAAAATGGACCTAATCACCCCATGTTTAAGTACCTCCCCACTAGACTTGAGACTTATAGCAATAGGGATGGCAATGAGAAGAGTTTTTATTGATTAAGGTATTGCTTTCAATGAGTCCCAATTACATCTAAAAATTATAATTATTTTATTTTATATTCTAATATATAATAATAATAATAGTACCATAGTTGAGACTTGTGCTAAAAGAGACGGTAATAAGATCTAGCTTTTTATTGGATTAAGGTAGTATTTTTAGTCTAACACCCAATTATATTTTTAAAAATAATTTTATAATAATTTTTTATTTTATATTCTAATATATAATAATAATAATAATAATAATAATAATAATAGAAATAATTTATAAAAATTATAATATTTTATTTTTATGAGATATATTAATTTTAATATAAATATAATAAAAAATATATAAAAAATAAATAAAACTAAATATAAGATCGATTAAAAGTAAAAGCTATATGGCATGCGATATGGGAATTTTTCAAACTTGCCTCACCGTTTAATTTTTTCAACAGGATTGAGAAATGATTTAAATAAAAAGGTGAGATTGTGATGGGTTGCCCGCCCCAAATCAACCGGTTGTCATCCCTAGACTAAGGCGGTAACCATCTCCAGTTCCTACCTACCATCCCAAAATCAAGATTACATTTTTCAGATCGAATAAATTTTTTTCCTCTTTTTCGTCATTTTGTTCCCTCGATTTTTAAGACCGGAAAAAAGAAGACCACATCCCTTTAAGAAATTATTGCTGAAAAATATTGTTTGAATTTTGAATTTTGATCAGCCTTTTCCAAACATTCTTCCTTACTTCCCTCGACTTTATTTAAATCTAGCGGATTTCGTCTTGACTCGGCGATAAAAGTTGAATTTCAAAGTATTGTATACTAGCAAAATATATATATATATATATATATATTTTTCCTTTTATAATTATTTCACCTAAAGTCTTCCATAATAACAAAAACAAGAAAAGTTTGTCGTCGATAATAAGTCAAACAAGTATGCTCGAGAGCAAATTCATGGAAGCCGCTCAAATCTAAAGTATACCCTAAGAATTTTTGCACCGTTGAGTCTCAGTTTTCCTTAGGTCCTGTCCTCTTCTCGGGAAAAGTTCATGCACCATATCCTTAAAAAGGGCACGCCGCTATGCCGCAACTTTAATGAAGTTTGGAGGCCATGCCATGTTTCCTCGCTTTGTCATGGCTAATCGGACAAAGGAAACACACACACACACACACACACACACACACATATATATATATATATATAGATGAAGCTCGGTCATGATGAAGACCACCAAAAAATTAGAAATTATTACTATTCTAAAGTACGCTTGATGATTCTAATGAATTTTATTAGACTCCGAACTCATTTCCGTGTCGTGCATCGCTTCATTCTTGTGATAATGTTTGTGTTCTTTTGACTGGAGGAAAAATAATTTCTAAATAATTCATTCACTTGGTATCCTTCTCAATTCTTTTACTGAATAAATTAATAAGATGGGAATCATACCGGCATAGACATCTTTGGTAATTCACTAATTTGTGGGATTGTTTGAGGTTGAATGGAGAAAATAAGGTCTGATGACGTGTTAATATTCCGTACCTAACAAAAGTAATAATCTAACAAGAATGAGCAATGATAGAGTAAAGAACTTTCAACCATAAAAGGACAGGTGGAAACCTCTAGGTAGAGGTACAAATCATTTTGAAAATATCTTTTCCAATAACATAATGAAAATACAAATATATCGATAATTGAAGTGGAAAACCATCGTCCCATGATATTATGAGGAAAGGCATTGGGAAAGAACTAATAAAACCCTTGAGCCACAAACAAGGCTAGTAAATAAAACCCTAATTTTTCAACCTTCCATAATCCCTTTTACTCTGTGTTCAACTCTTTCGATCTTATCAAAAAACCCTAATATTTATGGTATCTTCTCCAAAACTAACTAAGGAAGATCATATACACCTGGGAAGCATGTTATACACTCCTAGCTAACTAATACTGTTGCGTGAAGACTTGCGGAACAAGTTGCCTTCTTCTCTTCTAGAATGATTTACTGCTTATATATATATATATATATATATATATATATATATATATATATATATATATATGAAGTTCCTTTCCTTCTGTATTCTTTCTTCTGAACCCTGTAATCCTCTCTCTCTCTCTTTACAGTAATAAAATAGTCTTTCAGTTTCTATGTTCTTGGTCATGGTATCAGAGCAAATAGAGTCGTCACTTGCATCTGCTCCTTCTTCACCATCTCCTTCAACTATCTCCGACTGCATGGCTTCTCTGTGACGCCCCATCTACTCTTGCAGCACCAACGGTATCAAATTGATCGCTCCAATTATACACTTAGAGATCTCAGATTCTGCTACCACAAGTGTATGAGCTGAAGCTGTTTCTTATTGGTACTCAATCTCAACCTCGGTTTATCAATGGGTTCAATTCTGATTACACACATTGGTGTCGATTGATCAGTTTTTGTTAAGTTAGATTTTATCTTCCATGTCTGAATCAATGCTTGGCCATGTGACTGTCATACTCCTTTTCTGAAATCTGGGAAACTTTAGAACAGTTTTCTATCCACCAGATCTAGAGCTCGTATTCTTAATCTTCTATTTCTTCTGAAATCACGAAAAAAAGTTGCAGTCCTTGTTGATGCATATGCACCTCATTATGTTAACTTCAGTGAGATGTCTAGGCTTCAACAGAATGGAGCTTTCAACCTGCTTCTGAAGTCTTCTGTATCTAATTTGTTCTAGAATATCTTATTGCGTATAAATACGTTGTGCTTCATTCAATACATTACAGTTCTCTGAAAACCCTTCCAAGTTTTATGCTTTCTTAGCATTTTATCAAACATCAACACTTCTCATACAGAATCTTTTCTTGATCAGTTGTTTTCGATGAAACAAATTTTCTATATTCTTCAGTTGTTCTCACCAAAGTCTCCTTCTTCCCCATCCTTTATCTTCTCATCTTCTTCTTCACCAGTTTTTCATTTTCCTTTGGTTTCAGTCACTGCAGGTTCAGTTAGCTAACATCCTATTTCTTTTTCAATCATCAAATTCTCTCTATTTCAGTCCAGCCTTGCCTTCTCCTTCAACAACAACAGTGCCCAAATGATCACATTTTCTAAAAGTTACTTTCAGTATCATCACTGTTGATACCACTAGTGTCCCTTTGCTTCCCTGTTCTTCATCTCACCTTTATCATCACTGTTTTTCTTCTCTGGCCAACTTTGTTGTTCTACTTTGCACCTGTTCTTACTTCTTCGTTCACTGTGCATATTGTTCTTGCTTGTCTCTCTACACATCCTATACAAACCAGAGCAAAATCCGGTGTTCTTAAACCTAGGACAAACTTCTTATCTACTGTTAGTTCTATTTCCCCTGAGCCACTTATCGTTTCTGAAGCCTCCCTAATCGTCATTGGAAGGCTGCTATGGAATTAGAATTTCAAGCCCCTTTAAAGACAAAACCTGGGATTTAATTCCACCTATTTTGAGACAAACTGTTGTACAGAGAAAGTGGGTCTTCCGCACCAAATATATTGCTGCTAATGGCACCCTTGACAAATAAACAGATATTGCCAAAAGGTTTTCAACAAACCCCTGTATTGATTTATTTGATACTTTTAGTCCAGTGGTTAAATCAATCTGTCATCAGAATTATTTTCTCCTTGGCTGTACTCATGGATGGGAGATCAAATGTTGATGATAATAATGCTTTCCTAAACAGAGAGCATGATGAGACTGCTTTTAATGGCTCAACCACCGGGTTTTTGAAGATCCCTTCGTGTTAGAATATATATGTAAGGCAATGTATTTAAAAGTTTATTTTATTAAATATATATATATTTATATATTTAGTAAAATATTAAATGATTTAATATTATGATTTTAAATACTGAAACCCACTGACTTAAAGGAAGAGACAGAAGAGACATGACTCTCCTTCGGTGAGACACATGACTTAAAGGGAAGAGACATCAAGAGACATGACTTAAAAGGTGGAGCTTGCCTCGAGTGGACGGTCGTCCTGGAGGTCCCTGGAGTGTGAAACAAAACTCGGATCCCTCCCGAGAAGGGCCGCCCCGTCCCGGGGGGTAGTCTGTCGTCTTCCCTCCCTTCCACCCATGTCCGAGTGCTGGGGCAAGTGTTGCCGCCTCCGGCAGAGGTTCCTAGAGCCCCAAGTTCACAGCCTCGCTCTGGTTCCGCTGCAAAGGGCAAAGATTCCTCGGGGAGGTCACTGAGCCTCCGTCGAGGTCATGCCTATCACCACACAGTCCTCCGCGTGCGTGAGCTTCCTTCTTCGAGACGTAAGTGAGTCAAAACGCCCGGCCGACGGAGACGGGTGACTCTCGCTTCTCCTCACGCGCGCTGCTGCGCCGACGCTGCTTCGGCCCATCTCGCAGACTCGACCTTAAAAGGTCGTGCCTCGCCATTGAGAGGAAGCCTTAGCTCTTTCCCTCCAGGGGGTCACCTCTATAAGTTCCCATGTCTTGTTGTGTCTCCGCTTTTATCTCAGTTTGAGTTGCGTGTTGACTTTAAGTTTGCACGCGTGGCTACCATTTGAAGGGCTCGACTATGGTAGGTGGTCAAAATGTGGAGACCGCACCGACACCAAAAGGGGGCCTATAACGCCTCACCTAAAGTTTCCCTTATAAAGGCTCACGGCTTAGGTCCCGCCGCGAGCATTCGTGACGGCCGACTTCGTGATAGTTCCGATCCCGCAGGATACTTAATCTCGTCAATTCCTTCCTTTATCCAGGGGAGCAGGATTCACCCTGTGTGGCATCTCGAAAAGCAACCCCTACCAAACAATCGGAGGCGCCACTTTCCTGCCCTGAATTGGATACAATAGAGGAGTCACCTCCAATGCGTAAGGAAGAGGAGCAACCCGGACCCATGAGAGTAACAGGTAATAAGAACAAGACCTAACCAATCTAGCCCTAACGCCTCGCTATATTACTAAAAAAGACACGGAAGGAAGAAAGACACACCCGTCCCAGGACAGAACGAAAAAGGCTACCTCAAGCAAAGAACCACAAACGCCTAGGAAAGAACTCAGATGGAAGGCTCAACAAACGCATGAAAAAGGAACCGAACTCACAGAAAACAGAAAGGCTTCAAGATCAGGGGAACACAAGGCGAACGGTTAGAGGATGTTCTCAGAAGAACTGAAAGAACTAGAAGGAATGGGCACGAAAACCGAGAAGTCATCATTATCATAAGACATATGACTGTGACAAAGCCCTAACCAACTCAGCCTTGAGCAAACATGTGGAAGTCGCACCCGATTCAAGAAATGATATAGCCCTTGCACACACTTGCCATACACAAGGGCTGGGGGCAACTGATAGGGTTTAAAAAATAGGCGCGCAGGCCCACTCACCAAGCCCAAGGAAAAGGTAAAGCCTACAGACGCCCTCTCAGCCCTCGCACCGCCCAAAAGCCAGAAGCTCGATGGTCTTCCCACGGCCAACAACATAATAATCGAAAAGCCCATATCCTATAAATCAACTCGAATCTCATCAGTAAGGGAAGTAGGATAAATCCCAATAACAACTATCCTATAAAACAAACCGAATCTCACCAATGAGGGAAGTAGGATACCCTCAATAAACTCTCCCTCATTATCCCTTATTAACTGGACAGGCAATAAAAGTGTAGAAATACCCCATCCAACGGGAAAGAACTCATCACCCATCCGACCGAAAGCATATGTTATAAATACGGCCACCCCATTGGTGCGTACGTTGTAACATTCGCCTCTAAGCGCTTGATTTATTTCATCAACTAACTTAGGCATCGAGAGGCAATGGCAAGCCCCCGCCGATCCCCTTGTTTACTTCAGGAGTCCAACGCCCAAAGCTACCGATCCTCGGGCCAAAGGACGACCCAGATTCGCCCAACGATCCCAACACTTTTTCTCCAAATCCCGCCCGTTGAAAAGGCATCATCAACTACAAAGCAAAGATAAGTCGCAAGTTTAGTTTAATCCATGATTTTATGACATATGATATATAGTTATACTTGTGCAAATGACTAGTGTGAATATCTCGGGTCAAAGCGGTGGCCACAGAAGCTTGACAGGCTTAGTACCGGCGGACATCCACAACGTGGCCGTGCGGGTTAACAGGGGAGGCACAGATGCTGGCTTGCGGTTCACCTGATGTAAAGCGTACCTCGCCGAGAATTTGGGTGCATGAACTCAGCGTATGGAGAAACACGACCAGCCTGACGAGACTGTAAGAAATATTATTGATTCTTTCTTCTTCCACCATTTTTCCGCACGTTGCGCCAACAATTTCGAAAGCTCAAGTCTATCACTCTCCGCCATCGCAAGGAACTGTAGCTCTACGGGCTTGCACATGATGATCCCCGAATGCTCATATCCCGATTTTTTCGAGGCAGGATACGAAATGCAATTTGGGCATCATATTATTCGGCTTAGATTGTTCATTCTAATTGAAGGATAAATGCTATTAAGCTCATATTTATAACCAATCGATCAATAATATCAACATGGGACACTTATCGGTTCAAATTTATGGTATTAGATTTTTCCACCAACGAAGAAGAAAGTTTGAGAATCGATGATCAGAACTTATCAATACGGCGGAGTCATTCTATGAAGCATGGGAGAGATTCAAAGATATGTTGAGAAAATGCCCTCACCATAGTTTTACCAAATGGATGCAAGTCCATCATTCTACAATGGTTTGAGTCGTCCCACTAGACTCCTTCTTACTGATGCTTCAGAGGAGCGGATTATGGGGATGAATGAAGCGAGAAAGCGACAATTTCGAGAACATAGCCTCAATGATTGTCAATGGCCGCTTGAGAGTAGCAATCGAAGAAACCAACCGTGTTTGATTTTAGACATGTTCACAAACGTGACGCTGCACTAGAATCTCAAAGCAACTACAAGCTTCAACAATTAGGGATCTCAATTATTTGGCGATAAAGTCAAGAAAGCTTACTTGCATGCGAGCAATGTCATGGACTCTCATCTCTCCTCGCCTAATGATGAATGCTATGGAGATTTGACTAGTGAACAAGCTCGCGATGGCGGTTCCTCAAACCGTAACTTCAACCCATATGGTCAAAATTACAATCCGGGGTGGAAGAACCATCCTAACTTTTCATGGAAAAATCATAATGCGGGTAATCCTATGGAGAAAGCCAAACCTCTCCAACCACCGCAAGGAGGAACTACGGTGATAATTAATGAGAAAGCGGAACTCCGCTTCCGACCGTAATAGTCACAGGAAGGCAGAATTTGTATTGACTATCGTAGATCAACAAAGTGACCGTAAAGGACCATTTTCCCACTTCCATTTATTGATCAAATGTTAGATAGACTCGCTGAATGAGTACTTCTCGCTCGAATGGATATTCGTGGATACAAACCGATCACTATTGCTCTAGAAGATCGTGGAGAAGACCACCTTCACATGCCCTATGACACTTTCGCTCTCCGGAGAATGCGCTATTTGACTGTGGTAACGCCCGTGGACCTTTAGGTGTATGATGGCACATTTTCTGACACATAAGCTTGAAAATCCATCGGGTCTTCACGGTGATTTCTCAATGATCGGGTCTACATTTGATGATCTCTCCATAATATGACGTTGGTAATTTAAAAGGTAGTATTGAAACCAATTTAGTTTTAAATTGGGAAAAGCTACCTTTATGGTGAGAGAAGGCATAGTATCGGGACATCGCGCATCTAGAAGAGTGAATGAGGTCGAGATCGAGCCAAGGTCGGGATCATGCAGAAACTCCGCCTCCCACATCGTAAGAAGGGAGTACGTAGTTTCCTTGGCCATGTAGGTTTTTATAGATGGTTCATCCAAGATTTCTCCAAAGTTTCAAAACCTTGTTATCTTCTTATGGGCGGTGTTCGCTTGAGTTTAATGAGCCATGGCGAATGCCTTGAGCCGCCGGAAAGAAGTCGACTCCTCGCCCCTATAATAGCTCTCGGGAACCTCCGCTATTTTGAACTTATGTACGATGCGTTTACTTTGCGCTTGGGGCCGCTTTGGGCAAGAGAAAAAAGCTTTATGCCATCTATTATGCCGTCGAACGCTGAATGACGCAAGCAACTCAATTATGCCAATAAATGTGAGAAAAGAATTGTTAGTCGCCAGGTTCTCCCTTCGACAAATTCGCATCTATCTTATAGGAAACAAAGTCACCGGTGTTCACAGACATTCCGTTAATCAAATACTTGTTTGATGACTAAGAAAGAAGAAAACCTCGACTTATTCCCAGGGGCTTTTATTGCAAGAATTTGATGCGGGAGATTCGAGATAAGAAGTGGTTCCAAAATATGGTAGCCGATCATCTGTCAAGATTGGAAACACCAGAAACAGTGCAGAAACATCATTTGTACATTGATGACACATTCCTAGATGAGTAGATACTAGCCTTGTCCCATGCTGAAATGTCCCCATGGTTTGCCAACATAGCCAATTGTTCTCTCACAAGATGGTTCCACCCGACCTCACTATCAATAAGCAAGAGATTCTTTGCGATGTTGCCGCTACCGAAGACCCAACTCCTTTGAACAAGGCTCCGATCGATTATTCAAGTGTATCGGAAAGGAAGTGGGTGAGATATAAACGCATCGCCACTCTTTTTTTTTTTTTTTAGAGTGTGGGGTCCATTTCAATGGACAGAGAATAGTTGCCAAGGTACTACAAACTGCTTTTATCGCCCTTATATTCAAAGATGCCCACTTGTTCACAAAGTCCTGTGGATCGGTGTTAGCGACCGAGAATTGGAAGGAGAAATGAACCCATTGATCAATATTCTAAAGGTAGGAACTTTTTGATGTCCGGGGCATTGAGTTTAGGTCCGCTTTCCATCGCCCTATCGCACAAGTATATACTCGCAATAGACTACGTGTCTAAGGGTGGAAGCCATTCAAACCATTACTTAGATGCCAAAGTGTTATCATATGCATCGTGATTCTCAACATATTTTCGTTCAAACCTAGAAATTAATCAGCATGGAAGGTTCACACTTCTATAAATGTTGTTTGCATCGCTTCCCGCCAATATGGGGTGAAGTATCGAGTGTCACTTGCATACCACCGCTGCGCAAAGCAGTCGGGCAAGTCATGTCAAATAGGAGATTAAGAAAATCTTAGAAAAGACAATTAATGACGAGGAAAGATCGGGCGAACAAAATTGATAAGCACAAATTTTTACGGGCTTATCGAACGCATTTCAAGACTTACTGAGAATGTCCCCAGATCGGTCTGCTCTATGGTAAGGCCTCGCCACCTACCTATAGAACCTGGAAAGCATGCGCATACTAGGCAACTCAAATGCTAAACATGAATCTCGAATGGTCGGGAAAGGACGCTTCATTAATGAGCTGTGATGAACTTAGCACGCATACGACAGCGCTCAAGGATTTATAAGGAGAAGACCAAAGCGTGGCATGACAAGCATTTAGTGCATAGCGAGTTTCAACCGGGACAACAAGTATTGATATTCAATTCACGATTGAAATTGTTCCCAGGAAAACTCAAGTCAAGATGGTCTGGACCGTTTCTGATCACCCAAGTGAAGCCTTGCCATCCATAGCACAAGTCCACCACACAAGTTCAAACCAACATAAGCAATGCTTGGCCCACAACATGTTGGTTTGCCAAAAGTTTTCTGTGGTTGAGCACCAGTTAGGCGGACACAACTTGGTAGAGCTAACGACAATAAACAAAGCGCTACTTGGAGGCAACCCAAGCTTTTAAATCATTTTAATCATCAATTTTTCTTGTTTTAAGTTTGCCAGGTTTGTTTTTAGCTTGTTTTAATTTTGATGTATTTGTATTGCAGTGTTCCGAGGTTTTGAGGTTGCTAAGGAGAAATAGCGGGCAAGCTCTATGTGGTTTGGGAAGGAGTAGAGTTGAATGCAGGGAGTTTTCTACACTTAGAAAATTTTTCAGGAAAATTTCCCGTCGATAGTCTCAGAACGCCGCCGTGCCGACCGCTCAACGCCGCAACGCTGAAAATACACCTCTCGTGAATGTCGCTGATGTTATCTTAACGCCGCGACATTGAGAATACACCCCGAACATCAGAACGCTGAGTCTCAACGCCATCACGCTGGGAAATACACCTCTCGAATCGCGGACGCTAAGTCTCTACGCTGGAAAATACACTCTTCTCGAACGCCACGGTCGCGCTATCCCAAAGTCGCGACGTTGGAAAACACCTTCTCAGCCGCCGAATGTTATATTTCAACGCCACGACGCTTTGGAAATCTCATGCAGAACGCGCAAAGTTGGGCCTCGAACGCCACGACGTTGCAATTAAGCCTCTCGAACGCCGCACGCTGCCTCTATTTTCTTATGAATAATAGAAGCATTCATAATCTCACCTCTGTCACTTTGAAACCCTAATGCTTATCGATTGTTTGTGTACTCACGAAACTCCGTCCAAAGTTCTACCAAGCCCTCCCACCATCCAGAGCGCCTCCCTCCAAAGCTATAGGCACGTCCCAGCTCCGCAAACCCCGTCCACTACACATTTTGAAGACCTCTTCGGGCTGATTTTTTGGCTTCGCTCAAGTCTTGATTCCATTCAACTACCCCTCAAGCTTGTGGTCGTGGTGTCCAAGCAAAATTCTAGGGTTAGTTGGGGTTCTGGACCCATTTTGTCTTCCATCAAGACCACCATCCCACTCCCAAGGCCCGCTAAGGTTTGTTAGTTGGCCCGAGTGAGTTTTCTGGGGTACTTTCAGGTATTTTGGTAGAGTGAAATCCCAATAGGGGTGTGGAAGCCTACTAGAGTGTACTTATTCCTTCAAGTTCATCTGCCAATGCCCTTAGCCCGTGCCCAATGTAGAGCAAAAAGTGAAAAACGAGCTTGAAAGTAGTCAAATAAGTTAACCCTCTCCCAGCCTATGACCACGATAATTACTAACGAGAGCGCCTGCCGAGTGCTCCGACCTCCTTCTTGGCCAATCGCTCCTTCATTAAGGAGAAGGGATTTCAACATCCCGATGATTTTTTCCGCAAAACCATATCTAGGAAGGGGCTGGTGCATCAGGCCAACCCCAGGCCGACCGCCACGATGGTCATACTGAGTCTAAGCCAACTTAGCGCCCCATATACCAAGAACCCAGCTCCAGGGGGTGTTAGTAGACTTCAGCACAAGGCTATAAATTGTTATTATAACCTTGAGCCTAAGTAAACCCGAGGCTCACCGCCTCACGAGAACAATAACTACTCGGAAGTCCTTCGACTACTAAAAAATGGGTAGGGCGAGTGGAAATTAAATAACAAGGGCCACGTTGTACACTTCAAGGCCAAAAACTTGGCTTATATCCCTAAGGTGTGGCACCATTTTATCACCTCTTATCTTACTGACCGAATGCTGCGAAGACGTGTGAAAAAGGGCATCGCCAATTTCACCATCTTTCAAGACATCCCGCGAGTGTTGTCAAAGTTATGTAGGATGCGATCCTCTATAAATCGGACGCTAGGGTCGAAACCTCGGGCACCCCTGTCTCATCAATGGCTTGTTCAAGAATGTAGGGGTGCCGCTAGAGGATAATGAGGCCCGGATCCATCCCATTAAGGCCATCGTATCGCTAGCGATAAGCCGGCATGCCCCCAATTCGAGAAAGGCTTATGACTCGGTCAAGTGAACCCTCGGGAGGAAGAGCCACGCATACCAAACTTTGTTTAGCATGTGTGAGGAGACCCCGGGTGAGGCCATACCAGCCAACCACCCACCTCCCATCCATCCCACTTCCCTCCCGCCGAGCCTGATGTCCCCGGGCCTCTTTTACCCTGTAGACCAAAGTTCAGACCTCACTTAGGTTTGATGCTCTAGAGGAGACCTTAGGGAGCATCACCAGCGAGCCAGTGACATGGATGCACTCTAGGCCGACATGCGCGAGCAGCCCTCCATAACCAGCGGTGTCATCCAACGTAAGCCTCCGCCCAATCGCTGCTTCATGTGTTGACCACCACCACCGCCACCGCAGTGATCCCTGGGATCGACAGGGGAGTTCCAACTTTTTTTTTTTTTAATTTCCTTGCCAATGAGGACATTGTTCGTTTTTGTTTGGGGGTGTGGGTGGTGTTGGCACTTTTTCATACTGTATACATTGCAGCTTATTTATGTTTTTGCCCGCTGCTTTGAGATATGCCTAAGTATTTTTGTTTATATTCGTACTTTCACAGCTTTCATTTAGGTTTGTGTGTTAGATGTTCCGTTAATTTAATGTCTAGGATTGTGTTAAGTAGTTTGTGAGTGATGCAATGATTGCCAATCAAGGATCTTTTTTACCTCTCGAAATTTTCTAAAACACGTCAAAGGCAAGTAATAAGAAAGACCTGAGATTGTTCATGTCAGAATTACACGCTTGGATAGGTAGGGATGACATAGTGAGTCACTCCATGGTGTTCAGAAAACCGACACACTACCGGCACAATGGGCACCATGAGACCGCGTGCCACCAAAGGCACCTACTACAACATTCAACTAACTGGCTTTTTGAAAACACTAAGATTACTTAACTTTAGAAAAGAAAGATTGCCATTAAGCCCCGCCAAAGGTGCAACAGAATGCATGTGATCCCAGTCGAATTCCGCATCATCATTTCAACCTGTGGTCAGTTCATCATGCTCCATCAACCGTCTGCAGAAACATTTACTCACCCGCCGGCGATTTAGATGGAAGTTTCCCCAACGGCGCCTCATAGCCTGCCGAAAGCGCCCGCAGCTCTGAGAGGTTCCCCAATCCAGCAAAAGCCCGCGAACCAATTATGGGAGTCCCACCCAATCCCGCCAGCACACCAAAACACAAAATTTCCAAGAGACTGTCACAACAGTGGAAGCTAGTATTAATAGCTGTACCTTATCCCTCGGAAGCTGGGACTCAAACAAAATGAATTCACGCTAGGGTCACTGAACTGAAGAGATGTTAGAGATCATATACATCCAATGCACATAGACTTCGGGAAAAAGGCCATAGAAAACCTAAGGCTGAAGTCACTTGTTTAATCGACCGATTCAACCGAATTTTTCGAAAGCTGGAACAACCTTAAGGATCCTCTTTGAAATTAGAAACAAAGGGCAAGATTTGTGAGTTCGGTTCATTTTGATCCTTCATCTTGGCAACATGTGCATCACCCTCGTGTCGTTAAGTTTAGTATGTTATTTTCTTGTGTGTCTGGTTCAAAGTCTGTTTCTTGCTTGGGGACAAGCAAGAAGCTAAGTTTGGGGGTGTGATGAGTGCCCAAAAACACTCATTACAAACCCAGGATTTAGCGATTCGAGATTGATTTCACATATATATGACCTTGTTTCGATTACTTTTCTAATATTTAGTTTTATTGGGTTTTTATAGGAGAAATATTGAAAAATGTTGGAATGAAGCCTTGCAGGAGTCCTGGAGAAGATTGGTGTAGAAATCAGCCCAACGTCACGACGTCCCAACATCACGACGTCCCAAAGTCGAGACCCAACGTCGAGACGTCCCAACGTCGCCACGTCCTAACGTCGCAACGTTGCGGGAAAGATTTAACAAAACTTATCTCTTAGAGAAGCTATAAAATAAAGGAGAATCCAATTTGTGGGTTAGTTTCAAAAAATTGTAGGCTAAGGTTTGAGGAACTCGAGTTTGGAACAAGAAAAATAAGACTTGAAGGCCAATCTTAAAGAGAGAGACTTGAAGAATCCGCGAGATCGCCATTTCCTCGATCCTTGAAAGTTTTCTCTATCCTTTTTATCATGTCTTACTTTTTAATTGTAATGGAACAGAACATCATGGGGTTCTAAATTCGTGGTTTGGGTGTCGTAGTGATTTGACATTTATGTTGGGCAGCACCTTTTATCATTCCATTATCTTATATATATTTGTTTTACCATTAACTCAAGTTGATGAAATCAACATATTAATGATCAATCTTAATACGTGAGTGGTTCTTTGTAAGATCTAAGTGTTGAATGAAGAATTAGACATAGGTGGGTTAACCTAATAAACTTGGTAATATAGGATTATCAATGATTAGGAGGCTTAGGAGTTTTTTGCATTCTATGCACCTTTACCGCAGGGTTACAAAGAGCAAGAAACCCAGTAGGATAGAGGGAGGCGACCTTGAGAAAGGCTTTAATACATTAGATAAGAGTCGCCTGAGAATACTGGTTTTATATTAGATAATGGAATGGAATCGCATCACATAAGAGGGATGGTCCAAATTAACACCAACACCCTAACCTTTTTGCATATTTAATCACTTTTACATCCGAAGAACACGATTACATTGATAGTAATTAATTTAGTTTTAATTCCACTTAGTTAGCACGACTGCTAGTTTAAATATTAAATAAGCATTATACTTCACATTTTTACCTAATTACGATTAAGGTTTTCCTTGTGGATCGATATCCGTACCTTGAGTACACTATATTACTTGATGAGCGTACACTTGTGCGATTAGGCAATTTTGATCATTTCATCGGGATATCAACAAAAACACAATCACGGCGCCATCACCGGTGGCGATATTTCTCGTGGCTTACAACCAAACAGCAGGCACATGTTACCATTGCCATCACCAACACCCGAGGAGAGGGATTGTCCTAAAGGTGGAATCCTAGAGTTATGGGACACCTCAATCCCGGGCCATTAGGATGTACACATATGCGCTTTGCCCTCCTACCCCACCACGAGAGATGTCGCCAAGTGTAAGGTGCCGCGATGGGCCTTACTACTTCGCAGCCCAAGCCGACGGCTAGGGCAAAGGTCGAGGTCCATGCCGGCTCACAAGCCGGGACTCGGACCCAACTACAAAAGAGCGAGCATGCCATTACACCATGGGGACCGCGATTATAGATTAGCTGCTTGTTATTCTGCATGTTTCTACTCTCGCGCCTATGGGCAAGAATATTGTTTGATTCTGGTGCCTCTCATTCTTTTGTTGCTGCATCATGTGTGAAAGAATTGGGATTAAAGGTCGAAACCTTGGAAAAGTCATCGTATGTGAATTCTCCCCTCGAAACTAGGGTGAGTGTGATCAGATATGTTGGGATCAGAAGCTAGAGAGGCGAGGAATTCTACCAATCGTGAACCCAGGGTCATGGATATGTCGGAGTTTGATGTCATCCCTGGACGGATTTGTCGGATCACCATGGTACCGTCACGATTGTGATCAGAGTGTTATTGACTACACATGGGATGCAGATCGTGTTAAGTGGTTCAGGATAAGCATAATGTTTCACCTACATGACTCCTAGTGGCACCCGCAATCGACGCATGGTCGGCATGCTCAATTGAGAACGAGGTGAGATAGGATTTGAGTCTACCTAGAGTGGTTTGTGAATATGAGGTTTACAACTCATTTTTGGGAGAGTTTCCAAAGAGCCATGAAGACACAATTGATGATGAGCACAGCTTGTCATCCCCAAATGGATGGTCAGTCAAAAAGGACCATCCAGATGTTAGAGGACATGCTACGGGCATGTGTCCTCATCTCAAGGGTGGTCGGGAAGAGCATTTACCCTTAGTGGAATTCTACCAGAACACTGAAGCATCAAAGGAAGGATACGGATGGCTCCCCATGAGGACCATACCGGGAGGCAATGTCGATCTCCGCTTGACTGAGGTAGGGAGAGATCCCCATGTCCTCGATTGGGTTAGAGACACCCTCCGAGAAGGTGGATTTGATACATGTAAAATTCTTCCCACGGCTTAGAGCCTAATAAGAGCTACCCCGACAAACGGCCTAACCCCAGCTTGAGGTGGGGGATCATGTCTTCTTGAAGGTGACGTTTAAAAGAGGAGTGGTTAGATTCTACAAGCGGGGAAAACTATCACTAAAGTATATCAAGCCCTTCGAGGTACTCGAGAGGGTAGGTATGGTTTCTTACCGATTGGCTTTACCTCCAAGTTTATCTGGATGTTCATAGTGCTCGTGTCTCCACGCCTCCGTATGCCACACTTTAGATCCGACTCATGTAGTGGATTAGGGTGAGCTTGTTGTTGATGCGCATGAGACCTTCGAGGAGGGACTAATACGATCATGGATGTACCGAGATCGTGCTTTTCAAACACAAGACCATGAGGCTAGTTAAGGTGTTACGGGCAAAGACCAAGGATGTGATGAAGGCAACATGGGAACGCGAGGGCATGACGCTGCACCACCTATCCTTATTGAGGACAAAGGTACGTTGTCTAGTCATTTGATAATAAAATGACTGTATCATATGCATGTGATTGTATGTATATGTGCATGTGATTGTATGCATATGTGCTTGTGAATTTCGGGACGAAATTCTTTTAAGGAGGGAAGAATGTAAAACCCGAGAAAACTGAATTTCCCGAAAATGGCAAAACAAAGAATCACCACTATAATACAAAAGTTGAAACCTATAAATTTTCTAAATTCGATGATGAAATCCGGGACATCGCTGATTCGCCTAGCGAAATCTAGCTACCAAGATGAATTTCACATATTCCGTATCGGCCGATTTTTTCACGAATTTCAAAAGGAATCAAGGTGGCAGATGCATGCATGCCAGGTGATACATGATGCGAGCCATGTGCATGACACATGGCATGATGCATGCAGTTCATGTGGGTGTGACACATGGCAGCGGCGCATGCCATGTGGATTTCTCTCCAAAGCCTATGTACCGGACAACGGAGGTTAGGAAAAAAAGAAAAAAGAGAAAGAGCGGAGGAAGGAAGATAAGCCTCCTAACACCCCAAAGATTTGGGGACCACGGAAAGTTCCTCGTGCCAAGAGTTAAAGCCGGCTACGCTCCAAGAGATAGTGGATTTCATTCCACTGCATTAATTTCTACTTGCGGTCAGCAGAGGCCGTGTGACTCCAGTTCCCACCTGTGGTCATGGTTCGTGATGGGACCGATTGGCCATGTAGAGCCATGTGGTTGTGTTTCCACCGTGGGGCCGTCTGGCCATGTGGGGTTGTCTGACCGTAGCCGTCTCTCACCTTAAGGCCATTTGGTCAGAGTCGCGAGGTTTCCACCTCGCTTCCCATCTCGCCATGGCTTAACGTGGCCGATGGGACCATTTGGTCGTAGGGTCGTGTGGTTGTGTTTCTGACCTGGGGCCATTTGGTCGGTGGGACCGTACCGGGCCGTGTGGGACCGTCTCTGGCCGCGCCATCTAGCCATGTAAGGCGCGCTTTAGCTAAGTAGAGTCGCTCGTCAGCAGGGGACCATTTGGTCAGGTAGGCCGTGTGGTTTGTGGTTTCCACCTCGTGTGGCCGCGTTCGGGACCTCGTGGATTGGGTCATGTAGGCCGTTGGGCGTGCGCCTAGTCGAAGGCAGAGTCGCCTAGCCTGGGCTTTTTGGTTCAAATCCCAACGCTTAAGTGGATGGCTCGCCGTTCTGTGTATGGAATCCGCTTGAGTAGACTCCATGGCCGCTTTTCCCGCTTTAACTCCAACCCGACAAGTGCAAATTCCCAATTGTTTGTAATCCGATACTGTGTCCTGCTGCGCCCGAGTAAGGCGCTGGGGCTTAGGTCCGAAATTTTGGATTGTTTTCGCGATGTTAAGCCAGCCAGGATAACATGCTCAGGTGGCCTCATACGGCTTATCGTGAGAACTCGCTTTCAGGCATCTCTTGTGCAATAATTGGTCTTAATAACCGAAGCCGTTTTGCTCACGCCATTGATGATGTACTTGGTACTAGTTATCTAATGAATGTTGGATATATGAATTTCTAATATATCGGTTACTGGTATGAAATTGAAATCATATTGACCGTTAATATAGTATGTGCTATTATATTAACATCACAATGATGCTCGGGAATTTAAAAGGCTCGGGCATCACGGCCCAAAATGCATGATGTGATGCATGGACGGTATAGTCCATATGTCATTCATTACATATGAGACATGGAATTAGATACAAATGGTGAATACATTGTATATGCACGGGACATCGCATTAAAATGGGCGTGGAGTGCATGGGCGGTAAATCGACACTGTTTGGTGTTTGATCGCGGACTCTAAGAATGACAACGCCCAACAAAGTCGCACAATTGATTAAAATGGTAAAGAAAATATGTGTCTGGGTATTAGCAAAGCAGCGATAGATCCTCTCGGGTGAAAAGCTCTTTTCCGCCACTATGGTCGCATAACCTCAACTATGAAAGGCCGAAAATCTAGGTTTGCGAACCCTCGATGAGAATTAAAAATCCGGCCATCCACAATAAATGCGTATAGATTTTGAACATAAATATAAAATGATCATTGTGATGTATCATCCAAAAGCTTTGGTTTATAAACAAATGAAATTTGTTTTCAAAATGATCATTTGATGTCATCTAGAATGACGGTTTATCACAATACGGGCTAAGGTATCGTGCGAGGGAGTCGATGAGGACTCGGGCGCATGGCAACATGGTGAGTCGTATCTCTGGCTCATGGCATGACACAGGGATTCCATATAAATTGGCATGTTCTTTGTTGAACGTGATTGTGAAATGTGTTGGAGTGAACATTGCATGTGCACTTAGGTGAGAGCAGTCTCTTGTAGGAGGTATTCTCATCGGGCGGTCTGTGGCGGGCAACCTTCGTGCATGTGTGGCAACATTTGTGGAACGACGCCGACGAGGCTCTGATTATGAAGAAGGTCGACATGGCCTCAGATAAAATCTTGGTAAAGTGCTTGAGACAAACTGGGATCTAGCTGGTGTTTTGAGAAGACAGGCGGTGTTTGATGAACCAGATACTCTCCTGCTGCGCCTAACTGGACTCAAGGCCGTCCCAAAGCCTGATCCCCGCCTCTGTGGCAATCTCACTCAAAGCTCCAAATCCTGCCTCTAGTCCCTAAACTCATGAAGGCAAGTCTTCGCTCTTCCAAAACTAAAGAAGGTCGATCCTCCTCACTAACACCGCATCCCTGTGCGCCCGAGCATCCTTGATCTCTCTGATCTCTCTCTCTATGGTCGAGGCCGTCCGAGCCAACGGAGTCCATGTTCAGTGGCCAAATCCTACAATCACGCCCGAATGGACAGCTGACCCCCATTCCTCGTATCTCTGTAATACCCGGTAATCCCAGCTTCGTGTCTCGAGATTGACATTCGGTCTCTCCCAACTCATCAAGGCCTCCACCTTCTTTGAGTCGACTGACACTCCCGATGTTGACACCACGTGTCCCAAAAATCTCACCTTAGTAAGCCAAACCAGACTTACTAAATCCATTGATAAATTGATGGTCTCTTAACAACTGTAAAACAATCCTTAAGTGATACTCATGCTCCCACTCTGACTGGGAGTAGATCAAGATGTCATCCACGAATACTACGACAAACTGATCTAGATACGGTTGGAACACCCTATGCATGAGGTCCATGAATGCTGCTGGTGCATTCGTCAATCCAAAGGGCATCACCGTAAACTCAAAGTGCCCATAACGCTTCCTAAACGCCGCCTTGTGGATATTCCTGTCTTCCCTAATCCTCACCGATGGTAACCAAGCAAGGGTCTATCTTGGAGTAGACCTGCTCCTCTCAACTGATCAAATAAACCATCAATCTTTCTGCATGGGTACCGATTTCCTGATCGTAACCCCGTTCAACCGCTCAGAAGTCAATGCATAGTCAAGGGTCTCGCCTCTTCTTCTTCGTGAAACAGAACCTGAGCGCCCCATGGTGAAGTGCTCGGCCTATGAACCCTTGTCCAATAACTCCCGGTAGCCGACTCGATTTCCCCTCGAACTCAACCGGCGCCATCCTATGCCGAACATGAGATGGGGGCGAAGTACCGTGGTGTAACCGATATCTACAACCCCTACGGAGGCAACCCGTAGCTGAGGCGGAAAACATCCACACACTCGCACACTACTGAGGTAGATCTAAGTCCGGTCTCTCCGTTTTCTAGGGTAAGGCTCAGCCAACCCACTAACCGTCCCTCGACACTTGACCTCGTATACCGATGAGGTAAAATATCATAAGCTGGGCTCGAAATACCACACGAGTACCGTCCCGTATAAGGTAACCCTCCAGCTCACAATCAATAACGACCGTAGTTGTCACTACTATCCCCAGGATGACATCGAACCATGACATGCCCATGATCCTCGTGTCTACTGAGTAGAGTCCCCGAGATCTCCAAATGCAACCCGACATATCATCCCTATTCTCGGCCCCAAGATGGGGGAGGAGAGTCGACCTCGATAGCTCCGACAGGCGTGAGAGATCTCCGGTGATTCGTCTATGGTGGACCCCGGATTGGGTGTCACAAAGATGGCATATTACGCTCGCGGTGCACAAGAACATCGCTGTGGTCGCGGCACGGTATCGGCCATTCACCACTCTCGTGAGCGCTGGTCGAAGCTTGTTCTAGACTACGTCCACGAAGACTCAAGGCCGACATTCAAATGAAGAGTAAAATGGAGTGTGTCAGCAAAGCAAAAAAAAGGGGGTCAGAACTCTAAGATGAGAATCCTAGAGTTAGGGTGTAAGAGACCCGGGGAGACATCCCAAATTTCTGTGTGAATGTAAGAGGCTCGAAGTGTAAGCCGAAGAGTTATGTTAATCGAGATGAAAACACACGGTCAAGTTATCACGTAGACTTAAAGTTTAGTGATAGGAGTCGGGAGTGACTCGAGATTTGATAACCCGACAGATTGGGTGCTTGTCGAGTTTCCAAGGGCTCGCAAATGGATGTCATTCGCGACATGGACTAGGCTGATCGTCCATTGATTGTCACGGATTGCGGACTCGGGAAGGTCAACGCTACACACAAAGCAAGGGTCAGTGGTAGGTTACACGCCAGGTGGATTATATACGTGTGTGTTGGGAGGACACGCGCGAGCATAATGCCTTATCTTAAGGGTAGAGGAGCAATTGCCTTAGTGGGAATTCTCGCCTACAACAACAAGCACTGTGCTAGTATACGATGGCAACTTATGAGGTATTATATGGGAGGCCATGCAGTCACCGCTATGTTTGACCGAGGCGAGGGAGAGAGATCCATCAATGGGTCCTCGATCTATTAGGGACACCTTTCAAAAGGTGAGCTTGATACGACAAATATGCCTTCTCACCGCTCAAAGTCGGCGTATGGGCTATGTAGACGCACGACGTCGACCCTAGAGTTCGAGGTCAGGATCGTCTTCGAAGGCGATGCCCAAGAGGTTGCCGGTCGCTTAGCAAGCGTGGGAAGCTATCGCGAGGTTAATTGACCTTCGAGATACTCGAGGGTAGGCACCGCTATGCACCGGTTAGCGCACGCCCGCATGTCAAGTGTCCAGTGAGGTATTTCACGCCTCCATGTCTCTAAGTATACCTGCATCCAAATTTCATGTGGCGATCGCATGATTGAGGTTGGACACCTGATGGACCCTTGAGGAGGCCAGGCGATGGGTCGTGATCAGGTTTTGCGATGCAAGACCGTGAGGCTAGTGAGAGTGCCATGGCGACACTATGGAGTGGAGGAGTCAACGTGGGAGCACGAGGACACGATGTAGGCCACCTATCCCTTCTTGTTTAGGGATGAAGGTACGTGGTTTAGTCATTTAAGATTGAATGACGCATGGTAGAGTGCACGTTGCATATGCATGTTAGTGATTAGATTGTCCGTAATTTCGGGACTAAATTCCTTTTAGTGGAGAGGAGAATGTAAGACCCGAGAAATTCACTCGAAAAAGGGCAAAATCGTAATTTCCGTCAAAAATCCGCACTTATTCTCTAGATCTCTGATGATAAACGGATTTCACCGCGTTGGAATCGCCTCACAAATCTAGCTAGCATGTAAAATTGTAGAATTCGAGACGTCGAGTTGGCAAGCCGGCATCGAGGTTCGGGTGCCGTAAAACGATTTTCAATGCGACGAAAGTCACATATAACACGTACTCATGTGCCATAAGTGGCATGAGTAGAGAAAGTATGAAAATGGACGGCCGAGATAGTGCCGAATGTCAAAACTGGGAAAAGAATGACATAATTGGTATTAATGGAATGCTTTAAGTCTAAAGCCAAAATAGCAAATAGTGCTTGTCTTCTCCAATTAGAAAAGGGAAAAACATGAAGGGCAAAGGGAGAGGATGCAGTGTGGTCTAGATTTTAAATTATAGAGAGAGAGAGAGAGCCACTTCTCTCTAGATTATCTACGATCCGATCGCCTACCGCCTGAGCAGAAGGAAAGTCAGCTTCTATGCAGAGAGACCTACGCTATGGGCACCGGATTGGTGTGGAGTTTCGACAAACTCCAAGAGTGTGGGTTTCTCCCACGGTTTTACGCTTTATTTAAGTGTTTTTCAATGTTTCGTTGGTTTGAGCCTTGAACGACCGCTTGACATTCCAAAACTCGGGACTCAATTATTGGAAATTTTTAAACCCATTTTGCGGCCGCCTATCATCATAACGGGCTGTTGGGTTGATTAATTGTGTAATTTTTGAAATAAATCATGTATTGATTGGAATAAGGCCGAAAATGGCCATGAAATTTGGGTTCACAAAGTGAACCAACGATTGGAGATTTTTCAGGAATAGTAACCGAGGGTTTCACTATTCCCGAGAATAGTGTTCACAAAATAAATTTTGTGAATTAATGTGTTTGGTCAAGTAATTCAAGTAGAATTGCTCGTGTTTGATCATTAGCCCACGTGAGCTAATTTTGATGTGATGAAATGCGAAATTACATAACATGATTGTGTGATTTAATTTTTATGTGAATATATGCATGTTATATATTTGCATGTGTTATAGACTGTAATGGAATTGGCATCATGCATTCCATATGCACTGGGGCACCCTAGGATGATAGGAGTGAGTGCATGAGGTGAGTCTAGAGAGAATGGTTTCTGAGGGTTGTCTACAAATGATAATTATCGGAGGGTAGTCCATACTAAAAATATCAATCGCCTGAGACGGCCCAATCGACATGATGTGTCGAAACGCGGTATAAAATGAATGCCTAAGTGCGCAAGTGCACAGAGATTCCCAAGTAATATAGTGTACTAGTGTACGAGTATCGATCCACAGGAAAGATGACCGACTACGCAGAGATCTCCGCTTTTTAGACAATATCCGAATAAATGGTTCTAAGAGAGAATTTAAGTACTAATCAGAATTCAAGCTATTGGTTTTGGTGAATTGATAATGTGGGGAAACTCTAGGTTAAATCTCCCCCGTCACATCTCGATGGATTATTCTCTAAAGATGTCGTTATTCCGATTGTTTATAACATATCAATGGCGAGGTGATCGTGCCTACGAGATATCCTCTCTCTCGAGGCATATTCGCCTATTTCGTGGAATAGAATCGAGCATATCTCTATCTCGACCAGATTCGAAATGCTTAATGTTCAACCCCCAAACCACCTTCGTGTTCGAATCTCTATTATCTTCGACCGACTAAAGGCTACTCTGCACTGTATCCCCGAATTTCATCTCGAATCTCTGATCTTCGTTGCAAGTATGTTAATATCGCGATATTATCATATAATTAATATGCGTGTATAGAGCAGATGGTGATAAATTAAATAAATAAATTTTGATTAACATAGAGTTAAATTTAATCCATTGTCTGTGACGTGGTTCGATGTAACCCTAGAAATAAGTTTGTAACATCATGAAGGAAAGAAATAAATATCTAATATGAAGAACATCCTCATGTGATCCAAAATAATCAGTAAAACAATAAGGAAAAACCAATACAAAATCCAAGGAGATCCTCTTGAAGTCTCGTGGCGTTCTCCACTCCAGATCTCTCGTCGCACGTTCTTTGATAATCCCCAAAATCCCGAGCCCCCTCGCATTTAATGACGTAGGATGCGATTTTGATCCGACGTCGCTGATGCAGGACGCCGCTGGACGCAGGACGCCGCGACGCGGGTGACCGGCTGACTTCTCGTGATTTGTCAATTCCCACGCCGTGGACTTGCAACGCCGCTGACGCGGGGACGCCGCGACGGGCGTTGACTTCTACGCTCCTCATTTCTCCAAAATGGTCGTTGTTCTACCATCATGCCCGTGATTCCAAAACAAAAACTAAATAAGGAATCTAACACTAAAATTATATAAATAATGCCAAATCAACATGAAAATGCAAGACTGACGCGAGTATAATATGAGTGTTTTAAGCACTCATCACACCCCCAAACTTAGTTTCTTGCTTGTCCTCAAGCAAGAACCGACCTAAATCGTGACACACCCGACACTATGCAACTCACACTCAAGATGCAATGCCAGCGTCGAAAAAAATGGGGATCAGTTCGACTGATTCATACCCACTCGCTTTGCTCGATGTTCAATGAAGGCATACAGATACTTTGACTTTCGGGTGACTTCGATTGAGGTATGTGAAATCTGACCAGTGCATCCACTCCCATGTTGTTCAATGGCCGCTCCCAAAACCCTATGTGCCTATGGTGACTTCCGTAATATGCCCGAAGTTCCGATACTCCCCAAACTTAAGTTCAACCCACCAATTAGGAAGAATCGAATCCAGACAAGGTTAGGAACGCACCCAATTATTCATGTCTTCATATCTAGAATTTCCTGGTACCAAAACAAAATGGAAGAAGACCTAAGTACAAGAAGTTTTAGCTATGTTCCGTGAGCTGGGATCCACTGCGACTCCCACCAGCTGGTTATACACTGTATTGCTCCTTCAACTTCACCTAACACTAACCAAACTCGGATATTCTAGGTTGCGTGAATGATCCATCTTCTCGGTCCCATGTAACTGCTGAAGTCAATGACTCTACGCTTGGCTCAGTGGCATTAGGGCTTTGATAGACCCTCAGATCGTGCCCTGGATTCCGATTGATGATCCCGCTATTCTTATGCATATGCCTATTTTTTTTTATTTTTTTATTTTTTTTTCTTTTTTTATTTCTTTTCTTTTTTTTTTTCTTTTCATGTTTTTGTATTTTTCTTTGGTTGGGGCTCGATGGCAATCCTCTTGTTTAGGTGTCCCATCAACAAATGGTTCGAAACGCCCCAGTCGGGTTGACTTTAGTAGTTGGTCTGGGTACTTATGCATACTCCGATCTTCACTAGTGTGTGAGTGTGATAGAGTTTCTTTGAGAATTGGTTTCGACTACCCTGATTGGTTCACTAGCCTTTTCACCTTATTCAATCAAATCATCGAAAGATCAAACAAATGTATGTATCCGAACAGTCTATAGTGAACTCAATCTGCAACCGGGATCCTCAATCTTTCAACATGGCACAACCGAATGCAATTACTACATTATGCAATGAATATCCTAAAACAAACAAACAACTAACAACTAACTCACCAACATAAGCAAAATATGCGATGCACAATAACTCAAACAAATACTAACACTACCTACAACTGCATGCAATACTAAAAACAAAACACAACCTAAATGCGAACAACTAACAATACTATAAACTACTAAAACTAAACAACTCAAATAAAGGAAGGATAAACAAAACATAGTATCCAACAAATACGTCCCCCAAACAAAAGATCCAGTGGTCCGTGACCGGGTAAAATAAAACATAGAGGGTAAGGGACTCCCCGTAGATCACCGCGGTGGCGGTGGCTGCGGTCGGTGGAGCGCGAGCCGCTGAAATGAGCCCGCATAGCCCCGTCGCCGTCAGAGAATGATGGCCCGATTGGCCGTAACGGTGCGATGTCAAGACGCACGCCTCCATGTCCTTCGAAAGTAACGAGGACTCGATGCTCCCGGTCTCATCCCACGCGCCAAAACGCCTCAGCCGAGGAGAGCACCGGTCCCCAATATCTGGGAAGCGGACTAGGAGGGATCACGCCCGAGGCCGCTGGGGCGGAGGTGGAGGAGGTCGAGACGAGGATCAAGAATGTCCCCTGGGTGTCACCCAGATCCATGGCCCGCACAACTGAAGCTCGTCCGTCTGGAGGGCTCATGGCCCGAGTCATAAACCCCTCGAAGGCGTGGACACTGTGTGTGT
This sequence comes from Tetrastigma voinierianum, assembly GCA_016808115.1. Lineage (NCBI taxonomy): Eukaryota > Viridiplantae > Streptophyta > Magnoliopsida > Vitales > Vitaceae > Tetrastigma > Tetrastigma voinierianum. The sequence continues at coordinate 151,635 of JAEQBH010004016.1, read as the reverse complement.
CCCGCTGACCGATATGGTCTTAATCGTGAAGCCAGCCTCATTGTCGCTGGCACCGCTTGCTTGCACAAGCCGAAGATCGAAAAGGGTGCCCTGTGTTCATTTTCTCGCATCCCTAAGCATGGAGGATGGCATCCCCGATAACCCGCCCAACGTCAAATGGTATCATCCTATAAGATAGCCAGAGTCGGTTATGAGCTGGCAACACCTCACACACATTCGTCGTCAAGAAGACGCGGCGATAAAGTGATGCCACACCTTAGGAATGCAGCCAAATGCTGCCTTGAAATTTCACCTTCGCACCGCCATTGATCCGCTCACTCACCCCCGACCTTGGTCAACACTCCTGATGACCCCATGGTGTCAGGTGCACGAGCAATCATAGGGCCCCTGTGAATATGCTCGAGGCCATAGTAGCTACCGATCACCCGCTAGCCGGTCGAACACACCTCGCACCTCCCGACCTTTGAGGACGTGCAGAGGTACCGGGCGAGAATCTCCAACCACGCCATGGCAACCGGGGCGAGGGTCGCACAAAGCACGCCAACCTCGCCGCATTAGTTTTCATAAAATCGGGCCTGGGGCGGTGGAACCCTTCTCCTAATGAAGGACGGCTTGCAAATTATGCTAAACCGACCACAGATCCGCGCTTACAAAACGCGAGGCATCGAATGTGGGAGCTCGGGCCTCAGCCGTCCGACTCGCTTGGCGTGCAACTTTTGCCGCTTGCCGTACATCCAAATTAAACCCACAACAAAACACCTAATATGCAATGGCCAACGGAAATTAACTCAACACTACCTAAAGACTCAAGCAAGACCAAAGGAGGACTCAAAACCCTAATGAATTGTTACCTAAACATCTCCTAAAAGACCTCTAGGCTAATAAAACAAAAGAAACCCTAACTACTATACCTGTGCTAGAATCGGGCACACAAGGCGGTGAAGCCATCATGGTCCAAAACCGGCCAATGTGGGTGACTTACAGTGGTCGGCGAGCAAAGAGGATCTCCTATATCGTCCAAGAGCTCCGCGTGCGAGGAGGCCAGGTTTAGGGAGTGAGATGGTGGGCGTGAAAGGCCAAAATGGCCTATTCTGGTTTAAACTGGGCCTCACGCCGCTGACAGGCGAGGGGCACGCCAAGGGACGCGGATGCAGAGCTTGATTTCGCGACGCCGCGACGCGCGGCAACGCCGAAGGGCGCAGAGCATGTCAAAATGACGCCGCTGACGGTATATTCACGCTACACGCGACGTGAGGAGGTGACCAAATGACGCCGCGACGCAAATGATCGCCGACGCGGAGAAGTCGACGCCAGCGACGTGAGAACCCATCGCCGCGACGCGACAGAGCCCATAATTCCGACGTCAGCGACGTGAGAATCCCACGCACGTGACAGAGCCTCTATAAATTTGACGTCAGCGACGTAGTGCGGATCGCGACGTGAGTCCTACGTCGACGTGAACCCACGTCATGACGTGACAGAGAATCTCCCAAGAAATTTTCGATACATTGCGCAGCCCACTTTTCGAGAACTCTCCACGTGTGAACTCTATTCTGGCCATTGGACACACCGTAAGACCCGCACCCACGCCCGGGTCCCGCAATTAAACCAACAAACAAAAATATTTGATCATGAACACAAACTAGAAACCACAAAAAATTGCTGAAAAGAACTTATAGAATTTAAACATGTAATTTAAGAAATGACTCGGCTGCCCCACATTCATGTTTAATGTCATAGCCTCTCGACAACTCGATCTCAATGTGAGCAAGCAGAACTGAAACTCCGATAATCTTGCTGGATTACATCGCTCTCGCGGGTCGTTAGGAGGAATGATCTTGCTTGTCTCGCCAACACCTCGCTCCATAGTACTAGCTTCAAACGTTGGATCGCTATCAGAATGCTCTTTCTCGTGGTGTGAAACTTCCACTTCTCCATGGGAAAAGACTCGGTCATCAGAAAGGTCCGACTATCGACTGTTTCCGGAAAGAGCTTAGGCGAATTGGTCAAAGAACTTGCTGTCCTACCGTGAACTCTTTCGTGATGTGCTTGGCTATGCCAGGCCTTGGTCTTCTCCTTATAAATACTGCCTCGTATGCTTCTGCTTCAACTCATCAAGCCCACCGAGTTGAAGTAGCTTTTCACCAACAATGTATCATTCATGTTTAGTTGTCGAGTGGCCCAATAAGCTCGATGCTCCAATTCCACTGGAAGATGACAAGCTCTACCATACACAAGTCTGAACGGGGACATACCCAAAGGGGTCTTAAATGCGGTGCGATATGCCCAGAGTGCATCGTCTATCTTTTTAGACCAATCCTTCCTGGAGCTGTTTACTGTCTTCTCGAGAATGTATTTGATTTCACGATTGATACCTCTCGTCATTCATCTGATCAGGAAGTATGCAAGATGTGCGATGGCGCACCCATACTTCGCAAAACCTATCAATTACCTTGTTAAATGTGTACCATTATCCGTGATCAAAGCTCGGTGAGTTCCAAAACGTGAGAAGATATCACGCTGCTAAATCGGGGTCACAACCTCGCATCATTTCAGGCGTAGAATCGTGTCTCACCCACTTTGAAACATACCCACGCCAACAAGATGTACAAATGGTCAGACGATGCGTGGAATGGTCCCATGAAATCGATCCTCATAGATCGAACAACCTAATTTCTCAAGATAGGATGCATAGGTCTGCCCTTCTAGAGATGTTCCCCATTCGTTGACACTGTCAAGTGGAAACGAATTGATGAGCATCTTTAAAATAAGGAAGGCCAATAAAAGTTCGATCAGAATCCGTCAGCTGCTCTCCGCCACCAAAGTGTCCACCACGATAGTACAATGGTTCAAAATATTTATATTTATCTTCAGCACACATCTTCTTATCTGATCAAGATAAAGGCTCGTAGAGAATGAAGCCCCACGTGATACTTAAGTGTGCAAAACTTTTTCTTCTCGATAGCAATTATGGAATCACTCTTAGCCACTAAATAGTTCACCGCGAACTGCTGAACCGCCTTCTTATCCTCAATAGCAAAAAGTTTCTCTATCCGGAAATTCATCGTTCACTGAATATCATCTCCGGCCCCTTCCAAACAAGGATAGATGTCCATTACTAAATTTTCAAGGCCCTTTATCTTTATTTCTATGTCAATTTTTAGCAATGTATGACCTCACCAGAATCAATCGGGGTTTTGATCTTTCTTTTGGTCATCAAGTACTTAATGGTCGAATGATCGCATGCACCACTTCACTTTGTCGCCAATCAACATGGCCTGGCTGAAGCAAAGACGATGGCCAAATAAATTCTTTCTGCAGTGGCATAATCTTGAGCATCATTCAAAGTCCTTACTATGTGAGTAGATTCACCGAAAAGATCTTCTCCGCTTCGCCTGAAACCGCCCCCAATCGTATAGGCTGCCACTTACATCGGGCCTCGAATGAAAGCACTAACTGGAGCCAACGATAGGAGTCAGATCACTCGATTCTTTCAACATCGTAAAGCCTTCAAACATTGGGAGCCAAACCCAAATGGGATCCTCGACTAACAAGTTAGATAATGGCTTCGCAATCCGTGAGAAATCCTTGATAAAACCGTCTGTGAGAAACTCCAGCTGCGCCTAGGAAAACTGCGAATCCCTTTATCAAGAGGGTGGAGGCAACTTTTCACCGTTTCACCTTCGCCCGCTTCACTCTATCCTCTGCTGATATCCGATGTCCAAGGACACACCCTCTCTACTCATGAAATGGCACTTTTCCCAATTGAGTACTAAGTCGGGTCTCTTCACATCTTGCTAGGTACAAAATTTCAAATTAGCTAGACACTTGTCAAATGAATTCCTATTACCGAGAAATCGCCCATGAAGATCTCAATCATTTTTCCACTCATGTCGAAAATATGGCTATCATGCATCACAGTGTGACGGGAGTGATACATAGTCTCAAGGCATCCGCCGGAAGCCACTGTACTATAGGGACAAGTGAATGTTGTCTTCTCCTCGATCTTCGTGGAGCAATGGCATTTGGTTGTAACCTAATATCCATCCAAAAGCAACACATTATTCATACCCTGGGCCAGACCCCATCAGCATCCGATCTAGAAACGGCAGAAAGTGATCTTTCCGATTTGCCTGTCGCCATAGTCACATAAATTTCTCCGCAAATCTCGTCACTGCTCTAGACAGAAGATGCTTTCACTTGATAACAGCTTATCCCCCTTTCTTGTACTACCCGAATTGTGGCTTACCCATGCGCTGTCTGGAATGGGGTAAATCACCCCAAAGATCTAGCCATTTTAGAACTTCTTCCGAACTACCTCCCTTCATTGTCTATTCCAAATTTCCTCTCAAGGTCTCCACCGAGGGCTTGTGATTATCTTCTAATAAAATACTGCATACACATAAGGGCTAGATCCCTTTAGTCGCCTGTGAGACCATCCGAGTGCTTGTTTCAGGATCGCAAGAACCTCACAACTTCTTCCTCCATTTCGGCTTAGGATGATTTAGATAATTACTGCAGCACTGCACCCCATGTATACTTCAAATGGCTAGGTAGAGGTTTTTGTTCCATCTTCGGGTGGTTGCTCAATCGATGGAATCTACTGCTTAGCCCCTTCGCCTAGCTTATTCAAGTATTTCTTCTATGGTGTGTCCAAAAGAATCCATCCACTTAACGATTCTTCGCCTCGCCACCAAAGCCCACATCGCCACTAGGGCTAGTCTCCAAAGGGTCGTTGAGACCACTTGGCTAGACACTATAAATTTCCTACTATATCAAACTCATTAAGCACGATTCACTGGGTGTTTCACCATTCTTAATACATTGAATTTTACTTCTTCTTCTTGTACTCTTAGTTTCCGCTCGCCTCCGCACATCAATCATTGCCCCCGCTAGCTTGCTAGAAAAGGTCTTCCCAAGATAATCGGTATTTCTTTATCTTCCATGTCTAAAACTATGAAATCAAGCCGGAAAGATAAACTTGTCGACCTTTACTAAGACATCTTCGTATTATCCCTCTCGTGTTTCAAAGATCCGTCGCGTTGGGTGTGAGTGACTGTAGTCGGACGGGCTTCTCCTAATCCTAAACGCTTAAAGATGGATAAGGGCATAAGATTAATGTTTGCACCCAAATCACATACGCTCTCAAAATAAGATTTGCACCGGCACTGGATAGTGAAACCGTCTCGGTCTGAAAGCCTGCGGGTAGCTTCCTCTGAAGGATGGCACCGCATTCTTTCTAAGTGTTTACCGTCTCGAAGTCTCGCTAATCTTCTTCTCGAGACAAAATGTCTTTCAACTTTATAATCCGGCATTCGCTTCAGGCACGCAGCGGGATGTTTATATGTAGCTTTTTGAAAACATCCATGAACTTCGTGGAATTGCTTGTCCGCTTTATGTTTCTTGAGACGCTAGGATATGGACTCGGTATGTCGTCTTTGCTCTTACTAGAGGTCTCGCGGGACTGCTTCTCCTCTGGTGGATCGGTTTTTCGACCGCATCACCTTTCTCGTTCGGGCCGTAGACATCCCCGCTCTAACCGCTCTACGAGCCAGGGGCTGCACTTCAGGATTCCACTCTTCCCACTTCTCAGCGTGGATCGCGAACGTGCTCATTCCCATCTCTTCTTGGGTTTAATTCTGAATTGCTCTACAGAGAACCCGCTGCCTTCAAGAAGTGCTCGCCATTCGCCCATTCCAGGCTTCCAAACTCAGCCGTGGCCGCTTGATCGCTTAACTCGTTGTTTGCCGCCGCATGTTTCCGCCTTAGTCTCATTCATAAACGCGGAATGAGAAGTTAATGATCCTGTGCTAGAGCTTGCTCTAAATCCAGCTTCTTTTCAGTGGGTCGGGTTCATTAGCTCCTGCCTCGATTACAGATTGTTCGATTGTTCCTCCATCCATACCCTTGGTTGTTTTTGATTGTTCCTCGTTCTCGATTGTTACGCCCATCCTTGTCCCCGATTCCCGATTCGATATTATTACCCCCATACGGTCCTCACGTGATTGATCTCCGATTAAACCTCGATATCGCATCGAGTCATTCCACTCGTAGGTTCCTGACCGACATTCTACACTAATGTACCGCCCTCCACGACCACACAACCCTATGAGTGGTCTCATAGCATGTGCCGTTCCTCGTCGCCTCTATTTAGCCGTTTAGTCACCGAGCCACATGATTTACTGCATTGTTGAGGACTTCATCGGGTTCTCGTGCCACCCACCGTGTTTACCGGTGTAGCCTTCTCTCTAGCCACCGATTAGTGTTGGTTGCAAAAGATCTTCCAATATCTCATACGCCTGTCCGTGGTTTTCTTCATCAATGATCCTCAAATTCGAGCATCTATCATTGTTCGGTTGTATTTCGCACTACATTGTAAAAGGTGTGGACTTGCATCCATCCGTTAGTCGATGGTGAGGACACTTCCGCAATAATTCATGGAACTCCGTCCGCTTCCGTGCTCTCTCCCTCTAATTGACCGAACGATTGATCTCGCACTGCTTGTGCAATCTTCGGCGGAAAGAACTTGGTCAGAAACTTTGTACCAATTGCCCATGTAGTAATGGAATCTGGTGGTCGAACGTTAGCCAATGTTCGCCTCTATCCCCGGCGCGAGTGCGGGAATAACCGCAATCTTAGGGCTTCTTCAAGACCCCGTTTGTATTTGATGGTATCGCAAACTGAGAAGTAGTCAAATGCATGTTCGGTTCTCATGGGGTAGTCCATGGAACAATATACTCAAGCATTTTGTACTGCGGATCGACTTCAATTCAAAATTGTTTGCTTGAATTTGGCACGTCTCGACGTCTCGAACAATCTGGAGGTAGAACAACTCATCTAATAGCATGTACTATCAGTCCACAGATGGAATGGGCCTAGGCGCCTTTTGATTTCTCTAGTTCTACTTCCGTGGTCTGGGGCTTGTTCCACGCCAAATCTTGTTCTTCTAAGTGTTTTCCATGACTATTGAGTTCTACTGCCTGCTCTCTCGCTCACGACGCTAACTGCGGTAGTCTTTCGCTCCGTGATCACACAAGTGTTGATTAATCTGGCTACACCGTATGTACTCACTAAAGCCCGCACTCATAATAATATCAACTAACAAAACCCAATTACCACTTGTAAAATAACAAAAATAAAGAAAATCTGCACATTATCTATATGCTTACTATTCTATATCAATTTAAGCCTTCAAGAACTACACAAAACTTGACAGCCGAAACGCTGCGGTATAAAATGAATGCCTATGCGTATGCACGTAGCCCTGCAATATGGAAAATAGTGTACGAGTATCGATCCACGTGGAAAGATGAATCGACTACGAGATTCTGCTGATAATATTCGAATAAATGGTTCTAAGAGAGAATTTAAGTACTAACTGCAATTCAAGCTATTGGTTTCGTGAATTGATACCGGGAACCTAGGGTTAAATCTCCCGTCACATTCGATGGATTATTCTAAAGATGTTATTCGACATTTATAACATATCAACGGGCGAGGTGATCGTGTCACGTAGATACATCCTCTCGAGGTATATTCGCCTATTTCGTGGAATAGAATCGAGCATATCTCTATCCTCGACTAAGATTCGAAATGCTTAATGTTCAACCCCAAACCACCTTCGTGTTCCTGAATATCTCTATTAACTCGAATCGACTAAAGGCTACTTCCTACTCAGATCCTCGAATACCCTCATCCTCGAATCTCTGGATCTTCAAAGTGTAAGTATGTTAATATTGGCCGATATTATCATATATAATTAACATGCGGTATAGAGCGTATGTGATAAATTAACAACAATTGATTAACATGAAAGGTTAAATTCTAATCCATTGTCTGTGACAGGGTTCGATGTAACCCTAGAAATAAGTTTAGAACATCATGAAGGAAAGAAATAAAATATCTAATATGAAGAACATCCTCATGTGATCCAAAAATAATCAAAACAATAAGGAAAAACCAATACAAAAATCCAAGGAGATCCTTGAAGTCTGTGTTGCAGGTTCTCCAATTCCGTATCTCTGGCCGCACGTTCTTTGATAATCCCCAAAATCCCGAGCCCCCTCGCATTTAATGATGAGATGCAGATTTTTGATCTGACGTCATGATGCAGGGACGCCGCGACGTGGTGACGCCGCGACGCAGGACCGGGTTGACTGTGATTTGTTGACCCCCACGCCGTGATTATGACGCCGCTGACGTGGGATCGCCGCGACGGGCAAAGGACTTCCCAGACCCTGATTTTCCAAAATGGCTTCCGGTTGTTCTTCGGATTTCATCATGCCCGTGATTCCAAAACAAAAACTAAATAAGGAATCTAACACTAAAATTATATAAATAATGCCAAATCAACATGAAAAATAAGATCGACGCTGAAAGTATAATCCGAAAGGTTTTGGGCACTCATCAATATACATCGGAGGGTAGTCCATAACACATCAATAGCCTGAGACTCGCCCAATTGATATATATACATCGGAGGGTTGTCCATAAATAAATATAATAATTCTCATACGAGACTTAGGCGAGTGTGAGGGAGTCGGTGAGGACTCGAGTACGAGATGATTAGTTAGACATTCAAGTAGGATCATGCATTTGCTTGAATGTGTGTTTATTTTCTGAGCATTGCATATGCACTTAGGCGGAGAGAGTTCAACAGGCATCTAATTATCGAGCATTAGCGCATCCTATCGAGGGATACTATTTACAAAGACATATAATGGGTAGACGCTGTATCTGGAAGGATGAGCTTTAGAAGAAAGCCTGGATTGTGGCTTTAGTTTATGATATGACATGTAATAGAATTTCAATTAAGATGTACTGTATAAGAGTAAAAATTTGAACTCTTGAAACTATTGGATATAGTTGACATATAAGGTTTTATGAGTATTGTTCATGGGCCCAAGTGGTCGCTTTTACTCATGTTATTGTTATATTGAAGTTTGGGACAAAGTATATGCAAGTTTTGTATTCTGGGTAGAGCTCCTCGTACAAAGGAGGCTCGCTCCGATATTTTCGAAAATGCCTAAATACCCACATACACGTAGATTCAGGTTGATTCGTAGTCAATGGACCCCTGGTTTGGGGCCACAAGTTCTAGAAAGTATTTGCATGCAAGAATGGTGAGTTAAATTTTTCTGACTATTGCCAACATAAGGCATGTAATTATGGTAAGAGGGTCGTGATAGGACTCTTACGGACAATATTTAAGTGCATTATTCTCATATTTTTAATTTAATTATGAATGAATGGGTTCCATTGAAGTGACGATAGAGGTGTAGCCGAGTAACTCCTGTGATCCACGAATAATTGGTACCCTGGCCCAAGACCAAACTTAGGTGCGAAATTACTTAAGGTAGAATCTTCGTGAGGTTGATGGCTAAGAATCTGACCCCGGGTTTTGGGGCTTCACACTCACTCCTAAGAAAGTTGGTTGATGAGACATTGAAAATAGAAGTTTCTACTTTCTAGCCAATTTTAGATTCTATAATCATTAAAAATTTAAAAATATGGGCCCAAGTGGGTCAGGGCTCGCCGCTCTCCAAATGGTCGTGGGCTTATTAGAGTCAGTCAATAGGCCCAGGTCTCTATTTGGGCTATCATTTTCTAACCTAACTCTAAAAAAATGGAGGCCAAATAAATCAACCACCCCACATGTTTATACCCCCCCACTAGACTTGAGACTTATAGCAATAGGGATGGCAATGGAGGAAGAGTTTTTACTTGATTGGCGCATTGTTTAGTTGAGCTCTAATTACATCTAAAATTATAATTATTTATTTATAATCTAATATATAATAATAATAATAGTACTATGTTTCTGAGACTTGTAGCAATGTAGAGATGGTAATGAGACGAGTTTTTATTGGATTAAGGTAGTATTTAGTCTGACACCCAATTATATTTTAAAAAATAATTTTATAATAATTTTATTTGATATTCTAATATATAATAATAATAATAATAAAAATAATTGAAATAATTTATAAAAAATTATAATATTTTATTTTTATGAGATGTATTAATTTTAATATAAATATAATAAAACAAATATAAAAATAAATAAAACTAAATATAAGATCGATTAAAAGTAAAAGCTATAATGCATGATTCTGGGAATTTTTCAAACTTGCCTCTATCGCTTAATTTTAAACAAGATTGAGAAATAATTTAAATAAAAAGGTGAGGATTGTGATGGGCTGCCCGCCCCAAATCAGCCGGTTGTCATCCTAGGACTAGTGTGTAAACTATCATCTCCAATCTTACCTACTCATCCCAAAATCAGTATCATATTTTGAATGAATAAATGTGTTTTTTTTTCCTTTTCGTCATTTGTTCCCGCTTTAAGACTGAAAAACATCCCTGAGAAATTATTGCTGAAAATATTGTTTGAATTTTGAATTTTGACTTCAGCTTTTCCAGCCATTCTTCTCCTTGACACATACACACACACACACACATATATATATATATATATATATACATATATATATATATATATATATATATATAGATGAAGCTCGGTCCAACATGGGATGAAGACCACTAAAAAATCTAGAAATTATTACTATTCTAGCACAATTTGATGATTCTAATGAATTTTATTAGACCGGAAACTCATTTCCAGGTCGTGTATCGTTTCATTCTTGTGATAATGTTTGTGTTCTTTTGGACTGAGGAAAAAATAATTTTTAACACTATTCACTTGTGGTATTCTTCTCAATTCTTTTACAGAATAAATTAATAAGATGGGAATCATACGGGCATAGACATCTTTGGTAATTCACTAATTTGTGTCATTGTTTGGAGGTTGAATGGAGAAAATTAAGACCATGCATGTGTTAATATTCCACCTAACAATAGTAATAATCTAACAAGAATGAGCAATGATAAATAAAGAACTTTCAACAATAAAAAAGGACAGATGGAAAAACCCTCTAGGCAGAGGTAATTAATCACTTAAAATATTTTCCAATAACATAATGAAAATACAAATATATCGATAATTGAAGTGAAACCATCGTCCCATGATATGAGAAAGGCATTGGGAAGAACCTATAAACCTTTGAGCCTCAAAACAGGGCCAGTAAATAAACCCTAATTTTTCAACCTTCCATAATCCCTTTACTCTGTGGGCCCAACTCTTCGATCTTACTAAAACTCTTAATACTATGTATCTTCTCCAAAACCACCAAGGGAATATACACCTGGAAGCATAAGCATACACTCCTAAATAACTAATACTGTTGCGTGAAGACTTGCGGAACAAGTTGCCTTCTTCTCTTCTAGAATGATTTACTGCTTATATATATATATATATATATATATATATATATATATATATATATATATATATATATATATGAAGTTCTCTTTCCTCTTCTGTAATTTTCGGAACTCTGTAACTCTCTCTTCTTACATAATAAAATAGTCTTTCAGTTTCTGTATGTTCTTATCATGGTATCAGAGCAAATAGAGTCGTCAATGGCAATCTGCTCCTTCTTCACCCATCTCCTCAACTATCTCCGACTGCATATTTCTCTGTGACGCTCCCATCTGCTCTTGCACCAATCAGTATCAGATTGACTCCAATTATACACTTAGGAGATCTCAGATTCTGGTCACTGTTCAGCAAAAGGAGCTTGAAGGTTTCCTTATTGGTACTCAATCTCAACCTCGGTTTATCAATGGGTCTGTTAATTTGATTACACACACTGGTGTCGATTGATCAGTTTTTGTTAAGTTAGGATTTTATCTTCCATGTCTGAATCAATGCTTGGCCATGTGATACACTGTCATACCTCTTCTGAAATCTGGAAAACTTTAGAACAGTTTTCATCCACCAGATCTAGAGCTCGTATTCTTAATCTTCGATTTCTTCTGAAATCTACAAAAAAAGGTTGCAGTCCTTGTTGATGCATATGCACCACATGTTAACTTCAGTGAGATGTCTAGGGCTTCAGCAGAATGGAGCCAACCTGCTTCTGAAGTCTTCTGTATCTAATCTGTTCTAGAACATTCCTATTGTGTATAAATACGCTGTGCTTCATTCAATAGATTAGGTTCTCTGGAAAACTTCCAAGTTTTGTTTTCTCTTAGCATTTTATCAAACGTCAACACTTCTCATACAGAATCTTTCTTGTTCAGTTGTTTTCTGATGAAACAAATTTTCTATATCTTCAGTTGTTTTCTATCAAAGTCTCCTTCCCATCCTTTATCTTCATCTTCTTCACCAGTTTTTCATTTTCCTTTGGTTTCAGTCACTACAGGTCTAGCCAACATCCTATTTCTTTCAATCATCAAATTCCTCTCTCTATTTCAGTCCAGTTTGCCTTCTCCTTCAACAACAGCTCCAAATGATCATATTTCTTCTAAAAGTTACTCTTCCAGTATCTACTCCTGCTTGATACCACTAGTGTCCCTTTGCTTCCTGTTCCCTCTTCCATCTCACCTTATCATCACCCGTTTCTTCTTCACAACTTTGTTGTCTCTCTACTCCTTGGCACCTGTTCTTACTTCTTCCTCAACCACTTATTGCTCTTGTTTGTTCTACACATCTCTATACAACCAGAGCAAAATCTGGTGTTCTTAAACCTAGGACAAACTTATCTACTGTTAGTTCTATTTCCCCTGAGCCACTTACTGTTTCTAGTTATCCCTAATCTTCATTGAAGGTTGCTATGGAATTAGAATTTCAAGCTTCTTAAAGACAAAAAACCTGGACTTTAATTCCACCTATTTCGAGACAACTGTTGTACAGCGAAAGTGGGTCTTCCGCACCAAATATATTGCTAATGGCACCCTTGACAAATACAAAGCCAGATTAGTTGCCAAAGGTTTTCTAAATAAACCTGGCATTGATTTTATTGATACTTTTAGTCCAGTGGTTAAATCAACTACTATCAGAATTATTTTCCCTTTACTGTTACTCATGGATGGGAGATTCAACAAGTTGATGATAATAATGTTTTCCTGAACGGAGAGCATGATGAGACTGTTTTAATGGCTCAACCAGCTGGTTTTGAAGATCCCCTTCGGCCCCATTTTGTTTGTAAACTCAAGCAAGCGCCTAGAGTTTGGTTTGATCATCTTAATCTCACTCTTAAGCATTATTAGAGTTTCTAGTCCCCTTCTATTTCTTGTCTCCTCGCTATTTTTGCCTGTATTCACAGCTGTATGCTCTTTTGTCCTGTGGGGACGATATCTGAATTGCGGAGGATTCTAATGCTATTCATACTCATTCAAGACTTGAATAAGTCCTTTGCCCTCAAAACTCTTGGGGATGTTCATTGCTTTCTGGGATTTGAGGTACTACGGACTAATTCTGCTCTTCATCTAAAGCAAACTAAATATGCTACTGATCTACTTACCCAAACAAATATGCTCAAATTTTAAAAGCCTGTCTCTACTCCTATGAGTCATTAATAAACTTTTCCAGGATGATAACTCACCTTTCTCTGTAAACTTTCTTTATATCTAAGTACTATAAATTCTCTGCATCTAAATCATACCAGGCTTGATATTTCCTTTGCTGTGAACAAACTTAGCTTAATTTATATGCCCTACTACAACACACTGGGTAGCTCTGCAAAGAATTTCTTCTTATTATATAAAAGGGACTCTTGATTATGGCATTTCTTTTGTCCAGCCTCGGTCTTTAAGGTTTGGAAGGCTTTTTTTTGATGCTGATTGGGCAACAAATCTGATGATTGAAACCAATGAGTGGACTTGTGTTTTCTTAGGACCAACTCATTACCTAGAGTTCAAAGAAGCAAATGTAGTGACTCGCTCAAGTACAGAGTCTGAATATATTCTGCATGCAACTGCTGCTGGAACTTGTTTGGGTGCAGAATCACTTAATGCTTGAATTTCTTCCAGCCACACCTCCAGTGGTGTGATAACGTTGGAGCCCAAGCACTTGCTACAAATCCAATACATCATGCCAGAAAGAAGCATATTGAGTTAGATATTCATTTTGTCAGAAATCTGGTAAACTGAACGCAAATTAGAGGTCCCTTATATCTCTTATGATCATCAACCAGCTGATTTGTTTACTAAGCCTATTTATGTCACAAGTTTTCTCTAGGATCTCCCTCAATCAGCTTCTGAGGGTATACAACGAATGTGATGCTGAGGAGATTGGTGGATAGACTCCATACTTAAGCATCACATGAGTGTATCTTCTCCAAAACTAAGGAAGATCATACACCTGAGAAGTATGTTATACACTCCCTGCTAACTAACACTGTTGCGTGAAGACTTGCAAAACAAGTTGCCTTCTTCTCTTATAGAATGATCTACTGCTTGTATATATATGAAGTTCCTTTCCTCTTCTGTAATTTCTGAACTCTCTGTAACTATATTTCATTATAGTAATAAAATAGTCTTTCAGTTTCTGTATGTTCTTATCACACACAAACTTAGGGAATACGTAAATATTAAAGGGCCTAATATACAGACTCATAGGCTGGACAACTTAGCCCAATTACACCATCATCCCTTTCGATTTTGCATTCATGCATGCATGGGCTAGGAAACTTCACTCTCAAGTACATCAAATAACTTAATTAGTGACACCTGGATTTGTTTTATGTGTATAAATTCCTTTACGTTTTCAATCAAGTAAACTGCATCAATCAAACTTGTTAATCAATCAGTTTAAAAACTTCCATTACAGTATATATCAAGCACTAATCTAGTTTACACTTTGCTATTAGCATCTAATCCAACCAGTTGAATCGGTTGACGTTCTTTCTGAACTTATAACTAGTCCATGAAATGGTCAGAGAAAAGACATGTATACTAATCATAAGGATCAGGATCTATATCGGTCATACAATTACATCATGATTTCATGAAGAGCTTTGATCCATGCACAAATATAATTACATCCTTAAGAGTCATACACTATCCAGCGTGCATGTACTGCAAAGGCTAGCCGAAGGCACGAGGATGCAAAATGGATATATATGGAAGTGTTAATGTGCCCAAACAAAAGAATATGTACAAGTCTAAATGGTAAATGTTATCGCGCCACTGACATTTTTCCTTTTTCTCCATAGATGTGTTTATCATACAAGAACGTATTTCTAGTATATATATATTATATATACATGCACGCAAATACTCAATTAATTTGGCAATTTGGGAAGGGCTTCTTGTCTTTGGTCGTGACAGTGCATAAAAAGGCTGATGCATGTGAGCACGTGAGTCATCATCATATCTAAACATTTGATTGTTAAGGAATATGTCACGCAAAAGCCAGGAATCGCATGACGAAACCAGCCAACATTCAATAAAAAAACTGCTCCCACATTATAAATTCTATTCTTTGATCCAAATTAGTGCCCCACAAAACAAATAAGGTTCAAAATCGGGCCGAGTCCTGCATTTACTTGGCCGAGCTCATAAATCGACTCGGGCTAACTGAAATAATACCGTTAACATGTACGAGACGGAGAGTGTATCGGCTAAAACTCGGTGGACTCGGCCGAGTTCGCGAGATGACTCGGTCAACTCGGTGCAAAACAGTGAGAATACAAATAATAATCTCAACAAACAACCCAAAAAGCAATGAAATTTCAAAAATAAACAATAAAAATCCAAAAAATTGCAGGGTCGGCCGAAATTTCAAAAGGTCGACTAAAGCGAAGAAGCGAAGAAGAGGAAATTAAAAATAAAACTGGCTTACATGAGAGGAGCGGAGAAGATGAAGTGATGGTTGACGAACGGACTCCTACATGGCCAGGAGTCCGGACTAGAGTAGAGCAGGAGGCCGAGGAAGACTGCTCGGCCGATGCCTTGGAGGCCGGAGTAAGGTCTCCTCCCCTTCTTCTTCCTTCTTCGCTCTTCATTTTGATTTATCGCGGCTTGCGCAGAAGAAGGGTTTCCCTTTTGTAACCTTGATTCGAACAACGTCTGGTTTTTGTCTACGTATGACACAAAGCGATGTCGTTGGATTTTTAATACATATCAAAAGCGGCGTCGTTTAAGAGCTGTCAGGTAAAAGCGGCGTCGTTTTGAAATAGTGAACAAGACCGCTTGGCCTTTTTGATAGTGTTTTGAATTTAAAAAAATTCTGATGGCTAAAACGACATCGTTTTGGACCTAGAAGACCAAAAGCGACCGTTTTGACTCAGCGTACATTTTGTATATTTAAGCCTTAGGCTCCCATTTTGCTGTTTTCAACCAAAAATACATCCTAACCCTCCCAACCTCAAAATTTTATTTATTAGTGGATAGAAATTTGGTACAGTTGAAGAGAACAATTATATTAGAAAATAATTTTTTTTGTTAACATTATCGTACATATCTTTCACTGAATGCTTCATTAATTATTTAATAATATTAAGTATAAAAAATTTTATTAAATTTTAACTTATTAGCTAACATATCTATTTTCTAATAATTTATATCTTGTTTTAAAATTTTTTAAATATTTTTAATCATCTTATTTTCAAATATCAAGACGTTACAAGACTTGATCGTCTTAGAAATAAGATGATAATGAATCCGTGATTTTAGAACCATGCCACAAAAGTAAACATTAGAAAAAAAAAGCAAGAAATCCACCGGTCGTATGTCGGAAAAGTGGTATCTGAGCAAATTTTTAGTATAATGTTACTTGAGATTGATTCAACTTGATTTGGAAAATATTTGTTAGGAAATGGGTTTTGGGGGCCCTCAATACCCAATTTTATTTTTATTTGATTGGGAAGCTTCATGCAAAGGAAGTATGGCGTTCTTGCTAAATTAAGTCACGGTTTTAAATATTTTGATAGATATAATTGTGTGTTCAAGTCGAGTCCTTGATGTTCAAGCGCCAGTCTAGTTCGAGACTTTTTAGTACGGTATGTGGAACTCCTCCACAAGAATTGGTGTACCGCGGGAGTATATATTTGCAAGTAAGCACACATAATCTTTTACATGGTTTAACTATATTGCCCAGCAGTCCTCGTCAAGAGGCTATGCCCGGATGCAAGGATTTTCAGTCGATTCGAGGGTTTATCATTGCTCTTATGTAGTACGAGACTCCCTCTCTACCCACGACCCTTCTTGAAACCTAGTGGGATTCAGAAGGAACTCCCTCCATTCCCCTTTCTAAAGCATCGCACACCCATACCTATATTACATCAATATAAGATGAATAAAATAAAGAACATCGTCTTTCACGGAAGGTGAAAGGCTTTTAAGGTGAAATACCTCGATGCTTAGTATCTACGCTCCATACTCACTCGGCCACGTTTGGACTTAGCTTATTTAACTGCTTCAAGCTCTGCTCCTAAAAATCTGTGTTGTGAACTTCCAATGCCCTGAATTTATAGCCTTGCTAATTAGTCTTAGAAGTCTAGATACGGTTGGATCATTTTCCTAATATGACTGACTGACTTCTATTTTATGTTTTCATTTTCAGCTATCCTACTTGAAAATAGGAAACGTTGATCAAGAATCTCATCATCAAAAATAGATCCTAGAAAGTTTCTAATCCTGGTTTGAAAGCTTAGATAATCTCGTCTTCGAGATTTCTGATTGTTATCCTCTTGCCGAAATAGATCTTAGGCTATCGGTTACTTACCTCCCAAGTTCTTGGCCTCGGTCAGCGAGACTCATGTGTGCCTCACGACTACCCTATTTCCAGTTAGGACATCTTATTTCTAGCACATGCCTACAACATAGGATAGCCTTAGTCCGAACCACATCTTGGTCCTATTAAGGACTTCACTTCTATTTCATCAAATCTTCATTAATTCGATCTTTGAGTAGCTACCTTCTTGTAGAGGCCGCCCGATGCGAAGATATGGACAGTATATCAAAACCCTAACATTCTCCATTTGTCTATATCGCCCGGCAAAAATACCCCTTAAAGAATGAAGACACACACTCTTGCTCCCCTTATTTTCTCTTTTTTTTTTTTTTTTTTTTTTTTTTTTGTGTGGAAGGAAAGGATAAATGCACAGAAGGTCGGGCCGTGACGGGGCTTATCGTAGGCGATGGGGACCTAGGTAGTCGAATGCATACCCCCAATGGATAGTATTAGTGATTCCATGCAGCGAAACATCCAACCCTTTTGGTGAAAATATTGGCTGGATTGAATCTTTTAGTGGATATGTACCTAAGATAAATGATTTTGTCTCGACCATGTTTCGAATGTAGTGGTGCCTATGTCGATCTACTTGGTTCTCGAATGTTGAGCTGGATTTTTCGAGATATTGATATCAACGAGTGTCTGTAGTAAGGTGTTAGGACTTCTCGAAGTCTCCATAGTCTTTAAGAATATTTTTCATCCAAATGATTGTGTGCATCCACACACAATTGCTATGTTTTCGACCTTGGGCGTGGAAAGTGATATGCGCTCTATTTTTGTTGAATTAAGACCTGAAAATGCGTTTCCAAGGAAGAAACACCCACGGAAGTACTCTTTTTGTCGGTAGGGCTTCCAACCCTATCAATGTCCTGATAACCTACTAGACTGTGGTGTCTGGATGTGCAGATCTGTATTGCATTATTTCCCATGACACATGGATAATCTTCTTGACTGCTAGAAGATGACTATCATTGGGGCTTGCTTGGTCTCCCTCACAAACTCGCATGCTATAACATTTGTTTGGACGACTTGCATTCAAGTACAACAAGCTTCCAATCATGCTTTTATAGTGAGTCAAATCAACAATATTCCTTGGCTAATACTTTGAAATGACTCTTGTCATGGGTCCTGTGAGGTCCTTCGATGTTTTGTTATCTTTTAAGTGAACTCCTTGACCGGGTTCTTAGCATATTTTTCCTATGAGATAAAAAATCCATGGATTTGATTTGTCGTACTGAAGACACAGTATGTAAGGATTCTCGATAAGCTCATTTCAATTTTATTGCTCATGTGTCTTACAAACTTTTCCACCGGGTATTTGGATGTGGGTTTAATCTATATCTTACAAGTATTTGAAGGAAACATTACTTGCTTTTGACTTTTACAGTGAAGAGAGTACGATCTGCTCCCCCTCGCGTGTAACCACCTTTTAGGAGATTGTTCGTGAGTCTCTCATATAAAGCTCCTACGGAGCTTGTTTTAGCCATAAGAGATCATTTTTTAGTTTGTAAACATGATTAGAGTGAAGAAGATCTTGCAAACCCTTCACAGTTAAGATACAAAACACTTCTTCATGTAGATACCCATTTAACCATACCCAGCCTGAATTGATAAATTTTGAACTTGAGTGTGTAGCAAATGCCAATGGCGGAGCGATTTGACTCAAGCGGGCTCTTGGTGCAAATGTCACATCAAGGCCTCCACTCCGCTACTTGAAGTGTATCCTTGAGCAACAGGACAAACTTTGTTTCTAGTGATGTTTCCCTTTTCATTTGTCTTGTTCACTTGAAGATCCACCCAGTCCCGATTATATTTGCATATTAGGGCTTTGGAACTAAATCCTAACCTTCATTATGTCAGAATTATGATAGTTCTTCCCTTGATAGCACGGATCTTTTTGGTTAAATTGTGGAGGTGTAGCGACCAAGGCGGCCACTATATTCATATTTGTGGATTACCTTGGGACCGCCCTGATCCGTTGCCTAATTCAGATCTCCCCAAAAATGTCGATGGTGGGATATAGTTTCTGCAGATCTTTTGAGGGCTCTCAAACCTGGATGTCAGAGTGTTCAACATTATTATGGTCATCCTGTTGTTGTAGGGAGTCCTCTGTTGTCCGGACATCAGCTATAACGGAGTGCTCAACGGATGGTGGAGCATCTTTGGGACTGTTGAGAGTCTTCTCTAGTTAAAGTATTGACACCATAGGAGGATCTTTTGGTCTAGATGTTTCACTCGATTGAAGATAATCATCAACTTGAACATTAGTTGATTCTATCACAGCCTTGGTTATTTTATTGGCACCACATAAAGCACGGTACATTTGTGTACCCTAAAGAACACCTTAAATCCCTCTTAGCATTGAACTTCCTTCTTGGTTCCACCATTTGGGATGTGGAACGGACTACCAAATTTATAAAGATGTTTCATATGATGTTTTGAGAGTTCTAACCTTTAGATTGATTCTATTATTTGAGATGTAGCATGTTGGCTGCGCTACGCCCAAAGTTTAGTTGGGACACTCTTGGCTTTTAGCATGACTCGGGCCATTTCTTGCGGGATTGTTTTCTTTTTCAACTACTCCATTTTGTTGTGGATTTTTAAGTGCTAAGAACTCATGTTCTACACTATTCTTCTTGTAGAAATTTTCAAACAAGGAGTTTTCAAAATTCACTTACCCATGATAACTCCTTATTCTACTTATCTTTAGAGTTTGTTGTTGTGCTCCTTGTCGAGTCTTTACTTACAGGTTATTGAATGCTTCAAATTCTTTGGATTTGGTTCTGATGAAGTACCCCAGTGAACGAGAAATCATCTACATACATATACATACCTTTTCATTAATGCTCTTTATTTGCATAGAGGTTCATCATATCCATGTGGACGATTCGCAACTACGGTAGTAGAGCCTAATTGAGACTCTGGGTGGTGTTGAAAACTTGTTTCCCTAGTTGTCATGGTCCACACATTCTTTTAGGTTCTCCTTTGAGATTTGGGACATCCCTGATAGTTTTCACAGCAATTGTATTTCAGAGGCTGTTATGGCTTACATGTCCCATTCATTTGTGCCAAAGGTTAGTTTCGTTTTTAACTATGGCCATGCATGTGTTCAAACTTGCAAGTAGATAGTTGTTTTAATACATGTTCTACAAAATGAATGCCAAAGCCACAACCCGGCTTTCTTCTAATACGTGGCCTCTAGTGAGCGTCGTCCTCACATTACACTCTACGTACTTGAAATAGTGATCCTCGACGGGGTGAGCAATATCGATGGTGATAATTTCCTACATGGGTTGCTCGACTAAGTGCTGCACATCTCTGGCAAAAAAAAACACACTCTAAGCAAATACATCATCCCTACTTGAATGTCTACATGCCCAATTCCCGAGTCTCGAGTCGACCGACTCCTCACATGCCTAAGCCAAATGCGAGTAAAAATACGGAGTTTTAAAAAAATTGTTTTTGTTCTCGAAAACCTCTGGGGATTTACGTAAATTTATTGGACAACCCTCAGGCGAATCTGTTGGATAACCCTCGAAGAGAAACAATTCATGGGCCCCTCGGCGATTCTTGGACAATCTCCCCGACCTGATTCTCAGAAAATCTTTCGTAGAAATTCCTTTCTGAAACATTTTCCTTTTTATTTTCTTTCATGTCATGCACTCACTCCTAATATTCTAGGGTGCCCCAGTGCATATGGAATGCATTATGCTAATTCCAACAACTCATGCTAATATATAAAACATGTATACCACTCACGCCACTGAAATTAACTCTACATAAATCATGTTATTCAATTTGCAACCAATAACACGAAGTTACCTCCACGGGCTAATTGACCAATCAAGTAATTCATTTTGAATCACCTAAACCACACAAAATCACACAATAAAATCACGTGAACAGTAAAACCCTCGAGTCGGCACTGTTCACGGCCACATAATAGGGATTTTCTCCACTCGTTCAAAATGTTTTGGTCAGTAGGACATTCGTCAAGCCTCATAATATCACTAACCATTCACATGGCTCTTAGCCAAAGAATAACATAAGTAGGAAAAGATCCCTTCCTCTTAGAGTTGTCGGAACTCCACCAAATCGGTGTCCACGCGTAGACCAACTTTGCTTCTTTCTCCATCGAGAACCGACGGTCCGAACGACGGAAAATCTAGAGAGAAGGCACACTTTCTCTCTCTAAAATTTGAAACAACAAACCTCTTGTTTCGGTATTATTGACCCTTCTAACATGCGTTTGTCAGCCCCAGGTGGTGGAGAAGAAGACATTCCTTTGTCTTATTCTATTAAACTTTTCAAAATTCATCATAATACTTTTTTCATTCAACTGTGACATGGTATCTAACCAATTAATCTTCATCCCCTGTAAGACTGAGAAAATTCAATTTCTAAAAAGAGGGTAAAGCATTGAATTTCGGTCAAAATCAGCTTTTTCCTGGAATATCTCGGATGATGAAGCGGTTCCAGTTGGAATCGTCTTACGAAATCTAAACTACCACGTCAAATTTAGGTCGAATTCGATATGATCGAGATTTCCTTATTTTTGAACATAGGGTGTCGGTGCCTTGAAAGCGACTGTGAAGAGCGTGTGATGTGACAAAAGTCACCTATTATAGGTACTCATGTGACACATGTTGCATGATTAGTGAGATGATGGGAATGAATGGCTTAGATTAAGCCATGTGTCAAAAGTCATAAGAGGAATAGATGGGAATTAATGGAAATGTTAATTGAATAAAGACAAAAACATGAATAGTTTTCTTCTTCAATTTGAAGAAGAAAACGTGCAGAAGGAGACAAAATCGTGCAGTGGGTTGTGGATTTGAGTTTTAGAGAGAGAGAGCTACTTCTCTCTAGATTTCCGGCCGTTTGGACCGTCGGTTCTCGACGGAGCAAGAAGCAAAGTTGATCTACGCGGTGAGGCTCACAGCGTGGACAGATTTGGTGGAGTTCAACAACTCTAAGAATTGAGATCATTTCTACTTGTGTTATTCTTTGGCTAAGAGCCAATATGTAAATGGTGGGAATATTATGAGGCTTAATTTAGTCGTAATTTTGGTCTCGAAACATTTGAGCTAGAAGTGGAGAAAATTCTACTTGTGTGGCGAGTGAACGATTGACGGGGTTTTTTGCATTCCGCGTGATTTTGGTGTGATTTTTGTGTTGTTGAGTGATTCAAAATGGGTGGCATGGTGATTGAGTAGCCCATGTGAGAGCTAATTTTGAAATTGTTATTGATGTGAATTTAATAACAAGAATTGTGTGAATTAATTATGTTAATATACATGTTTTATATATTAGCATGAATATTTTGGGATTGGCATAATGCATTCCATATGCATTGGGGCACTCTAGAATATTAGGAGTGAGTGCATGACACAGAAATGAAAAAGATAAAAGAAAAATGTTTGTGAAAGGATTTTCGACGGAAGATTTTCTTAAGTGTGTTTGAAGTGTCGGCTTGATCCCAACGTCGGAGAAGACTTCCGTGTTCGGAAGAATTATCTGCTGATTAAGCCTGAATATTTATAATCTCGGTAGTAAAGTTACCTAGAGAACAAAAGCTTTTGTTTTGAAAATTGTGATTTTACTAGCATTTGGCACAGGCAATGAAGTCGATTATGACTTCAGAGACTAGGTGGGCATGTGAATTGTTCAGCTAGGGTATCATATCCTTGCTTGAGGTGGCGATTGTTTGCCATGACATACACACAGGTGAGGGTAACTGCGTGAGAAGAATTATCCTTGCAGGCCTGTTCATGCACATTAGAGGTCCTGTGTCTGTTGAAAGGAGTGTACGGAGAAAACGTGCTGCTAGAGAAACGAAAAAAGCAGGTTGTGGCTTTGTGGAATTTGTATAACATGGGATTTGGGTCCTCTCTTCCTCTTGTGGTGTGTGGGATCAAATTTGTGTCCTCCAACCTAGCAACAATGGAGGATTTGCAGCTCCTCCTCATTTCTCCTTCCTTTCTTCCTTTTTCTGGTTTCCCTTTGCTTTCATATAACATTCTCTACTTTTGGTTTTCCTCTGCTTCCTCTCTAGGAATGATCTAACCGGGAAGAACTCGCCGATTGATTTCTCCACTACACTAGACGATTCTCATGGTGCTTGACACATGGTAAACCTTCAGCAAGTGTCACCCATGCCAAGCCATGCACTGACCACTTCCCACTAATTTGCATGCATTCTAGGAGTATGACACTTGGCCACTTAGGTGCCAAGTGTTCCCAAATCCTGGTGCCATGTGGCATGCACTCTCGTGCAACGTGTCACCTAGTGATTGGCCCGTCTGGCCTCGAAATACGTAAAAATTCGACTGTATCGGAATTCAACGTAGTTTGTTTGGTTCAACTAGATTTCGCGAGATGATTAGCCAGTGATACGTTTGATCATGAAATTACGAAAAATCTAGGGTTTTGTCACATCTTAGTCCCAGTGAAAGTGCAGGTCGCTCATTTTTCAGAAAAAAAAATGCTTTTCCCGGGTTTCACAGTTAGAATAGTCTACCACACACTCACACCTGTGATATCCAAGGTATACCTAGGCCTCTGAGCCGACTAGTTCAACGAACCTTGGGAATTTCTAAACACCCAAGTGATGGGACACCTTAGAAAAAGAGGATTGCCGTTGAGCCCCATCTAAAAAAAAAAAAAAAAAAAGGTGTGAATAGAATAAGTGGGATCTTATAGTCGGAATCAGAGCCGCAATCCAGAGGGGCTTTTCAAAACTGTGCTACGAGCTTGACTAATGAAAACCATTGACTTCACTGCCCGTTACATGGGGCCAGAGGATGGGCTAACCTAAGGCCCCTTAGGTTTGGTTGGTGTTCGGGGTGAAGTTCGAGGAAGCGAATGTACGGTGCCCTTAACCAAGCCCGGTGGGGAGTCACCAGCAGTCTCCTCTGAACATAGCTAAAGCTTACGGGCACTAGGAATTAGTTCATGAATAGGTAGGTTAGTATCGATAAAAATGGTGTGTTCTTATCCTTTTCGTGAGTTAGACTCTCCCAAATAGGCAAGGATTAAATTTAAGTTTGGGGAATTCGCGAGCAGGAGTTATATGCTAGAGATCCTTACATCCAATGCACATAGACTTCCTGGGAAGGCCATAGAAAACCTAGGAAGTGAGTCACTTGTCGACTGAACCAGATTCAACTGAATTCTTTCGAAAGTCGAACAACCGTATGGATCCTTTGAAATTAGAAACAAAGGGAAAGATTTGTGAGTTCGGTTCATTTTGATCATTCATCTTGGCAACATGTGCATCACCCTCGTGTCGTTAAGTTTAGTATGTTATTTCCTTGTGTGTCTGGTTCAGAGTCTGTTTCTTGCTTAGGGACAATGGCTAAGTTGAGGTGTGATGAGTGCCCAAAGAAAACACTCATTATAAACCCGAGATTTAGCGAGATTCGAAGTTGATTTCATATATATATGACCTTGTTTAGATTACTTTTCTAATATTTAGTTTTATTTAGCAGGTTTTATGGGAAATATTGAAAAATACTAGATATGAAGCCTTGCGGGGAGTCACGGAGAAGATTGGTGCGAGTGGCCCAACGTCCACGGCGTCTCAGCGATACCGCAGCGTTGCGGGGAAATGACTAACAAACCCCAGCTCTCTTGAAGCTATAAAAAGGAGAATCGATTTGGGGTTTCAAAAAGCGTTTGTAGGGCTAGGGTTTGAGGAACTCGGTTGGAACAAGAAAAAAGAAGACTTGAAGGCCGATCTTAAAAGAGAGACTTGAAGAGAATCGAGGAGATTGCCATTCCTCGATCCTTAATTTTCTCTATCCTTTAGAGATTTGGTAGTTATTTGGACATGAATACTATCGTTCAAAGTGTTAACCTTTTATCTTACATTATCACCCCATATATTTGTTTGCATTAACTCATGCTTGGATGAAATCAACATATTAATTCAGATCCAAATCTTAATATGTGAGTGGTTCTTTGTGAATCTAGAAGTGAATGAAGAATTAGACATAGGTGGAGTTAACCTAATAAACGGTAATATAGGATTATCAATGATTGGGAGAGCTTAGGAGTTTTTGCATATGCTGCTTTAATGCTTGGGGTTGAGCAGGAGGCAAGAAACCTAGATAGAGGAGGTTAAATGACCTTGAAAGAGCTTTAATTACATTAGATAAGAGCCACCAGCGGAGAACATATTAGCTAATGGAATGGAGTATCACATAGTAGGACTGTCGACAACACGACACCACTGGCTCTTTTTGCCATATTTGATCCGCTGCGTCCAGAAGAGCAACGCTTACATTGATAGTAATTAATTTAAGTTTATAACGCTCCACTTAGTCGGCCACATTTGCTAGTTTGAATATTGAATAAGTATTATAATTTTAGTACTTAGCCTCATACGATTAAGGTTTTCCCACGTGGATCGATATCGGGTACCTTGAGTACACTATATTATGACCCAGGCGTACACTTGCGCGATTAAGGCAATTTGCACTATTTGTGGATATCCACGAAACGATCACGAGGGCGCCTATCACCGGTGGCGGATATTTGAGGGATAAGTCCGCGACTATCAAGGCGAGGCGAGATGATCATCAGGGTGGCGAGATATTTCGGGGCTTACGGCCCGGCGAAGCCCGAGGCCATGTTACCATTGCCATCTGGTATTTGGACACGGTGTCCTCAGGTAGGAATCCCAGAGTTATGGGACACCTCAATCCCAGTCATTAGTGGGATGTACACCTATGCAGTTTATTCCTCCTTACCCCCACCATGGGCCAGGAGAGATAGTATCAGTTGCAGGGCGTTGCATAGGGCCTTACTACTTTGCTGGCTTGGATGGGGTAGGGCGGGGGTGAGGTCCATGCGGGGCTCACAAGTCGAGGACTTAGGGGACTTGTGAGGCGTGTTTATGCCATTACACCATAATTTGCGATTGTAGATTGGTCGGTTATTAAATTTATGTTTCTACTCTCGCTATGTGGGCAAGAATATTGTTTGATTAAATTGCATATGATTCCTTTGTTGCTTCATCATGTGTGAAAGAATTGGGATTAAGAGTGAAACACGGAAAAATTAGTAATGTGTGGTCTCCTGCGAAACCTGGGGTGAGTGTAGTCAGTTATGTTGGATTGTAGCTAGAGATATGAGGGGATTCTACTCTGAACCTTAGGGTCATGGACATGTCGGGTTTGATGTCATCCTCGGGATGGATTCGTTGTGACCCACGTGAATGTCGATCATCGGTGTGATCGTATTAAGTGTTATTGCACACATGGGATGGTATTCGTGTTATGGTTCTAGGGGATAAGCATGATGCTTTACCTTAGTAGTCGTGTATGACTCTAGGTGGCATGGGCAATTGGCGGTGGGCGGCATGCCTTGCAGCAGAGCAGTGAGATAGGATTTGAGTCTACCTATAGTGGTTTTGTGAATATGAGGTTCTGACTCATTTTGGAGGATTTTCAAGAGCCGTGAAGACACAATTGTTCAGTGAGCTTCTGAGCTTGTCATCCCCCGAATGGATGGTCGATAAAAAAGGACCATCCAAATGTTGAAAGAAAGGACATGCGCTGCGGGCATGTGTCCTTGATCTGAGGTGGGTGAAGAGCATTTACCCTTAGTGGAATTAGCCTTGAACAATGAAAGATTATCCCGATGAGCATGGATGAAACTCCTGCTGGGGCCACTATCACGGGAACCGTGTCAATCTCGGTTTGTTGGAAGGAGGTGGGAGAGATCCTACGGGTCCTGATTTGGTTAGAGACACCTGAGAAGGTGGTTGATACGACAAGCTTCTTCCCATGGCTTAGAGCCGGATAGAAGAGCCTGACAAGCAGTAGGTCTGAGTTTGAGGTGGGGATCATGTCTTCTTAAAGGCGACCGTTTAGAAAGAGTGGTCGAGGTTTACGCAGAGGAAAACTATCACCAAAGTATATCAAGCCCTTAGAAATTTTTCGAGAGGGTAGGCTCTTTCTTATCGGTGGCTTTACTCAAGTTCATCGGGATGTTCATATAGAGTGTTTAAATTGTCTCATGGCTCAGATACACTTTAGATGGCTCATGTAGTGGACTAGGGTGAGCTTGTTGTTGATCTCGAAGGAACCGAGGAGGGACGTCACCGCATCATGGATAGCGAATCGGGTTTTGACACAAGACCATGAGGCTAGTTAAGGTGTTATGGCAGCACGAAAGTGGAGAAGCCGACATGGGAGCGGGAATGCACGATGCGTACCAATTATCCTGTTTTATTGAGGACAAAGGTACGTTGTCTAGTCATTGGATAATAAAATGACTGTATCATAAATAATGATTGTATGTATATGTGCATGTGATTGGCATGCATATGTGCGTGTGTGAATTTTGGGACAGAAATTCTTACTTTAAGAGGAAGAATGTAAAACCGAGAGAAAAAATCAATTTTCTGAAAAAGGAACTTAAGCTTGATAAATCACCACTATAATACGAGGTTGAAAACCTATAAATTTTCTAGATCTCGGATGATGAAGCGGACAACAGTTGGATTAGTCTAGCGAAATCTAGTTGCAGGCAATTTCGTCATATTCCGGAAATGGGTGATTTTTGCAATTTGAGGCGAAAAGAATCCAAATTGGTGGGTGACATGGCTTGATGCATGCATGCCATGTGGGTGACCTATGGCATGATGCGCCATGCTATGTGCATGACACATGGCATGATGCATGCATTCCAGCAATGGGTGACACATGGCATGCATCAATGCATGCCAGCCAATGGATTTTCTCCGGTTATAAAACGGGATCAATGGAGGAAAAGAGAGGAAAAAAGAAAAAAATGAGAGAGAAAGAAAGGGAGGAAGGAAGATCTAACAGCTTCTTCCTCTAAATTCAAGCATTTCGACCGTCGGAGTTCCTCAGGCCAAGAGTTAAAGCGGCTCGCTCCGAATGAGGATTTTGTCCACTGCAAGTTGTAATTTCTACTTAGTGTTGTGTAGAGACGTGTGAGGCGGAGTTCCACCTAGGGGTTATGGCCGTATGGGGCCAGGTGTGTGAGCCATGTCATTGTGTTTTTCCATGGTAGGCCGTACGGCCATGTGAGGGTGTCGGCCCAGGTAGTGGTCTTTGTCCGATACTCAGACTGCATTTGGTGGTGCGCCAGAAGCCATGTGATTGTGTTTCCACCTCAAGCCCATCTGGCCATGTGGGACCTTTTAATCGTGTGGCTGTATGGGACCATTTGGTCGTGTAGGGTCATGTGGTTGTGTTTCCACCTTAGGGCCATTTGGTCGTGTGGGACCGGTTGGCCGTGTGGGACCGTCTGGCTGTGTGGGGGCCATCAAGCCCTTAGTGAGGAATGGGTTTAGCTAAAGTAGTAAGATGCAGTGGTATTGGGACCATTTGGTCATGTAGAATGTGTGGTTGTGTTTCCACCTCTGGGCCGTTTGGCCGTGTGGATCGATTGGTCATGTGAATTTTGTTTTAGCCATGGCGATCTAGTCGAGTAGAGTCGTCTAGCCTTTTGGGCTTTTGGTTCAGTCCCAACGCTTAAGGGATGGTTTGGGTGTCTCCATGACTTGTGTAGAGGCTGTTTAGTGTAGACTGTGGCTAGTTTTCTATTTTGTCGGTAACTTTGAATAAGTGCAAATTCCGAGTTGTTTAGGAGCCCGATATGTGTCTGTTGGTGGCACAGTATGGCTAAATTTAGGGGTCTTAAATTTTTGGATTGTTTTTCCGCGATGTTGTTGCTTGGCAGTGATAACATGTTTGTGTGGCTGTTATGGCTTATTGTGAGAACTGTTTTGTGGGCATCTCTTATGCAATAATTGGTCTTGATAACCAAGTTGTCTTTGCTCACGTTTGATTGATGTACTTGGTGCTAGTTATCTATTGAATGTTGATATATGAATTCTAATATATTGACATTGAGATGAAATGTTGGAAATCATATTGACTGTTAATATATGTGTGCTATTATATTAACATTGAAGGAACAAATCAATTTTGGAACTTAAGGCGTGCATTATAATTGTCAAATGCATGATGTGATGCATGGATGGTATAGTCCATATGTCATTCATTACATATGAGACATGGAATTGACCTGCGATGGTGCGTACATTGTATGCCGGGGACATCGCATTAAAATGGGTGTGAGTGCATGGGTGGTAAATCGACCTGCTTGTGTTTGGTGTTTGATTGGGTGGACTCGATAAATGGAGACGGCGTCAATGAGAAGTTGCACAATTGATTAAAATGGTAAAGAAAATATGTGCCGGGTATTAGCAAGAAGGGATAGATCCTCCTTGGTGAAAAGCCGCCCAGTATGGTCGAGACATAGTCACAACGAAGTAGTAAAAGTGTCTAGGTTTGGAACCTCGATGAGTTACCAAAAATCCAGCTACCCACCCAATCGCATGATTTTGAACATAAAATATAAAATGATCATTGTGATGTATCGTCAAAAGCTTTAGTTTCATAAAAACAAATGAAATTTGTTTGAAAAGTATCGTGGATGTCATCTAGAATGACGGTTTTATCACCGCGTGGGCTAAGGCATTGTGTGGTCGATGAGGACTTGGGCGCATGGTACATGGTGAGTCGCATCTCATTTCATGGCATGACGTGTGAAGTTCCATATAAAATTGGCATGTTCTTGTTGGAGCGTGATTGTGAAATGTTAGTGAGCATTGCATGTGTGCATAGGTGGAAGTAGCCCTTGTAGGAGGTATTCTCTGCGGGGCGTGGCTCACCGCTTCATGGGACATTTGCTAGTGCGGGGTCCAGCGCTTGCGTGAGCGACGCTCAGACGAGGTCGTGATTATGAAGAAGGCCGACATGTGGCCTTGATAAACTCTTGTAAAAGGTGCTTGAGACAAACTGGGACTGCGCTGGTGCTTGAGACATACGGTGCTTGATGAACCGTATACTCTCCTGTTCTACAACTAGGGAATCTTGTTTGTCCCCAGCCACGGGATCCCATTGTCTCTAGGGCAATGCCGTCTCACATGCCCGATCTATTTTTGATCACGAGAAACTCATGTGAAGCCCAGTCTTACGCCCTTCCGAGAAACTGAAGAAGTGATCCTCCCCTCTTCGACAGCTGGCACACTCACATCACTAGTGCTCAGAGCATCCTCATGATCACTCTCTACATTGGTCGAGCCGATTGACCCTTGAGTCCATGTTCGTAGGCGGGAAATCTACAATCACGCCGAATGGACAACCGGCCATTCTCTGGATCTCTTGTAATACCCGGTGATCGAAGCTACTTATCTGAAGATTGACATTTGGTCTCTCTGACTCACCTCCAGCTGCCTCGGCCTTCTCTGGTCGTGACCTCGATCTTGACACCCGCGTGTCCCAGAAAATCTCACCTTAGTAAGCCAAAACTCGCACTTACTAAACTTAGCGTCTGTTGATGGTCTCTTAACAACCGTAAAACAATCCTTAAGTGATACTCATGCTCCCAGCTCAGTGGGAGTAGATCGAATGTCATCCACCGAGAATCTTCACGATGGCCCGGTCTAGATACGGTTGGAACACCACATCGTAAAAGTCCATGAATCTTTGCGGTGCGTGCGTCGATCTAAAGAGGGCATCTGTAAACTCAAAGTACCCATAAGCGTGTCTGGCAGCTGTCTTAGGGATATGCGTCTCCTAATCCTCGGTGATGGTAACGGTCTGCGAAGATTACATCTTAGGTGGGCTACGTAGCTTCCTCTCAGCCCGATCAAATAAACCATCAATCCTCGGTAATGGGTACCGATTCTTGATCGTTACCCTGTTCAACTGCCTGTAGTCAATGCATAGTCGAAGGGTCTTGCCCTTCTTCTTCGTAAACAGAATCGGAGCGCCCCATGGTGAAGTACTCGGTCTTATGAACCCCTTGTCCAATAACTCACATGCATTTGGACTCACGAGTTCCTGTAACTCAGTAGGCGCCCCGTCTATGCGAGTCATAGAGATGGGTGAATGCCAAGGTGTGGCTTCGATGCGAAGTCTCTGACCTATGGAGCGATCGGGTAGCTTATATGGAAAAACATCCACACACTCGCACACTACTCGGGGAGTAGATCTAAGTACGGTCTCTCTTCGTCCTCCCAGGGTAAGGCTCGCTAACTGACCCATAGCGTCACGACATGGACTCGTATCTTGTCAGACGAAATATCATGTTTATCCTTTGAAATACCACGCGATCTTGTCCTGGCGTATGGCGGTAACCCTCCTACGCTTCCTTGTCGATACTTGACCACCGTAGTTGTCGACCCGATCCATCCCCATAATGACATCGAACTCGACATGTCATGATCCTCAGTCTGCGTAGTAGAGTCCCGAGATCTCCGGCTATAACTTTCGACATATCATCCACATTCTTGCTTACTAAGATGTAGGGTGAGAGTTGACTTTGATAGGTCGGAGATTATAAGTGAGAGATCTCAGAGATTACGCTCATGAGTGGACT
Organism: Tetrastigma voinierianum; assembly: GCA_016808115.1. NCBI lineage: Eukaryota > Viridiplantae > Streptophyta > Magnoliopsida > Vitales > Vitaceae > Tetrastigma > Tetrastigma voinierianum. The sequence goes on along the minus strand of JAEQBH010004016.1, from coordinate 119,624 downwards.
AGGACAGGTGTCACGGTATGGCATTGTGCGTTCGTGTGATAACATCGCTTAGGGTCGGGTGTGGGTGCATGGTGCGGTCATTCACCGCTCTTGGTGAGTGTGGGTTGAAGTTTGTCTTTAGGACTACGTCAGTGAAGGCCTTCCATAGTTCGATTTGGTAAATGAAGAGTAAATGGAGTGTGTTGGGCAAAGCAAAAAAGGGGGTCGTAAATCCCCTAAGGTGAGAATCACAGGTTAGGGTGTAAGGGCACGAGAAGGGGAGATATCCCTAAATTTCTGTATGAATGTAAGAGGCTCGAAGTGTAAGCCGAAGAGTTATGTTAATCGAGATGAAAACACATGGTCAAGTTATCACGTAGACTTAGAGTTTAGTGATAGGAGTCGGGAGTGACTCGAGATTTTGATAACCCTTTGACAATTGCATTGGGTGTTGTTGAGTCGGTAAGGGCTCAGTAAATGGATGTCATTCATGACATGGAATAGGTTGATTGTCCATTGGATTGTCATTGATAGTGACCTTGGGAAGGTCAACGTTTACACACAAAGTAAGGGTTGTGTAGGGTTACACGTTGTGTGGATTATATACAGGTGTTAGAGGACACGCTGCGAGCATACGTCTTGGGTCTTAAGGGTAGAGGAGCAATTGCCCTTAGTGGAGTCACTTTACAACAACGATTACCGAGTATCCCGGATGGCACCATATATCAGGGCATTATATATGGGAGGCCATGCAGGTCATCGCTATGTTGGGTAGGGTGGGAGAGAGATCCATCCGCCGAGGTCTGTTGATCTTATTAGGGACACCTTCGAAGGTGAGCTTGATACGACCGGCGTGTCTTCTCACGGCTCGAGCTAGACCTGGGGCTATGTAGATGTGCGACGTCAGCCCTTAGAGTTCGAGGTTGGGGATCATGTCTTCTTGAAGGTGATGCAGAGAAGTGGTCGGAGGCTCGGCGGCGGAAGGCCCATCGCCCGGGGTTAATTGGACAACTTCGAGATGCTCGAGAGTGAGCCCACTGTTCATGTACGAGAGTTGCGTTCTGCTTGGTGCATGTGAGGTGTCCATGGGACAGCATTTCACGTCTCCATGCTCGAAGTATATTCCGGATCCGGCTCATGTGGTGGATTGAGGCCAGTTGAGGTTGACGCGGCGATGGGACCTTTGAGGGACCGGTATGTATTTACGGATAGCGTGATCAAGTTTTGCGGCCTTAAGGCGGGTGAGGCTAGTGAGAGTGCCATGGCGACACTATGGAGTGGAGGAGTCAACGTGGGAGCGCGAGGACACGATGCAGGCCACCTATCCCTTCTTGTTTAAGGATGAAGGTACGTGGTTTAGTCATTTAAGATTTGAATGACTGTTTACATGCATGGTAGAGTGCACGTTGCATATGCATGTTAGTGATTGTGATTGTCGAAGGCCCGGGGCGAGAATTCGCATGAAGGGGAAAATGTAAAGACTTGAAATTTCAATTGCGGAAAAATGGCGAATCGTAATTCGGTCAAAAAATCAGAATTTATTCTCACAGAATCGGATAGGTAACCGGTTGCGGATAAAAATCATCTCGTTAATCGCTAACCGCGTAAATTTAGGTAGAGATTCGAGAGCGGTCGGGTTAAGCGAGTTTTCGAGGCATCGCGGTTCGGGTGCCGTAAAACGATTTTCAATCTGACGAAAGTCACATATAACACGTACTCATGTGCCATAAGTGGTATGAGTAGAGAGAAAGTATATGAAAATGGATGAGAGATAGTCTTGGGAATGTCAAGCGGGAAAAGAATGACATAATTGGTATTAATGGAATTGTTTTAAGTTGGAAAAAAAAGCCAAAATATGTGTGCATCATATACCTCAAATCAGAGATGCGAGTATAGTGAGTACCCCAAATTATAGAGAGAGAGAGAGCCACTTCTCTCTAGATTATCGGGCGATCCGATCGTCGGCAGTCGTCGGAGCAAGAAGGAAAGCTGCTCTATGCGGAGAGACCTACTCGTGGGCACCGGATTTGAGGAGTTTTGACAAACTCCGAGAGGTAGGGGTTTCTCCCTACTTGGGTTTTACGCTTTATTTAAGTGTTTTTCAATGTTTAGGTTGGTTTGAGGCCTTGAACGGTAGTTTGATCGATCTAGCTTGGGGCCAGAGATTATTAAATTTTGAAACCCATTTGTGCCGTCCATCCTTGCAGGCACGAGTACATTGGGTTGATTAATTGTGTAATTTGTTAAATAAATCATGCATTGATTACTTGAATAAGGCCAGGAAGCAGCGCGAAATTCGGGTTCACAAAGTGAGCCAGACGATTGGTGATTTTTCGGGAATAGTAACAGGGTTTCACTATTCAGAGAATAGTGTTACAAAATAAATTTTGTGAATTAATGTTTGGTCAAATAATTCAAGTAGAATTGCTCGTGTTTGATCATTAGCCGTGAGCTAATTTTGATGTGATGAAATGCGAAATTACATAACATGATTGTGTGATTTTAAAGTACGCATGCGAATATATGCATGTTATATATTTGCATGTGTTATAAACGTAATGGAATTGGCATCATGCATTCCATATGCACTAGGAGCACCTAAGGATGATAAGTGAGTGCGTAGAGGTGAGTCCCAGAAAATGGTTTACGAGGGTTGTCTATGAATGATAATTATCGGAGGAATTAGTCCATACCCAGAAATAATAATCAGTGACCCGGAGCGACGATTGATATACATCGGAGGGTAGTCCATAAATAATATCAATCGTCGGAGACGGCCCAATTGATATATATACATCGGAGGGTTGTCCATAAATAAATATAATAATTCTCATACGAGGCTTAGGCGAGTGTGAGGGAGTCGATGAGGACTCGGGTACGAGATGATCAGTTAGACATTCAAGTAGGATCATACATTTGCTTTAATGTGTGTTTATTTTGGAGCATTGCATATGCACTTAGGTGGAGAGTAGCCCACTTGGGATTGAGTTCCCTCTTGAAGCGTTAAGCTCTCACCTGATCGAGGATACTATTTTTACGGTACAAGGAGCATGCGAGGGACGGCTCATCTGGGGCGGGCTTTAGAAGAAAGACGGATTTTGGCTTTAGTTTATGATGTATGACATGTATTAGAATTCTCTAATTTTAATATATGTGTTGTATAATAATAAAATTTGAACTTTTGAAACTATTGGATATAGTTGGATATATGCTTTTTATATATTTTTATAGGTATTGTTCCTTGTTGGGAAGTGAATTGGAGTTCTCATGTTATTGTTATATTGATGTTTGGGACATGTTATATGCGGGTTTTTTTTTTTTTTTTTTTTTTTTTTTGTATTTGGGTAGAGCTCCCCTTTACAAAGAGACTGCTAGATTTTTAAGTGAAAAAATGTCGAGGTCACGGAGCATACCGCGGTATTCCGCGGGTTGGCGGGTGAGGTAGCGGACCCGGGTTTGGGGCGTCCTGAAGTTCTAGAGAAAGTATTTTTGTATACAGGAAAGAATGGTAGTTAAATTCTTTTGGACTATTACTTAATATAGTGGGTGTTATGTAATTATGAGTAGAGGGTCGCGAATGGGACTCTTACGGACAATATTTAAGTGCATTATTCTCATATTTTTAATTTAATTATGAATGAATGGGTTCCATTGAAGTGACGTATAGAGGTGGTGCTAAGTAACTCGGTATCCACGAATAATTGGTACCGGTCCAAGACCAAAACTTAGGTCTGGGGAGTACTTGGGTAGATTTAGTGGAGTTGACGGCTAGTTAACGGGACCCCCGGGTTTTGGGGCTTCACACTCACTCCTAAGAAAGTTGGTTGATGAGACATTGAAAAATAGAAGTTTCTACTTTCTAGCCGATTTTAGATTCTATAATCATTAAAAATTTAAAAATATGGGCCCAAGTGGGTTGGCTTGGCCAAGCCCCGAATAATTTGTGGGCTTATTAGGGTCGGTCAGTAGGCTGAGTTATTTGGGCCGCGTCGTTTTTAACCCGATCCCCTAAAAATGGAGGCAATGGGACCTAATCGCACATATGTTTATACCCCCACTAGACTTGAGACTTATAGCGATAGGATATGGCAATGAGAAAATTTTTATTGGATTAAAGGTATTGTTTAATTAGAGCCTAATTACATCTAAAAAAATTATAATTATTTTATTTTATATTCTAATATATAATAATAATAATAGTACCATAGTTGAGACTTGTAGCAGTAGAGATGGTAATGAGACGAGTTTTTATTGGATTAAGGTAGTATTTAGTCTGACACCCAATTATATTTTAAAAAATAATTTTATAATAATTTTATTTGATATTCTAATATATAATAATAATAATAATAAAAATAATTGAAATAATTTATAAAAAATTATAATATTTTATTTTTATGAGATATATTAATTTTAATATAAATATAATAAAAACAAATATAAAAAATAAATAAAACTAAATATAAGATCGATTAAAAGTAAAAGCTATACGGCATGCGATATGGGAATTTTTCAAACTTGCCTCATCGTTTAATTTTTTAAACAAGATTGAGAAATAATTTAAATAAAAAGGTGAGATTGTGATGGGTTGCCCGCCCCAAATCAGCCGGTTGTCATCCCTAGACTAGTGTGTAACCATCTCCAATCTTACCTACTCATCCCAAAATCAGTATCATATTTTTGTACCGAATAAATGTGTTTTTTTTTTCCTTTTTCGTCATTTTTGTTCCCTCGGATTTTTAAGACTGGAAAAAAAAGGCCACATCCCTTTGAGAAATTATTGCTGAAAAATATTGTTTGAATTTTGAATTTTGACTTCAGCTTTTCCAGCCATTCTTCTCCCTGACTTCCTGACTTTATTTAAATCTATGGATTTTGATGCGGGTTCAGCGATAAGTGTTTGTGTAACGATCAAATATATATATAGCGTTTTTGTATATCTTCATGTGTTGCTCATATATCAACAATGACCTTTTTCTTATGATATTACCACAGAATCTTGTAATAACTTTCGACTGGGAGTCCGAATAACGGGATCAGACATCGTATGCAGACAGACTCGCGACTGCTGATCTAAAGGCGATACCGATGCGACACCGTTGGTCAGTGTTAACAGATCTTTGTAACAACATTGCGGAAAGTTCGTGTTCTCTCTTGCGTTGGAACGCGTTCTTAGAGATAATTTGGACATGCCATGTTTCTCGATTTGTCATAGCCCTTTGGGCCAGTGAAAACACACACACACACACACACACACACACATATATATATATATACTCATATAGATGAAGCTCGATTCAACATGGGATAGAAGACCACCAAAAATTAGAAATTATTACTATTCTAGCACAATTTGATGATTCTAATGAATTTTATTAGACCGGAAACTCATTTCAGTCGTGTATCGTTCATTCTTGTGATAATGTTTGTGTTCTTATTTTGGACTGAGGAAAAAATAATTTTTTTAACACTATTCACTTGGTATCCTTCTCAATTCTTTTATAGAATAAATTAATAAGATGGGAATCATACGGGCATAGAAATCTTTGGTAATTCACTAATTTGTGTGATTGTTTGGAAGTTGGTGGAAAAGAATAAGACCATGCGTGTTAATATTCCACCTAACAATAGTAATAATCTAACAAGAATGAGCAATGATAAATAAAGAACTTTCAACCCATAAAAAGGACGATTGGAAAAAACCCTCTAGGTAGAATTAAATTAAATCACTTTAAAATATCTTTTCCAATAACAATAAAACCACAAATATATCGATAATTGAAGTGAAAACCATCGTCCCATGATATTATGAGAGTAGAAAGGCATTGGGAAGAAACCACAAACCCTTGAGCCTCAAAACAGGCTAGTAAATAAACTCCACTCTTCTAACCTTCCATAATCTCCTTTACTCCGTGTTCAACTCTTCTCGATCTTATCAAAAAAACCCTACTACTATGTATCTTCTCCAAACTAACTAAGGAAGATCATACACCTGGGAAGCAGTTATATACCCTAGCTAACTATCACTGTTGCGTGAAGACTTGGTGAACAAGTTGCCTCTTTCTTCGAATGATTTACTGCTTATATATATATATATATATATATATATGAAGTTCTCTTTCTTCTGTAATTTTCTGAACTCTCTGGTAACTTTCTCTCTTTACAGTAATAAAATAGTCTTCAGTTTCTGTATGTTCTTATCATAGTATCGGAGCAAATAGAGTCGTCAATGGTATCTGCTCCTTCTTCACCATCTCCTCAATCAGTATCAGATTGATCAGTTCCAATTATACACTTAGAGATCCTTAGATTCTGCCATTGGTCTGTGCGTATGAGCTTACAGGTTTCTTTATTGGTACTCAATCTCAACCTCGGTTTATCAATGGGTCTGTTAATTCTGATTACACACACTGGTGTCGACTGGATCAGTTTTGTTAAGTTAGATTTATCTTCCATGTCTGAATCAATGCTTGGCCATGTGGATACACTGTCATATTCTCCGCTGAAATCTGGAAAACTTTAGAACAGTTTTCATCCACCAGATCTAGATCTCGTATTCTTGTCTTCAGATTTCTTCTAGAAATCTACAAAAAGGTTGCAGTCCTTGTTGATGGCTATGCACCACATGTTAATCCTTAGTGAGATGTCTAGGCTTCAAAGCAGAATGGAGCCAACCCGTTTCTGAAGTCTTCTGTATCTAATCTGTTCTAGAACATTCCTATTGTGTATAAATACGCTGTGCTTCATTCAATAGAGATTAAGAAGTTCTCTGGAAAACTTCCTCTCCGGGGTTTTGCTTTCTCTTTAGCATTTTATCAAACGTCAACACTTCTCATGGCAGAATCTTTTCTTGTTCAGTTGTTTTCGATGAAACAAATTTTCTATATCTTCAGTTGCTCTCACCAAAGTCTCCTTCTTCCCCATCCTTTATCTTCATCTTCACCAGTTTTTCATTTTCCTTGTTTCAGTCACTGCAGGTTCAGTTAGCCAACATCCTATTTCTTTTCAATCATCAAATTCCCTCTATTTCAAACAGTTTGCCTTCTCCTTCAACAGCTCCAAAATGATCACATTTCTTCTCTAAAAGTTACTTCAGTATCTACTTGCTGATACCACTACTGTCCCTTTGCTTCCTGTTCCTCTATCTCACCTTTATCATCACCCGTTTCTTCTTCACAACTTTGTTGTCTCTACTTCCTTGGCACCTGTTCTTACTTCTTCCTCAACCACTTATTGCTCTTGTTTGTTCTACACATCTCATACAAACCAGAGCAAAATCTGCAAGCTCTAAAACCTAGGACAAACTTATCTACTGTTAGTTCATTTCCTGAGCCACTTACTGCTCTGAAGCTCTCCCTAATCGTCATTGGAAGGCTGCTATGGAATTAGAATTTCAAGCTCTCTTAAAGACAAAAACCTGGGATTTAATTCCACCTATTTCGAGACAAACTGTTGTACAGCGAAAGTGGGTCTTCCGCACCAAACATATTGCTAATGGCACCCTTGACAAATACAAAGCCAGATTAGTTGCCAAAGGTTTTCAACAAACCCCTGGCATTGATTTTATTGATACTTTTAGTCCATTGGTTAAATCAACTACTATCAGAATTATTTTCTCCTTGGCTGTTACTCATGGATGGGAGATTCAACAAGTTGATGATAATAATGCTTTCCTAAACGGAGAGATACAGATGAGACTACTGTTTTAATGGCTCAAATCCAGCTGGTTTTGAAGATCCCTTCGGCCCCATTTTGTTTGTAACCTAACAAGGTTTATATGGCCTCAAGCAAGCTCCTAGAGTTTGGCTTGATCGTCTTAATCTCACTCTTAAGCATTATTAGGAGTTTTCTAGTCCTCTATTTCTGGTTCTCACCATTTTTTGCCTGTATTCATGGCTGCATGCTCTGTCCTTGTGTATGGGGGACGATATCTTGATCACAGGGAGGATTCTACTGCTATTCATACTGCATTCAAGACCTGAATAAAGTCTTGCCCTCAAAACTCTTGGGGATGTTCATTGCTTTCTGGGATTTGAGGTACTACGGACTAATTCTGCTCTTCATCTAAAGCAAACTAAATATGCTACTGATCTACTTACCCAAACAAATATTCTCAGCTCTAAAGCCTGTTCTACTCCTATGAGTTTTATTAATAAACTTTGCCAGGATGATAACTCACCTTTCTCTCAACCTTCTTTATATCGAAGTACTATAGGTCTCTTCAGTATCTAAATCATACCAGGCCTGATATTTCCTTTGCTGTGAACAAACTTAGCCAATTTTTGCATGCCCCTACTACAACACACTGGGTAGCCTGCAAAAGAATTCTTCATTATATAAAAGGGACTCTTGATTATGGCATTTCTTTTTGTCCAGCCTCGGTCTTAAGTTTGGAAGGCTTTTCTGATGCTGATTGGGCAACAAATCTTGATGATTGAAAACCAATGAGTGGACTTTGTGTCTTCTTAGGACCAAATCTCATTACCTGGAGTTCAAAGAAGCAAAATGTAGTGACTCGCTCAAGTACAGAGTCTGAATATAGAGCCCTTTCTGCAACTGCTGCTGAACTTGTTTGGGTGCAGAATCTACTTATAATGCTTGGAATTTCCCTTCCAGCCACACCTCCAGTGTTGTGTTGTGATAATGTTGGAGCCCAAGCACTTGCTACAAATCCAATACATCATGCCAGAAAAGCATATTGAGTTAGATATTCATTTTTGTCAGAAATCTGGTAAACTGAACGCAAATTGGAGGTCCCGTATATCTCTTATGATCATCAACCAGCTGATTTGTTTACTAAGCCACTTCCCTTTGAATGATTTTCCTATTTCTGTCACAAGTTTTCTCTAGGATCTCCCTCAATCAGCTTGAGGGGGTATATTAACGAATGTGATGCTGATAGAGATTCCGATAGACCTATACCTAAGCATCACATGAGTGTATCTTCTCCAAAACTAACTAAGGAAGATCATACACCTGAGAAGCATGTTATACACTCCTGCCCCAACTAACTGTTGCGTGAAGACTTGCAAAACAAGTTGCCTTCTCTTCTAGAATTATCTACTGTTTCTTGTATATGTATGAAGTTCCTTTCCTCTTCTGTAATTTCTGAACTCTCTGTAACTATATTTCATTACAGTAATAAAATAGTCTTTCAGTTTCTGTATGTTCTTATCACACACAAACTTAGGGAATACGTAAATATTAAAGGGCCTAATATACAGACTCATAGGCTGGACAACAGCCCAATTACAATCTTCATCATCCCTTTTGATTTGCATTCATGCATGCATGGGCTGAAACTTCCACTCAAGTACATCAAATAGCAATTAGTGACACCTGATTTATGTGTATAAATTCCTTTACGTTCAATCAAGTAAACTGCATTAATCAAACTTGTTAATCCAATCAGTTTAAAACTTCATTACAGTATATATCAAGCGCCGTCTTAGTTTACACTTTACATGGCATCTAATCCAACCAGTTGAATAGGTTGACGTTCTTTCTGAACTTAAAACTAGTCCATGAATTGGTCAGAGAAAAGACATGTATACTAATCATAAGGATCAGGATCTATATCGGTCATACAATTACTTCATGATTTCATGAAGAGCTTTGATCCATGCACAAATATAATTACATCCTTAAGAGTCATGGCACCATCCAGCGTGCATGTACTCGTAAAAGGCTAGCCGGAAGCGCATTGAGGATGCAAAAATGGTATATAAGTGTTGTCATGCCCAAACAAAAGAATATACAAGTCTAAATGGTAAATGTTATCGCGCCACTGACATTTTTCCTTTTTCTCCATAGATGTGTTTATCATACTATAACGTCTTTCTAGTATATATATATTATATATACATGCACGCAAATACTCAATTAATTTGGCAATTTGGGAAGGGCTTCTTGTCTTTGGTCGTGACAGTGCATAAAAAGGCTGATGCATGTGAGCACGTAGAGTCATCAGTCATATTCAAACATTTGATTGTTAGGGAATATGTCACGCAAAGGCTGTGAGCGTTAATGAAACCAGCCAACATTCAATAAAATCCGTTCCACCATATAAATCTATTCTTTGATCCAAATTAGTGCCCTAAACGGGGTTAAATCGGCGAGTCAGTGCGACTGGCCAGATTCTACCTCTTTCCGACTCGGGGCTCATAGAGTCGATACGGAATTCCATGTACGAGATTAGAGTGTATCGGCTACAAAATCGGTAAAACTCGGTGGACTCGACGAGTTAAGCCCCGAATGACTCGGTCAACTCGGTGCAAAGCAGTGAGAATCTGAGGAGAATAATCTCAACAAACAACCCAACCTTGAAATTTCAAAAATAAACAATAAAAATCCAAAAATTGCGAGAGATTTGGCCAGAATTTCAAGATTCGACTAAAAGAAAGCGAAGAAGAACTGAAGAAGAGAATTAAAAAACAAAACCTAACTTTACGAGGGAGAAGCGGAGAAGATGAAGTGATGGTAATGACAGGACTCTACATAGTAGGAGTCGGACTAGGAGTAGAGGCGAGACGGGAGAAGACTGCCGGCCGTGCCTTGGGCGGTGGGTCTCCTCCCCTTCTTCTTCCCTTCTTAAGCTCTTCATTTTTGATTTTATCGCAGCTTTGCAGAAGGGTTTCCTTTGTAACAACCCGATTCCAAACGACGTCGTTTTGTCTCTGTATGACACAAAACGATGTAGTTTTTTAATACATATCAAAATGGCGTCGTTTAGAACATCCGAGCAAAACGGCGTCGTTTTCAGATAAGTGAACAAGACCAAAGCGGCAGCCCAGTTATGATAGTGTTTTGAATTTAAAAAATTCGATGGCTAAACGGCGTCATTTGGACCTAGAAATGCCATGACGCCGTTTGACTCAGCGTATTTTGTATATTTAAGCCTTCGTCTCCCATTTTTGCCTGTTTTCCAACCAAAAATACATCCTAACCCTCCCAACCTCAAAAATTTTATTTATTAGTGGATAGAAATTTAATTTCGTTGAAGACATTTATGTTAGAAATAAATTTTTGTTAACAATATCGTACATATCTTTCACTGAATACTTCATTAATTATTTAAATATTAAGTGTAAATTTTTAGCATATTTAACTATATCTATTTTTCTAATAATTTATATCTTATTTTTTAAAATTTTTAAAATATTTTAATCGTGCTTATTTTTGCGTATCGGCCGTGCGGCGGATCGTCTTGGAACCGTCCGAGTCGGTGACCGATACCTCGATTTTGAACCATGCCACAAAAGAAGTAAACATTAGAAAAAAGCAAGAAATCCACCAGTCGCCTGTCATAAAAGTGGTATGCAAACCTTGAAATTTTGAAGTACAATAGTTTACTTGAGATTGATTCCTAGCAATTTGGAAAATATTTGTTGAAATGGGTTTGGGGGCCCTAAATGCGATTGCTTTATTTGATTAGGAAGCCGTATGCAAAAGTATGGCGTTCTTGCTCAATTAAAGTCACGGTTTTAAATATTTTGATAGATATAATTGTGTTCAGTCCGCAGTCCTTGATGTTCAAGCGTGATCTAGTTCGAACTTTTAGTACAGTATGTACGAACTCTCTATAAGACCTTAGAGTGTCACCCAGCCGGTCTTAATATATTTGCAAGTAAAAGCACATAATCTTTTACTTGGTTGGCAGCAGTCTAAGTCCAGAGGCTATGCCTAGATGCAAGGATTTTCACTGATGCGATTCAAGGTTTTATCATTACTCTCTTATGTAGTACGAGACTCCTCTCTGCACCCACGACTATTCTTGAAACCTAGTAGGATTTAGGAAAGGAACTCCCTCCATTCCCCTTTCTAAGCATCGCACACCCATACCTATATTACATCAATATAAGATGAGATAAAATAAAGAACATCGTCTTTCACGAAAGGTGAGGAGGCTTTTAAGGTGAAATACCTCGATGTAGTATCTACCTCCCATCACTCGCTCGGCACGTTTGGACTTCACTTGTTCTTCTTCAAGCTCTGCTCCTAAAAATTTGTGTTGTGAACTTCCAATGCCCTGAATTTATAGCCTTGCTAATTAGTCTTAGAAGTCTAGATACAGTTGGATCATTTTCCTAATGGCTCAAGCCAGCATATTTTATGTTTTCCTTTCAGCTATCACAACGAAAATAGGAAACTTGTTGATCAAGAATCCTCATCAAAATAGATCCTAGAAAGTTTCTAATCCTGGTTTGAAAGCTTAGATGTCTAGAAATTCTGAGATTTGATTGTTATCCTCTTGCCAAATAGATCTTAGGCCCATCGGTTACTTGCTCCCCAAGTTCCTTGGCCTCGAGTCGAAGTGAGACTCGTGTGTGCCTCACGGCTACCCTATTTCCAGTTAGGACATCTCATTTCTAGCACATGCCTACAACATAGGATAGCCTTAGTCCAAACCACATCTTGGTCCTATTAAGGACTTCACTTCTATTTCATCAAATCTTCATTAATTTGATCCTACGAAATTGATTTACCTTCTTGTAGAACCCTTGATACGAAGATATGGACAATTATATCAAACCTAACATTCTCCCATTTTGTCTATATCTTCAGCAAAAATACCCCTTAAAGAATGAAGACACACACTCTTGCTCCCCTTATTTTCTCCTTTTTTTTTTTTTTTTTTTTTTTTTTTTTTGTGGAAGGCATGGATAAATGCCTGAAAGGTCCAGACCGCTGACGGGGCTTATCGTAGACTGATGGGGACCCCATTTAGTCCACAATGCATACCCCCCATGGATGACTGTAGTGATTCATACCTTGAAGCATCCAACCCTTTTAGTGAAAATGTTGGCTAGTTGATCTTTAGTGGATATGTACCTAAGATAAATGATTTTGTCCTCAACCATGTTTCGAATGTAGTGGTGCCCTATGTCAATCTACTTGGTTCTCGAATGTTGGTGGATATTTCGAGATATTGATATCACTGAAGTTGTCATAGTAGAGTGTTAGGACTTCTCCAAAGTCTCCATAGTCTTTAAGAATATTTTTCATCCAAATGAGTTGTGTGCATCCACTACCAATTGCTATGTTTTCGACCTTGGCTGTGGAAAGTGATATGCAGCTCTATTTTTGTTGGTTAAGACACAAAGTTTGTTTCTAAGGAAAAACACCACAAAAGTACTATTTTGTCGATGCGGGCTTCCAACCTATCGATGTCACAATATCTGCTAGATTTACCGCGTCGTGTCCTGGGTGTACCGAATCTTGTGACACATTTATTTCAACGACACATTTGATAATCTTCTTGACTGCTAGAAGATGACTATCCTTGGGGCTTGCTTGGTCTCCCTCACAAACTCGCATGCTATAACATACGTTTGGACGACTTGCATTCAAAAATTTATGACTTCCAAATCATGCTTTTCTAAGAGTCATATCAACACTATTCCTTGCTTCATCTTTAGTAATCTTGTCATAGGTCCTATTGAGGTCCTTGATGTTTTTGTTATACCAGAGTGCGAACTCAACGGCCCGGGTTCTTAGCATATTTTCCTATGAGATAAAAATCCATAGGTTGATTTGTTGTACACGAAGACCACCCGAGAAAGTATGTAAAGTTCTTGACGAGCTCATTTCAAATTTTGTGCTCATGTCTTACAAACTTTCCACCAGGTGTTGGGATGTAGTTGAAATACTATGTCACCCATAAATATTTGAAGGGCAATTACTTGCTTTTGACTTTTAAATTGAGAAGTACGATCTGCTCCCCCTCCGTGTAACCACATTTTAGGAGTATTCGTGAGTCTCTCATCTCAGCTCCTGGAGCTTGTTTTAGCTAATAGAATCATTTTTAGTTTGTAAACATGATTAAGTGAAGATCTTCAAACCCTTTAGGTTAAGATACAAAACACTTCTTCATGTAGATACCCATTTAAAAAAGCACTTTTGACACAATTTGAAAAATTTTGAACGAGTGTGTAAGCAAATGCCAATGGTAGGCGATTTGTCAAGCGGGCTACTCGTGCAAATGTCCATCAAAATCTACTCCTTGCCAGGTGTATTCTTGAGCAACGGACAAGCTTTGTTTCTAGTGATGTTTCTCTCTTCAAACATCTTGTTCTTGAAGATCCACTTAGTCCCAATTATATTTGCATGTGGGGCTTTGGAACTAAATCCTAGCCTTCATTATGTCCGAATTATGATAGTTCTTCATGATAGCACGGATCGGAACTCATCGTTCAGAGCCTCCTTGTAATTTTTTGGTTAAATTGTGGAGGTGTAGCAGCCAAGGCTAATGCATATCATTTCTTTGTGGATTACCTTGGGAATGCCCCTCGTCCGAACACTCACTTCTAGATCTCCCAAAATATCAATGGTGGGATGGTTTTTATGAATCTTCTTAGAGGGCTCTCGAACCTGGATGTCAGAGTGTTCAGCATTATTATGGTCATCCTGTTATTGTAGGGAGTCCTCTGTTGTCCGGACATCAGCTATAATCGAGTGCTCAACAGATGGTGGAGCATCTTTGGGACTGTTGAGAGTCTTCTCTACTTCAAGTATTTACACCATAGGAGGATCTTACGGTCCTGAATGTTTCCTTTCGATTGAAGATAATCATCAACTTGAACATTAGTTGATTATCATAGCCTTAGTTTATTTATTGTACCATAAGCCTGTTTGTTTGTGTAGTACCACTAGAAAGGAACTTACCTTCATCCCTCTTAGCATTTGAACTTCCTTCTTGGTTCCACTGTCATTTAGGATGTGTACGGACTAAATTTATAAAGATGTTTCATATGATGTTTTGAGAGTTCCTAGCCTTAGATAGATTCTATTTGAGATGTAGCATGTTGTATTTACTGCTTCTGCCCAAAATTTAGTTCGGACACTCTTGGCTTTTAACATGACTCGGGCCATTTCTTGCAGAGTTCTTTTCTTCTTTTCAACTACTCCATTTTATTGTGGATTTTTAAGTGCTAAGAACTCATGTTCTACACTATTCTTCTTGTAGAAATTTTTAAACAAGGAGTTTTCGAATTCCTTACCATGATAACTCCTTGTTCTGCACTTATCGGAGTTTGTTGTTGTGCTCCTTGTCGGTCTTTGCCTGATTATTCAAATGCTTCAAATTCTTTGGATTTGGATTATGATGAAATTTACCCAAGTGAACCAAGAAGTCATCTACACATACATATACATACCTTTTCAATAATACTCTTTATTTGCATAGGGTTCATTAGATCCATGTGGACCA
This sequence comes from Tetrastigma voinierianum, assembly GCA_016808115.1. Lineage (NCBI taxonomy): Eukaryota > Viridiplantae > Streptophyta > Magnoliopsida > Vitales > Vitaceae > Tetrastigma > Tetrastigma voinierianum. Next base: position 104,437 of record JAEQBH010004016.1, on the reverse strand, counting down.
ATTCCATAACTGGTAGTAGAGGCCTAGTTGAGACTACGGGTGGGAGTGTTGAACTGTTCCTAGTTGTCATTGTCCACACATTCTTTTAGGCTCTCCTTTGAGATTTGGGACATCCCTGATAGTTTTCACAGCAATTGTATTTCAGAGGCTGTTATGGCTTACATGTCCCATTCATTTGTGCCAAAGGTTAGTTTCGTTTTGAACTATGGCCATGCATGTGTTCAGACTTGCAAGTAGATAGTAGTTTTAATACATGTTCTACAAAATGAATGCCAAAGCCACAACCCGGATTTCTTCTAAAACGTGGCCTCTAGTGAGCGTCGTCCTCCTATACACTCTCTGTACTTGAAATAGTGATCCCTCGAGAGGGTGAGCAATGCCCAGTAGTGATAATTTCCTACATGGGTTACTCCCCACCTAAGTGCACATGTCATGGCAAAAAAAAAACACACTCAAGCAAATACATGATCCTACTTGAATGTCTACATGCCCAATCCCAAGTCTCGAGTCCTCAGGCTCCTACTTGTGCCTAAGCCAAATGCGAGTAAAAATATCTAGTTTTAAAAAAAAAAGCTTTTTGTTCTCGAAAACTTACTACCGAGTTTCTGTAAATTTATTGGACAACCCTCCGAGGCGAATCTGTTGGATAACCCTCAGAAGCGATTCATGGGCCTACGGCAGATTGTTGGACAATCTCCCAACCTGATTCTCGAAAATCTTTTCGTCGAAATTCCTTTCTGAAACATTTTCCTTTTTATTTTCTTTCATGTCATGCACTCACTCCTAATATTCTAGGGTGCCCCAGTGCATATGGAATGCATTATGCTAATTCCAACAACTCATGCTAATATATAAAACATGTATATACTAACATAATTAACTCACATAAATCATGTTATTCAATTTGCAATCAATAACACCAAAATTAGCTCACATGGGCTAATTGGCCAATCAAGTAATTCATTTTGAATCACCCAAACCACACAAAATCACACAACAAAATCCATTGAAGACATTAAAACCTCGAGGTCAGCCTGTTCACGGCCTATAATAAAGTTTTCTCCTTGGTTCCAAATGTTTGAGACTGAAATTACGGCTAAATCAAGCCTCAGAATATCCCTAACAATTCACATGGCTCTTAGCCAAAGAATAACACAAGTAGGAAAAGATCCCTACCTCTTGGAGTTGTTGGAACTCCACTAAATCGGTGTCCACGCGTAGCCCTCACCGCGTAGACCGACTTGGCTTCTTGCTCCATCGAGAACCGACGGTCTGAACGGTGCGGGAAATCTAGAGAGAAGGCACACTTTCTCTCTCTAAAATCTGAAACACCAACCTACTGCCCGTTTCCATCCCTCTACTGCACGTTTTGTCTTCAAATTGGTGGAGAAGAAGACTATTCCTTTGTCTTATTCTATTAAACTTTTCAAAATTCTATCCATGTCCCTTTTCATTTAACTATTTGACATGACTTAGTAACCAATTAATCTCATCCCTCTGTAAGGCAGAAAATTCCAATTTTAAAGAAAGGGTAAAACGGTAATTTCGGTCGAAATCCGAAATTTTTCTAGATCTCGGATGATGAAGCAGTTTCAGTTGGAATCGTCTTCACAATCTAACTATCACGTCGAATTCGGGGCGGTCGAATTTCACATTTTCGAGACACGGTGTCGAGTTAAAGTAAAACGACTTGAAAGACATGTGATGTGACAAGTCACCTATTACATGTACTCATGTGACACATGTTGCATGATTAGTGAGATGATGGGAATGAATGGCTTAGATTAAGCCATGTGTCAAAAGTCACTTAAGAGGGACAAGATGGGAATTAATGGAAATGTTAATTGAATAAGACAAAAACATGAATAGTTTTCTTCTTCAATTTGAAGAAGAAAACGTGCAGAAGGAGACCAAATCGTGCAGTGGGTTGTGGATTTGAGTTTTAGAGAGAGAGGGCTACTTCTCTCTAGATTTCCGATCGTTGTAGACCGGTGGAACAGAAGCAAAAGTCGATCACAGCGAGGGCTGCACGTGAACTACCCATTGGTGGACCGGAGCAACTCGAAGGCAGGATCTTTCTACTGTGTTATTCTTTGAAACCATAATAATGGTTAGGAATATTACGAGGAAGCTAGCGCCAAGCGTAATTTCGATCTCAAACTTTGGCTCACAGTGGAAAATTCCTACTTGTATTGACGTGAACAATGCCAACCCGAGTTTCACTATTCACGTGATTTTTTGTGATTTTTATGTTGTTAGTGATTCAAAATGGTGCTAGCAATTGTTAATTGGCCCATGTGAGCTGAACTGGTGTTGGCTCAATTTAATAACAGAATTGTGTGAATTAATTATGTTAATATATCTCCCAGCTCTGTTTTACTCTTATTAGCATGGTGGGATTGGCATAATGCATTCCATAACAGATTTGCAAATGGTGCATATTATGAAAATGAAAGGAAGACTGTTTGTGAAAGGAATTTGACGAGCTTCGGGAGAAAGTGTGTTGAAGGTGTTCAACAGTCGGAGAACCCACATGGTATTTCGGAAGAATATCAGCAGTTAGCGAAGGCTGCAGTCTGATATTCTTAGAATCTCGGTAGTAAAGTTTTCAGACAAAAAACTGTTTGAAAAGCTGGCGTTTTACTCGTATTTGAATTGAGCATGTGAAGGAAATGGATCAAACTTTCGAGACGCGTGTGACATTCAGAAATCAGGATCATATTACTGATGTGATTGTTTTCCATGACCGTGCACCCAGGTGAGGAAGCGTAAGAAAAATTATCACTCTTGGGCTTTGCTCCCTACGTCGAGGATCACTGTTTGGTGCGAGGAGTGTCTGGGGGAGGACGGTGCTCAGAAGGCAGCGTTAGAAAAACCAGGTTATTGGCTTTGGTAAGATTTGTATAACATGTAGTAGAAGATAATACATTTAATATATGTTGAATTAAGAGTGATTTATTAACTCTTGAACTATGGTAATATAGTTGATGTATTTTGTGAGTATTGATGCAAGGGCCCAAGTGGCCAATTATTTTACTCGCATGTGGACCCGGTGTGGTCATTGTAAACTGTTTGGGATAGGTTGTATTTGGGTAGAGCTCGGTCTGAAAGACTCTGCTCGATTTTCGTGAGTGGTTCACAGTTGCAGAACATCCACGAGTATTCCGCAGGTTGACGGGTTGTCAACAGACCCCGTCATGCAACATGTGTCACATGAGTACATGTAGTAGGTGAATTTTGTCATATCACATGTCTCTCACAAGCGTTTCTGACACTTGACACCGTGCCTGAAAAGCGTGAAACCAGGCTATCTCGGGTCGACGAAATTTGACGTGGTAGCTAGATTTCGCGAGACGATTCCAACGGTGAAGTCCGTTTCATCATCCGAGATCTAGAAAATTTTTTAATTTTTGACCGAAATTACGATTTTACCATTTTGAGAAAATTGAATTTTCGGGTTTTAAGCGGCTTGAACAAAAAACAAAGGGGAAAATTAGCAGATAGATTGAGAAATGAAAGAAGAAGAAACAAAGTATAACCTTGTAGGTCTGATCGAAAGAAGAGAGTAGACTCTATAGTTCTTCCTTGCTCGTTAGTTGCTATCATTTCTCCTTCCCACTTTTCCAAAATTCACGAAGAAAACGGTGATGAAAAAATATGGATAATAAGAAAAAGAAAATCATTTTTAATAGAGATTTATTACTCAAGAAAAAACCCCATAAACTCCATTCATCAGCCCATGACTCCTTCTCTTTCTTGCCTTACATGCCTCCACAAAAACCCTAAAATGACCCCTCTACTTAGACAAAAATCACGCTCTTTTATACCCTCATAAAACATTTGGTAGTCATTTGAATGGGGACTCAACAAATATAAATACTAAGTTAATTTATTATTTAATAAATTGAATTTTTATGATTAAACATTAAATTAAAAATATTAAATATTTTAAGTCTTATTCAATAATTAATTAAAAATGAAATAAAACCAAATTATTAATATTTTTATTTTTAATAAGCAATTTTCAACTAAAAAATGATAATAGTTTTTTTGTAATCTAAATGTGAAAAAAAGTAAATAATAAAATTTAAAAATTAAAATATAATCGAAGATGAGATAAAATATAAATAAGTAGTTCATATTCTGAGTATAATTAATTAAATTAATTTGAAAATATAATGAGAGATAAGGATAAAATATTTTAAAATCAATATCTAACTTGATAAAATAATATTATTTTAAACATCCAATACTCAATATAATTTTCGTAAATATTATTATTTGCAAATAATATATCATAATAGCTATAGTTATTTTATATATTAAATTTATTAAATAAAATTAATTAGTTTTATAATACATATTTGATCAATTCATTTTAAAATAAGAATATTTATAATTTATTATCAAAGTTATAATATTAATTTTCTAAAATAATATTAGAAATATAAAATAAAATATTCATTTTAAAAAAACAATAAGGAAGTTGTCTATGCAAAATAATCTAAAATTTTTTTTGAAAAAATAATATAGGTTACATGATAAAATAAGAATACTATTTTTATAAACAACAAAATAAGAATAGTATTAATAATTAATATATTATATATTACTCAATGACGCTTTAGAAAAGCGCTGGGTTATGATTAATTTTGACACTCTGAATAAGCACATCATTCTATGATCTACCTTTATTAGATAATGACACAGTAAAAGAGTATGAAGGTTTACAATTAATTTTATAGCGTGAAATAAGTGTCATTATATACACATTTACCTTCATCGAGATAATTCGCTTCTTATACATGTCATCAATACAAAATATTACACTCGATAATGACATTTCTAAAAAGCGTCAATTAATAATATTCTTATCAAATTAATGATGCTTTTGAAAGCATCAAGTAATCAAGTCATTATTCTTAATTTTAGTAGTCGTTTATCTACATCGGCTCAATGTTCGAACTAAAAATAGTAATAATCTAACAAGAATGAGCAATGATAAAGGAAGAACTTTCAACCATAAAAAAGGACGCTAGATATTACTCTTCCACTATGATACAATAGGGATAAAAATATATCGACAATTGAAGTGAAAAAATATGCCCCCATGGAAATTATGGTGGAAAGGTATTTGGAATAACCTATAAACCCTTGGACCTTAAAACAGGGCCCATAAAGCCAAACCTAAATTTTCTCATTTCCCTAATCCCTTTACTTTGTTTTTAACTTTTATATATGAAAAAAAAAAAAACCTATTACCATTTATATTTGTAGACTTAGGCAATATCTAAATATTAAATAGCTTAATATACAGACTTATAGGCTCGAAAACTTAGCCCAATATTTATAATCTTCATTATCCCTTTTAATTTTGCATTCATGCATGGGCTAAGAAACTTCACTCAAGTATATCCTTATAACTTAGTGGTGCATCAAACCTGCTTCACTTATGTGTATAAATTCATGTCCGTTAACTCAAGTAAAGTGCACCAATCAAGCTTGTTAAACAATCAGTTCATCAAAACTTCCTCCATTACAGTATCGAGCACTAATCTTAGTTTACATGGCATCAAATCCAATCAGTTGAACAGATTGACGTTCTTTCTTAACTAATCAGTCCAATAAACGGTTAGAGAAAAGACATGTATTCGAATAATAAGGATTAGGATCTACCTTGGTCTTATAATTACATCATGAAGAAGCAGTGCATGCACAAATGCAATTACATCATTAAGACCTTTAATCTTGGTCATAACCATCCTTGATTACCAAGGAAGACAAAATATGGTATATGAAAATGAATATATTTAATCAAACATGAATGCATGCAAAACTACTTAGGATATTTGTTTGTTATCTTTTATAGCCCCAGAAGCGATTTGTTTTTTAGATATTAATTTGTTTGTTTTCTATTTTTATGACTTATAATAGACCTTTTTTTAATAGAAAAGCGAAAATACTTGAAGTTTCTTTTTCTAAATAAAAGAATAACATATTGACTTATCTTTACTTTTTAATACTTAATAGAAATAAAACATCACAAAAACAAGAAATCCAACACTCAACACAATTAAGTATTATTTATTTTCTAAATTTCATGTGAGCATGTAGAAATTAGAATCATCTGTCATATTCAAAAATTTGATTGTTAAGGAATATGTCACGCAAAAGCTATGAGCGTTACGACCAAAGCAAACAACAATCCATAAAAATCCATTCCCACCTTATAAAGTATTATTTGATCGAAATTAATTGCCCCATAAAGGGTCAAAGGGTTAAGGGAGAGAAACAAATTTTCATCAAGATTGTTTGATCCTTCAAAAATCTCAATGGGTTAAAGGTATACCTTTATCTTTGTATTGATATTGTAGAAAATCATATTGTTCCAAAGGTTCTTGGCTATTATATAATAATTAGGGTTTGTCATTATATGGGAATTAAGATTTATTCCATATAACCCAAAGAAACCATGATAATAGTTTGTTGTGATGGTTTGTTTTCTAACAAAAGGTGATTATTGATTTTCAATATAAGAAATAGAAAAATCCAATAAGTGGTATCAGAGCATAATTCAAAACTTATGATTTCCCTATAAAGTTAATTTATTTTTTATTGTTTCTTGCTTATGAAATCAAATTTTAATAAGAATTTAATTTGTTGATGTATTTTCTCCCACATTATGAATTACAATTGGCTTGCTTATTAGACCGCCAAGTTTTTAATGTTAATTTTCTTACTATTATTGTAAAGATTTTCTTACGAATTTTATTGGTGAGCATGTATACCTCTGATGTTATTGTGATAAAACTTATGTCAATTAAAGTATTATTTTATCAATTTCGAGATGTTGTACATAGAATGTGTTTTGTGGATAACATATAAAGTGAATGATTTTCTTGATTCATGAAATTTTGAATCAATTTAAATTGGTCACTTTTGATTGAGCAATAAGTATGATTTTGTGGTGTTATATTTTTTTATCACTGATAGATATCCATATATATGTGTGTGTGTGAATTGAGGAACATATATATTCTATATAGTTACGAGTCTTGCATCTTGAATGGTGATGCCTCAATGATATGTATTCCATATACATATATTTAATGACAATTGATATGATATATGTGAACATGAATATGTAATTTTATTTCAATTATTTAGTTGCATTTAATTGCCATATAATCTTTGACGAATAAATCAAATTCTTTAAATCATGTAGTGATTATGATCCTTTTATAAAAGAATCACTTACTGTACAATTTAGAGGTTATAAACTTTAAGTGTATTATCTCTTATGCTATGGTAATTGTAACTATGAAGGTTATGAGTAACTTGAGCAAATGATCTATTATTCTTGGTAATGGTGTATTGTGAAGGTTTTATGTGACTTAAAATTTTTGCTTAATTTAATATTCATATTATGCATGTTTGCAATTACCAAAGTGACCAAACTTTCATTTGTTTTTTAATATAAAATTATATAACCTTCATCGAGAATTTTTGCTCAATATGATATTAATATTATGCTTGTTTGTAGCCATCAAAATGATTGAATATTAATGTTTTGAATATTAGAATTATTTATATTATACAATTGAATTCACTTATGAATGATTCATTAGCCACCAAAATGACTCAACCCTAAGTTTTATCTATATCAATTGTAAAATATTATAATTGATTTACCTAACATAAATGCTTATAAATATGGTGATATAATGTCATAGAATTTGGTTGAATTGTTATGAATTTAAAGACAATTTCATTAAGGTCTTACATTATTGATAACTATTTATATGAATTACACATTATGGATATCATTGTCAATATGACGCAATTTGACACTTATAAGATTTTGAGGTGTAATTCTTATAAATCTAAATGAAACTCACTATGTGAGATTCCTTATTCTATGATGGTTATGATAATATTATGGGTTTACCAATAAAATTGTATGTTTAATTTTATTGATTTATAACAACATGATGTTTGTATGATTAAGTATATTATCTTGTAGGAGTATATGTCACTTATGATATATTATGACTATACTAAAGGTTTGATAATCACCTCTAATGAAGTGAATATTATTGCTAATATTTGAAATTTATATAATGTGCAGCTCATTGAACTAGTCACAAAGTGGCGAACTTGAATGTTCCATGAATTTCAAATTAAGAAATATGTAAAATATTGTTCATTCGAATATTTTGAAATTCATATAATGTAAAGTTCTATGTTACCAAAGTGGCCAAACATGAATGCTCCATGAATTTCAAATTAAGAAATATGTAAAATATTGTTCATTGCAATATTTTGAAATTCATATAATGTAAAAGTTCGTTTAGTCACCAAAGTGGCGAACTTGAATGTTCCATAATTTCAAATTGAGGAATATGTAAAATAATGACTTTACTCAAGTAATTTGAAATTCATATAATGCATAGTTTGTTAGTCACCAAAGTGGCCAAACGAATGTTTCGTAATTTCAAATTAAGAAATATACACTCATGCTATTCAATTACTCATTCTTTATGGATGTCTTAAGTACTTGATAAGCGAGTATATTGAAGTTACGTGGTTATAAGATATTTAAAAATTCACCCAAAGGTAAACTAACCATCTTATGAATAATGAACATGATGAGATACATCTTATGATTTTGTTAGACTATATTTGTACATCCAAAGATTACAAGTGTAGTTCTAACATGAACTATGAATAATATCCATTAAAGAAATATGTACTAAAAGCATCATGAAAGTATTATATATTGTAACATCTACCCAAGGGAGAGTTGTGGTATATATGTATCATTTTGAAATTATTTGTTTGAAATTGATTATGGTTTTTGCTTACAGTTTATCAAGTTTAATCATAAAGGTATGATATCTTATGTTACATTCTTGTCATAAGATTTCCTAGTGTTAGCAATAATAAGTTTATGTATATAGCTCCTCCTGAATAAAATTACCTTTGATTGAGGTTATTTAGTATCATCCTAAAAATTTGATGATATGTATGAGAAACAAGTCATTTATAGATGATAAAACCGCAATACTAAATATCTTTGGGAATGATGGATAAATTTTAATTTCCCCCTCTTGCTTGATATAGACTTCTCCAAGTAATAAGTGAGATATGGTTGAAAGGAAACAAAGTCTCATTGATGAAAATGCATTTCCTTAAGAATTACAAAGAAGTCAATGATTGGGCCTATAAAATATAGTAAGACAATTAAAGAGATGATTCTTCTGAAACTTCTCGAGACCCATAAAGAAAAACTCGAATGGTTAAGTATCATACTATTAAGAAAAATTTATGAATAAACATAGGATTGCCCAAAGTAAGTTTTTGAAAGACTCTAAGTTATGGTTGGTTTTTGATCCAACAAAGGAAGAATACAAAGAGAGAGTCTTTTGGGCATTCTGTGAGGTAAGCGAGCTCATTAGAAAAGAACAATTAAAATAATAGTTAAGTTTTGTTCTTTTGTATGATTTATGTCATATTTACTAGAGTTTTATTTTAAATGATTGGTTTTAATGGTAATGATTTTATTTCTAATATGATGAGAAGTATTTATGTGCAAAATACCTTAATGATTTATAATGCTTGATTTAAATTTAAAGTTGGTATGATTTATGCTTTACTCATTTATGACTACAATTACACTTATAGAAGCAAACATGAAGTTAGTTTTAGTAACCAAGTCTTTGTACACTTGATACTTATTATATCGATAATAATTGCGATGTATTTTAATGTTACTTGATTGGAGTATGTAAGTATGTGTTACTAGCTTAATGTAAAACCCAAACTTAATGTAAAACCCGTGAAAATTAGAAATTTTCAAGAAAAATGGCATAATAATAATAATAATTATAATAAATTGCCATAATGGTTCAGGGAAGCCTGGAAAATTCTATGGATCTCAATGACCGCAGTCCACCATTGGATTCGTCTCTGGAAATATAGTTACCTAGAAAATTTTTGTTAAATTTTGAGACAGTTGGATTTTTCACGATTTTCGAGGTAACGGACGTCTAGTGACTCTCAGGGACAAGATTTTTACGAGAATTTCGGGAGTTAGGAAATAACTCAAGGTAAGTTCATTTAAAATAAATTGAACTTGAATCGGGATGAAATAAATTATTTGAACAAGGAACCGAACAGGGGGACACGTGTAGGCGCGACGTGAGCCGCATAATCAAAGCATAAAGGAAAAAAAAATCTCATTTGGAGGATCTCCCATTTTTGGGTTGGAGAAAAACGTGAGAGGTAGAGTGAGGAAAGAAAAAAAATGAAAGCATTTCTTGTCCACGGGTTCCATGTGGTGAAATTCGTGGGCTGGAATGAGGTTTCATCTGCTCGACCCAGAGGGCTACGTGTGGGTACCAAACTGAAGTTTTGCTGAGGATTCAAGCGAGGAGTTCGGGAAATCAAAGGTTTCGGGTTTAGGAAGTGCCCATAGGACTTCCTAGAGTTTCTTCTACACTCTAAGAGGTAGGGATCCTTCCTACTTTAGTTTATTTTCTATTCTAGGGGCGGTTTGGTTGGGTTTTAATGCCCTAAGGGGCTGTTGGCCCCTTTGGCCTAAGGGGCTGTTTGGCAGTGTGGGTTATGTGGGAATAGTGCCTTGGTTGACCCTATATGATGTCCAATTTTTTGGGCTGATTTTCGGTTAGAAAAAGGGAGAATTTTGACTAGTATCCTTCAAGGAAATTGTAGCCCTATCTGAGAACTTGATGTTAGGCTTTTGAATCACCCAAATTGGACATCAATAACCCAAGTTATGGTCCATTTTCGGAGTTTGCCACGAGCGACCACATTTTAATGAACCTCTTGTCAGTTTTTTGGGACTGGTTTTCGGTTGGGAAAAAATAAAATTTGGACTAGTATCCTTCAAGGAAATTGTAACTCTATCCAAGAACTTGATGTTAGGATTTGGAATCACCAAAATCGAATCTCTATAACTCAAGTTAGGGTCCATTTTCCGGGAATTTGCTTCCTGACTTAAGTTGTTTAACAGTTTGTGTCCAGTTTTTGGGACTGTTATGGGGCTAGCTTCTGAACTGAGTTCAGAACTATTATGGGATCTATTATGGCTTGTTGTGTGGTGTGTTTTGTTGGCATCTTTATGCCTGAGTGAGTCCCCTAATGTTTTAAGCATGTCATTGTTTTAATTGGTGATATGTGATGGTAATTGATTGGGAGGTCAATTTTACAATGCGTTCTAATGGATGACATGTGATGTGTTTGTGTATGAATAAGGCCATTGCATGAAAACTGTCTGATAGCTATTTGTGGACATGTTATGTCACATCTTGGCCTAGAGAGGATAATGTAAGTCATTGCTTGATTGGTGATGACTTGTGAGATAATCAATAACATGTGTGTATAAATATGTTGACATGAATTATTAATGATTTATTTGGAAATTGTATGTTAATTGATATAAATTGTCCAAATGATGCATGGAGTGATATATGAGTAAGAGTTATTCATAGCATCCATCATATATGTGACATGATATATAAATAGGCAATGGCATATTGCTTTGCATTTGTGCATTGGGACATTGCATGAAATGGGTGTGTGCGCATGGTTTTAAATCATTTATCATTCTTGGTAAATAACTCCAACCCTACCTTCTATTTTATGTTCTTTCCTTTCAATTGTCACAACAGAAATAAGAAGCTTCTGATCAGAATCCTCATCGAATAGAATCCTAGAAAGTTTCTAATTAAGTTTGATAGCTTAAGTTCTGATCTTCTAAGATTTGACTAATTATCCTCTTGCCAAATATATCATAGGCCCATCCGCGATCGGATTACTTGCTTTTTCCAAGTTCTTTAGCCTTTAAGCTAGTAGACTCACGTCGCGTCTCCCGCATTGCTGTTTCAGGATTCGGACATCTCATGTCCTAGCATGTCCACTGTAGCATGAGGATGGGAATTTCAAGCTCTTAAAGACAAAAACACAGGATTTACTTCCACCTATTTCGAGACAAAGCATTTGTCTTTGTGAAAGTGGGTCTTCGCACCCAATATCGCGGGGATGGCACCCTTGACAAATACAAAGCCGAGTTAGTTGCCAAAGGTTTTCAACAAACCCACGGCATTGATTTTTGATACTTTTAGTCCGATTAGTTAAATCGACTACTATCGAATTATTTTCTCCTTGGTACATTACTCATGGATAGGAGATTCGACAAGTTGATGATAATAATGCTTTCTGAGCGGAGAGCATGATGGGGCTTGTTTTAATGGCTCAACCGGTGGTTTGAAGGGCCTTGGCCCCCATTTGTTTGTAAACTCAACAAGGCTTTATATGGCCTCAAGCGGCGCTAGGGGAGTTTGAGTTTTGATCGTCTTAATCCCACTCTTAAGCATTATTAGAGTTTCGGTCCTCTATTTACGGTTCCTCGCTATTTTTGCTGTATTCATGGCTTATGCTCTTTGTCCTTGTGTATGGGGACGATATCTTGATCATAGGGAGGATTCTCTTGCTATTCATACTCATTCAAGACTGAATAAAGTCCTTTGCCCTCAAAACTCTTGGGGATGTTCATTGCTTTAAGGATTTGAGGTACTACGGACTAGTCTGCTCTTTATCTCGAAGCAAACTAAATATACTCTTGATCTACTTACCCCGAACAAATATGCTCGCTCTGGCTTTGTTCCTCCTATGAGTTTAGCTAATAAGCTTTGCCGGGATGATAGCTCACCTTTCTCTCAGCCTTCCTTATATCGAAATTACTATAGGTCTCTTTAGTATCTAAATCATACGGGCCTGATATTTCCTTTCTTTGTGAGACAAACTTAGCCAATTTTGCATGCTTTACTATAACGCACTAGGTAGCACATGAAATTCTTCATTATATAAAGGGACTCTTGATTATGGCATTCTATTTATGACCTCAGTCTTTAGTTTTGAGGCTTTTACGATCTTTGATTGGGCGGCGAAATCTTGATGATCGAAAATCAATGAAATTTGGACTTCTGTATGTCTTCTTAGGACCAAATCTCATTACACGGAGTTCAAAGCGAAATCACGTGGCTACGCTCAAGTAGAGTCTAATGCCAGAGCCCTTCTTTGCAGCTGGCACGCTGAACTTGTTTGGTCACCGAATCTACTTATAGAGCTTGGAATTTCCGCTTCCGACCACACCTCTAGTGTTGTGGTGTGATAATCATTGGAGGCGGCACTTGCTGAGTCGGTACATCATCGAGAAAAGAAGCATATTGAGTTAGATATTCATTTTGTAATCACACGGTAAGTGAGCGCCAAATTGGAGGTCAGTATATCTCTTATGATCATCGACCGGCTGATTTGTTTACTAAGCCACTTCCCTTTGAATGATTTTTCTATTTATGTCACAAGTTTTCTCTAGGATCTCCCTCAGTCGGCTTGAGGGGTATAACGAATGTGATGCTGATAAAGATTCTGATAGACCTATACCTAAGCATCCTGTAATTTGTATCTTCTCCAAAACTAACTAAGGAAGATCATACACACGAGAAGCATGTTATACACTCATTGCTAACTAACCTTTGTTGCGTGAGACTTACTTGAAAACAAGTTGCCTTCTTCTCTTATAGAGCGATCACGCTTGTATATATATGAAGTTCCTTTCCTCTTCTGTAATTTCTGAACTCTACGTAACTATATTTCTTTACGTGATAAAATAGTCTTTCCAGTTTTGTATGTTCTTATCACACTTTCGAGAGCTTAGGGAATACGTAAATGTTAAATGGCCCTAATATACGAGACTCATGAGGTGGGTGACCTTGATTACAATCTTCATCATCCTTCTGATTTTGCATTCATGCATGCATGGGCTAGGAAACTTCACTCAAATTACATCAAATAACTTATTTAGTGACACCCCTGATTTTACTTATGTGTATAAATTCGCTACGTTCAATCAAGTAAAGAAAACATCAATCAAACTTGTTGTCAATCAGTTTAAAACTTCCGTCTACGGTATATATCAAGCCCTGATCTTAGTTTACGCTTTACATGGCATCTAATCCAACCAGTTGAATCGGTTGGCGTTCTTCCCCGAACTTATAATTAGTCCATGAAATGGTCAAAGAAAAAGACATGTATGCTAATCATAAGGATCGGGATCTATATCGGTCATACAATTACATCATGATTTCATGAAGAGCTTTGATCCATGCACAAATATGTTCACATCCTTAAGAGCCATGGCACCATCCGGCATGCATGTACTCGTAAAGGCTAATGAAAGCGCATTGAGGATGCAAAAATGGTATATGGAAGTGTTGTCGTGCCCCGAACTAAAAGAATATATACAAACTTTAAATGGTAAATGTTGTCGAGCCACGACATTTCCTTTTTCTCCATAGATATTAATGTTTCTCATACTAGAAACGTCTTTCCTAGTATATATATTATATATACATGCGCAAATACTCAATTAATTTGGCAATTTGGGAAGGGCTTCTTGTCTTTAATTCGTGACGGTGCATAAAGAGGCGATCACGTATGAGCACGTAAGTACATGTCGATCATATTCAAACATTTGATTGGTAAGGAATATATACGTAGAAAATTTTGTGAGCATTCAGCGAAACACGCCAGCATTCAATAAAAATCCGTTCCCACCTTATAAATCTATTCTTTGATCCAAATTAGTACCCACAAAGAAGTAAACATTAGAAAAAAGCCAAGTAATCCTGATCGTGCAGCTCGGAAAAGTGGTATGCAAATAGTTTACTTGAGACTGATTCTAACTTAATTTGGAAAATATTTGTTAGGAATGGGTTTTAGAGGCCCTCATGCAGCTGCTTTATTTGATTGGAGCTTCATGCAAAAGTATGGCGTTCTTGCTAAATTAAAGTCACGCTTTTTAAATATTTTGTGAATGTAATTGTATTGTTCAGTCCACAGTCCTTGATGTTCGGACCTTGATCTGGTCGAACTTTAGTGCGGTATGTCGGAACTCCTCCTATAAGACTTGAGTATTGGCTGCAAAGCAGATGTAATATATTTGCAATAAAGTAAAAGCACACATAATCTTTTTTACTTGGTTTTAGCGAGAAGCTAGTCTCGTCCGCGGTATGCCCTAGTTACAAGGATTTCCCGATCGATTCAAGGTTTATCATTATAATTATGTAATTACACAAGACTCCCTCTCTTGATGACCCTTCTTGAAACCTAGTTGGATTTAGAAGGAACTCCCTCCATTTCCCTCTCTAAAGCATCTTACACCCATACCTATATTACATCAATATAAGATGAATAAAATAAAGAACATCATCTTGTACAAAAGGTGAAAGGCTTTTAAGGTGAAATACCTCAATATAGTATCTACACTCCATACTCACTCAGCATGTTTGGACTTCCACTTGTTCGTCTTCAAGCTCTACTACAGAAAATCTGTGAGAACTTCTAATGCCACAGATTTATAGCCTTGCTAGTCGTCTTAGAAGTGCAGATATAGTTGGATCATTTTCCTAATATGACTCCAGGCCCACTTCTCTATTTGTTATTTTCCTTTCAGATTTGTCACCCAATGGAAATAGGAAACTTGTTGATCAAGATTCCTCATCAAAATAGATCCTAGAAAGTTCTAATCCTGGTTTGAAAGCTAGATGTCTGAATCTTATGAGATTTGATTATTATCCTCTTGCCAAATAGATCTTAGGCCCATTGGTTACTTTCTCTCCAAGTTCATTGGCCTCCAAGTCAGCAGACTCATGTGTGCCCCACTCATGTGTGCCCCACGGCTGCCCTATTTCCAGTTAGGACATCTCATGTCTAGCACATCCCTACAACATAGGATAGCCTTAGTCCGAACTACATCCCTAGTCCTTAAGGACTTCACCACATTCATCAAATCTTCATTAAATTTCAATCTTTGGAAGTATTAGCTACCTTCTTGTAGAACCCTTGATACGAAGATGAAGAATTATATAAAACTAACATTCTCCCCTTTGTCTATATCTTGACAAAAATACCCTTAAAGAATGAAGACTACGCTCTTGCTCCCTTATTTTCTCATTTTTTGTGGAAGGAAGGATAAATGCCTTAAAGGTTCGGACCTCCGACGGGGCTTATCGTAGACTGGTGGGGACCCCATCTAGTCCACAATGCATACCCCCCATGGATGACTGTAGTGATTCATACCTTGAAGCATCCAACCCTTTGGTGAAAATGTCAGCTAGTTGATCTTTACTGGATATGTGCCTAAGATAAATGATGTTGTCCTCAACCATGTTCCGAATGTAGTGGTGCCCTATGTCATTCTGCTTGGTTCTCAAATGTCGAACTAGATTTTTGGGGATGATAGCACTAAGGTTGTCACAGTATAGTGTTAGGACTTCTCCAAAGTCTCCATAGTCTTTAAGAATATTTTTCATCCAAATGAGTTGTGTGCATCCACTACCAATTGCTATGTTTTCGACCTTGGCTATGGAAAGTGATATGAGTTTTTTTTTTCTGTTGAATTAAGACACAAGGCTGTTTCCAAGGAAGAAATGCCCACAAGAAGTACTCTTTTTGTCATCCAAGCTTCCAGCCCTATCAACATCACAATATCATACTAGGCTAGATGTGGTGTCTCGGGTGTACCAGATACCATAGTCCGCTATTTCACTTACACATTTGATAATCTTCTTGACTGCTAGAAGATGACCATCCTTAGGGCTTGCTTGGTCTCTCTCACAAACTCCCATGCTATAACATACGTTTGGACGGCTTGCATTCAAGTACAACAAGCTTCCAATCATGCTTTTATAGAGAGTCAGATCAACACTATTCCTTACTTCATCTTTAGTAATCTTGTCATGGGTCCCTATTGAGGTCCTTCGATGTTTTGTTATACCAAATCCGAACTCACTGACCAGGTTCTTAGCATGTTTTTCCTATGAGATAAAAATCCATGAGTTGATTTTTCGTACCGGAAGACTTAGAAAGTATGTAAGTTCTCTGACCAAGCTCATGTCAAATTTTGTGCTCATGTGTCTTACAAACTTTTCCACTAGGTGTTGGGATGTGGACCCAAAGACTATGTCACCCACAAATATTTGAAGAGCAATTACTTGCTTTTGACTTTTCCAAGTGAAGAGAGTACGATCTGCTCCCCCTCGCGTGTAACCACCTTTTAGGAGGTATTCCGTGAGTCTCTCATACAAAGCTCCTGGAGCTTGTTTTATCCCATAGAGATTATTTTTTAGTTTGTAAACATGATTAGAGTGAAGAAGATCTTCAAACCCTTTGGGTTAAAGCTGAAACACTTCTTCATGTAAGATACCCGGCCCCCAAAGCCTTTTGACGCAATTTGATAAATTTTGAACTTGAGTGTGTAAGCAAATGCCAATAGCAAACGAATTGACTCAAAGTGAGCTACTAAATGCAAATGTCCCATCAAAATCCTACTCCTTCGCGAGTGTATCCTTGAAGCGACGGATAAGCTTTTTCTAGTGATGTTTCCCTCTTCATCTGTCTTGTTCTTGAAGATCCACTTGGTCCCAATTATATTTGCATATTAGGGGTTTGGAACTAAATCCCAAACTTCATTATGTCCGAACTGTGATAGTTCTTTCCTGATAGCCTGGATCCAGAACTCATCGTTCAGAGCCTTCTTGTAATTTTTTGGTTAAATTGTGGTGGTGTAGCAGCAAAGGCTAAGGCCTATCATTTCTTTATGGTTTACCTTAGGAACGCCCCTCGTCCGAACACTCGCTTCTAGATCTACCAAAATATCAATGGTAGGATGGTTTTTATGAATCTTCTTAGGGCTCGGCCTAGATGTCAAAGTGTTCCAACCTATTATGGTCATCATTGTTGTAGGGGAGTTCTGCATTGTGGGACATCGGCTATGTCGGGTGCTCAACGGTGGGCATCTTTGGGAGTGTTGATAGTCTTCTCTACTTCAAGAATTGACACCATAGGAGGATCTTCTGGTCTAGATGTTTCACTCAATGGATGATAATCATCAACTTGCACATTAGTTGATTCTATCACAGCCTTGGTTATTTTATTGTACATATAAGCACGACTATTTGTGTAATACCCTAGAAAGACGCCTTCATCTCTCTTAGCATTGAACTTCCTTCTTGGTTCCCTGTCATTCAGGATGTGCAGGACACAAATTTATAAAGATGTTTCATATGATGTTTGAAGTTCCTAGCCTTAGATAGATTCTATTTGAGATGTAGCATGTTGCTTGTATTTCACATGCCCAAAATTTAGTTCGGACATCTTGGCTTTTAACATGACTCGAGGCCATTTCTTGTAGAGTTCTTTCTTTCTTTCAACTACTCCATTTTGTTGTGGATTTTTAAGGAGTGCTAAAGAACTCATGTTCTGCTATTCTTCTTATAGAATTTTCAAACAAGGGTTTTGAATTCCTTACTATGATAATTCCTTATTCTACTTATCTTTAGAATGCATTTGTTGTGCTCCTTGTCGATCTTTGCCCACGATTATTCAAATGCTTCAACTTCTTTGGTTGGTTACGAAATTGCAGTGAACACAGAAAGTCATCTAGATACATTTACATACCTTTTTCCAATGTCTTTTCTTTGTGTGGATTATTGATCCATGTGCTGGACCAGTTCATGTATTTCAGCTGGAAGCTGGTTGAGGACTTTGGGTGAAGTGTTCGAACTTGTTTCCCTAGTTATGGTCCACACATTCTTTTAGGTTCTCCTTTGAGATTTGGGACATCCCTGATAGTTTTCAATACAATTGTATTTCTGAGGCTGTTATGGCTTACATGTCCCATTCATTTGTGCCAAAGGTTAGTTTCGTTTTGAATCGTGGCCAGGCATGTGTTCAAACTTGCAAGTAGATAGTAGTTATTTGATGACCTATTTGCTTCCATGATCTACTGATCACGGTCTAGAATGAAAACATTTGCCCTTGGTGATTCTCACAGACAAATCTTGGTCACACAATTTATTGATACTGATCAAGTTGGCTTTTTGTCATCGACAAGAGGCACATCTCTTAATTTTGGTAACCTAGGAACATTTAAGGACTTGGTCCCCAAGACTCTTCCTTTTGAACCATCCCCAAAAGTTATTAAGTCTAAACTAAATAGAAGAACGTTGGATAGCAACCACTTGTTGCCGTTCATATGTCATGAAAGCCCGCTATTAAGTACCACCTTTGTTCTATTTCGGTATGAGAGAGGAAAGAACAACATGGCTCTTAGTTTTTTCCTTTTTTTTTATCCGGTGGGAACTTTTTTAAGCGGTTGTTCTCCGCACTCTCTTCTTCTAGTAAGATTTGTAGTCCCTTTAGTGACGTCTGATGTGACCCATTTTTCGACAGTAATAGCATATGACTTCATTGCCCTTCTTTTATATGAACTTGTCTTTCTTGGTCGAACATGTTTTTCCCATTCTTGGGAGAGTTCAGACTCGTTCTTCTCTTTTTACCGTCTTGGGACATGAAATATTCTTTTGAGCTATTTGTTTCGAGCCTAGAGATCCCCTTTTGTACCCAATACCTTCCCGAGCCTTTGAGGTAGTTCCTATACATAGAATGTGATCCAGGGACAACATTCTTGAGTTCATCATTCTTGCTATTTTCCTTAGATGTTCTAACTTCAGTTGACCATGTGTTGTTCTTAGGATTTCCCCTTTTAGAGTGGCTACCTCTTTCTCTAAAGCTTTGTTGTACTTAATTGAGTTTATGGATTTATCATGTGATCTTCATTGATTTTTTTCTGTGTTTACCCAACTTTCGTACAATACTGTGTAGGAACGTGCTATTTCTTCATCTGAGATTGCATCATCTTGTTCTTCGAAAGGTGGGTGAGTTGGAGGATTATGTGAAATCTGGTCAAAAAACCACGCGTGTTCGGACGTTAGTCACATCCTTTGAAAATTCATGAGGCTTTGTGTCTGATTCAAGAATCGAGAGTCCACCGGTTAATCACAACAATAGGTTAGTATCTTGTTTCTCATCTTCTTTGTAGTCTTGAGTTCATCATGACTCGAATAATGGCAGAAGACATCGATTCTTTTTCATATTGGCATTTACTTGGATGTGGCCATAACCTCCATTCTCTACATGATTGACTTGTTCTGATATTTGATCTTGGAATCCTTGTGTCATGCTAAACTTAATAAGATTGAATGTGCTAGATGGGCAATTTTTTGAGTTTAAGGAGTTACCTTTCATGAGCATTTAACCTTTATGGCTCTTTCCAAAATTCTTTGACCATAAGGCCCGCAGTTTTGGTTCATTCATCAGTGTTAGTTGGACTTAGCTAGTCCCTGGTTCTTTCTATCCCTTATGACTCTTCGTTCAGTTCTATTTCAAACGTAAGTGAAGATACCATCATTTTTTCAAGTCTCATCATTTTCAAGTCTTTTTCCTCCCTTATTGCTATTGCCTTAAATCACGAGCCTAGGTGAGTAAGGATCTTAGGGCCTTTTTCCTGGCTTCTCTTTTAGAATATTTTCCCCAAGGGGCTTGATTCATATCTATGTCGCACAATTTTCCATTGAAGCCACGATGAGTACTCCTCCTCACTCATCGTAATTTTGAATTTTGTTGCTTAAGCAATTCTAAATTGGATTCGTGATACCTTTGGTTTCTTTGGAAATGGACATGAAGAATGTCCATGATTCCTTGACTCGCCCGGTGGTGGAGATCATCTTTAATTGCGGATCAACAATGTTTGAAGATGGCATTCAAGGCCTGTGAGTTTTGGGTGGAAAGGACATCTTCTTCAGGTGTCCAGTCTACTTCGTCCTTGAAAACAATTTTCCCTTCAACATCAGTTTTAGTAGTCGGCTTCCATCCTTATGTAACTGATCTCCATGCCTTTTCATCAATTGATTTTATGATGACAAGCATCCTCGCTTTCTAGTAACCATAGTTCGTCCTATCAAGAAGAGGAGGACGGCTAGTAGAACCACCTACTTTCAACAAATCCATCTGCTACTCTCACACGGTGGTTAAAGTAAACACAGATCTCACTCAATAACTTACAGTGACCCTCTATGATACCAATTGACAGATATAAGTGTGTGTTCCAGGTCACAGTCCTTTATGTTTAGACTATGATCTCATTCGGACTTCAGTGCAGTATGTCTGAACTCTCACTATAGGACTTAGTGTGTGCAAAGAAAAGGTAATATATTTGTAATAAAGTGGCTTACACATAGTCTTTTATGTGGTTCGGAAACCTACCTACGTCCATGCAGTTGTGCCTAGATGCAAGGATTTCCATATATGATTCAAGGTTTATAATTAGTCTTATGTGGTATGAGACTTGAAACCTAATAACTCATAGTGGAATGCAGAACAAACTCCCTCCATTCCCCTCTCTAAAGCTTTGCACACCCATATCCACATTACATCAATATAAGATAAAGAAAATAAAGAACATCATCTTTCACCAGGTCAAAGGTGTTTAACATGCAATACCTCAACCAAGTATTTGCACTCCGCACTCACTCTTCAGGTTCGGACTTCGCTTGTTCTTTTTCAAGCTCTGCTCCTGAAAATCCATGTCGAGAACTTCCAACACCCTAAATTTATAGCCTTGCTAATTAGTCTTGGAAGTCTAGATACGATTGGATCATTTTCCTAATATAACTCCAACCTACCTTCTATTTTATGTTATTTCCTTTCAATTGTCTACTTGAGAAATAAGAAACTTGTTGATCAAGAATCCTTATCATAATAGAATCCTAGAAAGTTTCTAATTATGGTTTGATAGCTTAGTCATTCTAATCTTCTAAGATTTGATCGTTATCCTTTTGCCAAATAGATCATAGGCCCATCGCAATCAGTTACTTGCTCCCCAATTTCCTTAGCCTTCAAGTTAATAGACTCACGTCCGTCTCACGGCTGCTTTGTTTCTAGTTCAGACATCTCATGTCTGGCATGTCCCTATAGCACATAATAGCCTTAGTTCGAACTACTTTCTGGTCCTACCAGGGATTTCACTTCTATTTCATCAAATCTTTATTAAGCTCGATCTTTGAAATAGCTACCTTCTTGTAGAACCCTTGAGACGAAGACATGGACAATTATTTCAAACCCAACATATTTCATTATGATTCAATTAATTTTGAAGAAGCAATTAATGATTCACAGGCATAAAGTAGGAATTAGATTTTTATTGAATTAATTTTTTTCTTTTGCAAAAATGATAATATTATTGTATTTAATAGCATAATAAGAACAATTATTTTTGTTTCTACTTTTATATTGTTGAATGCAGAATCCAAATGGTATACTCACCTAATTTTCAAAACCAAAAAGATAAAAGCGAGACAACATTTTTCTTTATTTTTATTTAATGGAAGCAGCCCAATAGATTATTTTGACATTTTTCATTTGGCATTACAACCTTACGATAATATGTTCATATATTGTTTCGAACTTACTTCTTCTTTGTGCCTCTTCAAGCCATAACCCAGTCGAACCTTATTAGAATGCTTACACACAATTAATGACATATATGAAGACTTTATCATTACGTGTAATTCAAACCTAGTATCTTTATGATCCTCTCGATTTCAAGGTCTAATACCCAAATTGAAGAACTAAAAAACCCTTTCAAGCGAATGAAACAATGAAAAAAGAAAAGTTATATCCATGCATATAAATGGCAATTGATTTGATCTCTGAACATATCATATCCATTCCATCTCCCTAGTGTCTTAAGCAAACCCTACCATGATCATGAGGTTCCTCACAATTGTTTAGCAGTCACTGCAATTGTTTTCTTCGAGTGTTCAACCAAACAATGCCACTAGGGTCCTAAGGGAGAAAAATGAGTGGATGACGAAGGTGTATTGTCTTCCAGTCTCTGAAGAGAAGTCCTGTATCTCCTTCACCCCCAAGTTCATGCACCCGATTCCCGCAAAGGCCGCCTTGCATCGCCGGCCAGAACTTTGTAAGCATACCATGCCTCCTCCTCGGCCAAGCCCACCTGCTGCGCTGCGTTGTCATGGCTACTGAGAACAAATGAAACCTCACCATGGTCACCACCAGTTTCAGGTCTTACTGAATTATTTGCACCAGTATAACTATCTTATGTGTCATAAAATAATGTAATTTTCAGTTCATTTGCTTTGTAATTTTCATCTTTTCCTGTAATGTTTATTGTATGAACGCAGCTACAAATATATTGAAGTAAGAAATAAAGAACGTACATCAATTAATTGTGTGCAAGTATGTAATGCATTATTTTCAGTATTTATGTTCTGGAGGTAACCTTTTGGATTTTGAATAATTCATGTAAAAAATAAAAGATGAGAGTTTGAATCTTGAACATATTTTTTCTTTGGTTGTGATAACCAGTCTTTATATATAAAACCCAATTGTGTAGTCACTTAACATCGAAGCAGTTAGTTACTTTTACATGGAAATTAAAGTCTTCACAATTTGCCTTATGAACCTCTAAGGATTAATTATGTCCATACATGCAGTTGTCGGAGATGCTGAATAACTTTGATGAACTTTAGTGGTTTTGACAATAAAAATTTAAATAGTTTAACTTTATATTAAATAGTTTTATATTTTGAGATATCATTTGCATATATTTTAAATTTCTCCTTGAGGGTGATGTTAAATAATTTGATTGCTTCCATATATCTCTCTGGGACAGAGAGGTGGAGTCCTATTATTTATGGCATTGAGTTGAGTGTTAAAAAAAAACTTGAGATAAATCATCAGATACTGCTGTGACGCTGTACGCATCTGGCTATGAACTGATCTACCAGTCTAATATTGGTTTTACAAGTGACTATGGAATGGTAACTTTTTCGATTTAATGTCCGATTTGGATCTTGAAACATTAAATTTAACATGCAGTTTTGAAAAGGAGAAAAATTATATATATGCAGTTTCTTGCTTTTTCTCGAGATTTGAAAAGAAGAAAACAAGATTATAATAAACAAGCTTTATGGTGCCGTGAAAATGGTATGTACATGCTATATTAATTCCTGTGATGATGATGCCCCATATTTGAAAGCCAGTCTTGATAATGCAAAAGTTGGTGCATGAGTGGGAATCATCTTCAAAGATTTGATCAATTTTTATTAGAGTATATGTTACGAGAAAAAAAGCTTGAGCTTACCATCTAGAACCGTGACCAAATTACCCCAATTCAAGGAAGCACGTCCTAGTAAAACTTTATTATTTGTTCTAGATAAGAAAAAATTATGGTATAATAACACATTCACCGTGACCACTAAGCAATTGTTACATTCCAAAGATGTGTTCCATGCTGAATCATTTGTAAGATCAAGAGCATTTATTAAGCCCAAAACAATTGATTAACGATCAAACGGTAATCTAATAAACGCATTACAAAAATACTAACTTTATTGAACAAAGAAGATATCACCCTTATAGTGTGTAGAAAAACATACCCGAATGTATCCAAATTGATTGCCATTTATCTCCAAAGAAATCTGGAGGGGGCAAGATCAAAGAGAAAGATGGTTAGGCTTGAAGAATATTTCCTTCTCCCCAAAGAGTGTTCTACCAAACCCTTGTTAAATTTTAGAGCTCTATTTACTTATATATAGAGCACAAGGGAACAATTGGGCTTTGGTCCAATGGTCTTACCAAAGCAAGGGAGAAGATAGAACCATGAGCTCCTAGCTAGTTCATATTAAATCATCTCATAAATGACCCATAATTAACATACACAATTATACAATTAAAATTGTAATATGATTTTGCTTAGTCCATAATTGATAAATTAATCTAAGATTCCACTTGACTATTATAATCATAACTCAAATGCTTTCTCAATAGATTTATATAGTCATAACCAATCATATACAATTAACATACCGATAGGATATATAAATTGTACATAATCAGGCGCTACTAATCGAAATCATAAATGCTTCCACAAGAGACTTACATAGCCATAACCAATCATATACACACACCTAGTGGATGCATAAATCGTATAACCAAAGCGCTACTAATCTAGAAGACAATGACAAAAGTATTGATTCAATAGAAAGAAAAACATAATTATGCCATTCATCTGGTCAAAATGACACAAAATCATAAGATAATGACAAACGTCAAAATGTGCATGTAATAACGAAAAAACATGAGCTTTCCTTACAAAATACATGAAAAGACAAAACTCCCACTAAAACAAAGAGTCTAGGCTCCTAACAATCTCATGCGGGTGACGTGTTCTTGAAACACACAAATTAGTAAGCCTTTGGTTAGTGGGTTTTCCAACATGCTAGTCGTAGGCGTGTGCTCAACTGAAACGATGAACTTTGAAACTTTCTTTTTAACAAAAAATTACTTCACATCAATGTGCTTAGAGCAAGAAGTGCTCGTAGTGTTCCTAGAGAAAGATACAGCTACGGAATTATCACAAAACAATTTCAACAGTCTAGAAATGGAGTAAACAACCTCCAAAGGTGAAATGAAGTTCCGCAACCATATTGCATGACAAGTAGCCTCATAACATGCCACATACTCTGCCTCCATAGAAGAAGAAGCTGTAAGTGTTTGCTTGACACTTTTCCATGAAACAACTCCTTCAACCATCATAAAGATATAACAAGAAGTGGACTTTTTATCATCCACGCAACCTCCATAATCAAAATCACTAAAACCAACCACCTCAAGAGTGTCGGTACGTCGATATGTTAACATGAGATCCTTGATACCCTGAAGATACCTCAAACCTTTCTTAGTCGATTTCTAGTAGCTTTGACCAAGATCACCCAAGTGCCTACCCAATAGCCGACAATAAAAGCTAAATATTGTGTGGTGTGTGCATACTGGAGCATTACATTAGGTCGCCTACAACTCGAAGAATATGGACCTGCTTCCCAAAATCCTTACTCCGAAATTCCTCCCTTGGAATCTTTGGTGAAACCCTCCTCACATATCCTCTGAGTATGAACTTTCACTATCACTCAATGGAATTTAATTGGATGAACTCCGTAGATCATCAAAGAAGTTCTGCAAGCCTCTTTCCTCTCCCTTTCTTTCTCACGCTTTTTTTTCTCTCCTGAGCAAGAAAAGCAATGGGATCCTTTCCTTTGTCCTCCTCGCCTCACTTAAGGTTTATGGGTATTAATCGCCGCGCCACGTGTCCACGACTTGTCCTGGTCCGTTTCTACCCCGAAACTATTTATTTCGTTTCGATTTAAGTTCAATTTATTTTAAATGAACTTTACTTAATTTATTTTCCATTTTCGAGATTTTTCTTAAAATCCCGTTTTTGGGGTTAGCCAGACCGGGAAGCCCTGAAAATCATGAAAATACGATTGTATCGGAATTCAACGAAATTCGTCTAGGTAACTAGATTTCGCGAGATGAATCCAACAGTGACGTCCGTTTCATCATCCGAGATGTAGAAAATTTCAAGCCTGCATCATGTATTGTAGCGGCAATTTACCGTTTTGCCATTTTTCGGAAAAATTCAAATTTACCCGGGTTTTACAATAGCTCATATGGAGTCTTAGAAACAAACTCACTAGGAACTTGATTCAAAATATATGCTGCAGTTTTCAAGGCTTCACCCCACAAGAACTCAGGTAGCGAGGAACTAACAAGCATACATTGCACCATATCAAGAAGTGTGTGATTTCTCTTCTCCGCAATCTCATTTTGTTGAGGAGTACCAGACATTGTATACTGAGCATTAATGCCACATTCTTGAAGGTACCTTGAAAATGGCCCAAGGTTAGTCCCGCCTCATCATATCTACCATATCGCCACTACACTGCTGCCATAATGAACCACTTTGATTCTCTTCCCTTATTGAAACTCAACTTTAGGTTTGAAAGCTGAAAACCCCAAAGATTCAAACTTCTCAAGGAATGAAATGACAAAACAATAAAGGGAATAATCATCAATGAACGTGATGAAATATTCGTAGCCACCAATAGTAAGAGGAGGAATGACCGCCAAATATCCGTATGAATAACCCCTGCCAACCCCTGCAGAGATCTATCAATCTTGGCATTCCTAACCTTGGCGGTCAGTTTACCTTTGATGCAGTCTACACTTGCATCAAAATATGAGAAATCAAGATTTGGAAGAATCTCATCTTTAATTATTCTTTCCATTCTATGTCTAGAAATATGGCCTAAACGCTTGTGCCAAAGAATAGAAGGCTTTTCATTCAATCTCAAATGTTTTGAGCTACTAGCAGTATTAATAGTAAGGGTAACATAAACATAAGGCAAAGCAGACAAATCTAATCTGTAAAGATTCCCAAAAAGTACTCAAATGCCAATCGATAGTGAATCTCGGTATAGTTTAACTTTTCCAGTTCCAAAAAGAAAACTATATCCAAGTCTATCCAAAATAGGTACTAATATCAAAATTTTCCTAATCGAGGGTATGTACGCCACATCCTGCAATTCCAAAAAATTTCCTGTATTGAGCTATAATTTAACAACTCCCAAAAAATCAACTTGGACATTTGTACTGTCTCCCATGCACACGTACTGCTCCAAACTAGTTGGACTTCTTCTGTTTATAATCGCTTGCATAGAATTGCAAGGAGCGAATGGTACCACCACTATCTAACCACCAAGTATCACGACATGAATGATATTAGATTCAAAACAAACATTCACCCAATGATTATCAAATAGCTCATTTTTCCCATTCTTGTAATTAGTCCCATTGAGTTTGGTGATGGCAGAGAATTGAGAAAAGCTCAAAGATGAAGAATAAACAAGAGAGCAATGTCAAAAATACATGTAAAACAAGGACATGCAAATTGCTCTATTATTCGGCTTACCAAATGACCCACAAAAGTGGTCACCAAATGCTAGAGTCTATAAAATACAAAAAGACTCATACATAGGTAAGAGCAATTCACCAACTATCACAACCAAATACGTCAATTTCCCACCGATGGGGTAGTATAATTACGTGGTTCATGACACTTAATGAAATCTCTTCACCAAACTAAGCATCTTACCAAATAATCAAATCATTGATAGGACAACTTCATCATCCGTGAGTACCCAGCAAAATTGATGCAAGACGGGGAGAAATAAATAATCGTTAAACATCAATTCCCAAGAATATCCACATTCCTCGCACTACGATAGGCAAGTTCATAAGCATTCATTTAATTCCTTACCCAAGTGCAATAATATCATTAATAATCTTATTCACAATATGATGCTATAAGTAATCACAAATAGTACAAACATAAATTGCTAAAGCAATATTGTGAAAAAGGAAACAGTAAAAATATTACAAAGTTGGATAAAATTCAATTTTATCCTAAGATCAAATTTGATGTTTAATGGGGTAAAATACCCCATGAAATAACCCATAAAAAAATTGAAATTAATAACAAACCAGAATACTTCTACTTGTTATTTGCTTATCCGATAATTGTCCAAAACAAATAAAAAACCATCGTTTCATGTCCTAGCAATTAATGGAGCAATGAATAAATTATTAAAATAAATTTTCTAATTTGGTTTTCCCAGGAACCCATAAAAGAAAATACATATTTATTTCATGAAAATGAAATAAACAAATAATAAAAAGATTTTTAAAAAATTAAAACCTCGTCAATTTGTTGCTGTTACTGTTATTGTTACTGTTTGTCAAATGAATAAATAATAAAAAGAAAAAAAAAACATGAATGAAATGTAATGATCATGTACTTTATTATTGTGAATAACAATTCACGTTAATCAAGGAACAAAATTTGCATGATTAAAAAACTGACAACCTTTCCTTTTTTATTTATTTATATATTTAATTAAAAACAATATATAAATGTAGTGGGCGCGTTTGACTCCCAAACCTAGGATGGGCTGACTGGGCCTTACTGACTTCCATAGGCTGGTAAGGGTTGGTCTAGTGCAGCTTAGTGGGAAAAGGGTATATAAATGGAAGTTTTATCCTTCTCCCCGGTAAAGGAACCTGAGACCCTGAATCAAAAAACTACTATATTATATTTCGTAAATCTTAGAGGAAAAAGAAGAAAGAAGAAATATTTGTACCCTTAAAATAAAAGTACTCAAGAAAGTGTGCTATCCATTCAAGCATTTGAAATGGGTGTGGACCCATTTCATGGTGTTCTATACGTTCACACCATGCTTTTTTCTTTTTTTTTGCTTATTTATATGGATTAAAGTTTTCCAAACAGAGAGTTTTATTGTTGATCTAGTAATCAAACCATGTTCATGGGAAGCTAGCTGCCCAATGTAACTAAGACTGCGTTGTTCTTCTTAGAGCAAACCTAGGCAATCGCAAAAACGAGAGAATTAATACACATTGTACTAATCAATGATTAATAACAAGAGAAAGAATAATAGAGGAAAAGAAAAGGCAATATATGATTTTATTAAAATAACCATGTTTGTTACAATTTTTGGGTATTACATATTTAAAAGATCAACCAACGAAAAAAAAACGTGTTCATGACTTAAGTTAACTTGATTTTTTTATTTTTGTAGTAGGAATTGTTTTTTTTTTTTTTTTTGAAAAAGAAAATAATTTTATTGATTCAAACTAGTAATATATTCTATAGAAACATATAATTAAATTTGTTTAAAATTCTAAAGGATGACCTAATATCTAAGTTAATAAAGACAAATGAATCTATTAAAGCTCACACATTCACTAATTTACGTACGACTGTAATACATACGATTCAAGTCAAGTAAAGATATCGGGACGCACTCATGATTTGACTTGATGTTTTGATTGAATTTGTTTTACCGTTTGAATAACTTATACACCAGAAAGCGTCGCAACAAGACGACAAAAACCAAACCGCCGTACTAAGAAGACACAAATCACACGTCGAACAAGACGACGACAAAAATACGCCGCACAAGATGACGATAAAAATACGAAAAAATAAAGTAAATGAGGTTTTTTGTAGAAGAACCCGCTTTATTGAAAAAAGAAAATTGTGTAAAAGAGATGTAGAAGAGAGATTTCAAAGTTAAGAATGGTAAAAATCACCCTCTTTGCTTAAAAAAGGGGCTAGGAAAGAATAAAATGAGAAAAGAAAGAAGGCTAGGGTTTTATTGTAGCAATTTTAATTGTTTAAAATCCACATCAAGAGTAAAATAATGTACAAGATATTAATTGTTGCATGTAATTTATTTTTATTCATTACATATGTTTTTCTTTTAATTTTTTTAGGAAATAAGGAGACTTCTGTCAGTTGTAGTCATAAGAGCAATGAATATTGAAATATTTAAAGCATGAATTCAGTAATTTAGCAGTAACAGGATCACACATTTGCATGATGTTGCCCCATCGATTAATAAAGTAGCTGCAATGAAGGCCACCAAAATCCATCTCCTAACAAATATTTTCAAGTTGAGTTAGGATTTGGTCTAAATCAAACTATTGTTGCATTTTACAAAAATTTCACGATTTGTATACCACTTTTTGACTAACCATTGCGGATTTCGTTCTCGTACTGTTTATTTTCTTGTGGCCTTGTGGGCCACTAATTTTGATCGTAGAATAGATTTTATTGAATTGGGGCTCGTTTTAAGGCCGTGATGCTCACAGCACCTAACTTACATATTCTTAAACATGAATCTTTTAGATAGATGAGTTAAAAATATATAAAATTTGTTTATAGGATTCAACCCTAGAGTTTTTGGTAGTTTGGCTTGTTTGAAGGTTTCTTTGGCTGTTAATTATTACTTATGCTTTTCTCTTTGGAGATTGGAAATTGAAGAAACTATGCCTCTGAAAATTTGCTTGAATATTATTAACATTTTTTTAACACCAAAAATTATGTGAAAAGGAAAATTATTTTAATGTTAATGGTTTACCATCATTAAACAAGAACCCATTATAGGTCACCATTGGTGGGCATGTTTAGTTTTCCCTATCAAATTATTAGCGCATATACTAGTTAGAACAAGTCACTACGTTAAAAAAAAAGAAAAAACTGAGAAATATCTACAAAACCACTTTTTAGCTTTAAATATAAGAGTGTTTTTGGGTTTTTATTTTTTATTTTTTATCTTTTATTTATTTATTTTTTGTTGTAGTTGAACTTCTTTGAAGGGGCATTAGTTTTGAAAATGAATGAAGTGTATTTGCATTTGAGTGGTAGCTTAACGCCGTGTTTTGTTACTTGGAAAATTTTGAGAAAAAATATGGAGGAAAGAAAAAAAAAGAAAATGTAAGGAAAAAAGATATAGATAGTTGATAGGTGTTGGAAGTTCCACATCGATTAGACACGAGCTGATTGAAATGAGTATATATATGAAGAAACCTTCATCCCTTTATAAGGTCTTTTAGTGGGAGATGAAAGGGGTTCTAAAATATCAACATAGTATCAGAGCCGGCCAAGTGTCTGGATCACAATGGAGAAGGCTCCACACTTATCATAATCTGTAAGGACTGAAAAAAAAAAATCCAACATCCGTGGTGAGGGGAGGTTGAAGTCCCCATAAGGTGAATTTAGAACCTATCTAGTAGTGATTTTAGAAAGTGGTTTTAGCTTCAAAATTTATTTTTATAAAAATGATAGGTATTATTCGGTAAACTTTAGGAAACACTTTATTTTAAAAATCATTTTTAGTATTATAAAAAGATTACTGTTAATATTATAAGATGACTTTGCTATTTTTTTGAAAAGCACTTTATATTTGATTCTCTTAATTAAAACACTTTTGGAAAAAACACTCATTATTTGGAGCAAATAATATTTAAACTAAAAAAAAGTTGTTATGCCTTATTGTAAAATTAATAAAAAATGCTACAATGAACATATACATATTAATTAAAACATGCAAATAAGAATTAGTAGTCTCGCCGGGACTCATAAGTTTTTTTTTCACTATTTTCTAGCATACAAGTGACATAAACTTGGATGCGTGAACAAAATTGTGTGGTAAAAGCACATGGATTAAATTCCAAAACATAGACGATGAAGATGGCAAAATTGTTCTTTTTTATTGCTCTTAAAGCAACAAGGGGCAAGCATATAGAAGTATATGCATCAATCAACTTGTTCTTTTTTATTTCCATATACCACAAAGTACTGTAAAGTTCATCAGGGTACATAATGTGAATGGTGAAAAAAGATCAATGTATGAATCACATACAAGCAATTTGCATTTATTACATTGATTTATTCTTATAAATTAAAACAAAACAAAAAACAATATGGCCTTGGGTTTTGCACCCAACTATCATCGATTTGAGCTATTTCGTAGTCATCGAGATTTAATTCCATCATACCTTTGGGTTCCATAGGATTAGCCTGCATGCGAACGTGCTCTAGAGGGAAGGAGGCCAGGCAAGGTGGGCCAAGTCTGGGATGTAGGTGCATGAGCTGATCTTATGAATTCTAGTCATCATAGAATTTAAAATGTACAGGTTTTATGCCAAGTCATTATATTAGTGTTATTAACCTAGATACTATATCATTCTTTAGTGTTTTTAGCGAATTTAATTTTGTCTCAATCACATGTATTTCTAGTTTGAATAAATAAAATTTCTATTTTAAAAAAAGTTAATAAGGAGTTATGATTACTTGCTAGAATCCCTAACAAAAATCAGAAATATTCCGGAGAGGCTAAATTTTTATATATTATTAGTGTCCCATTATTTATTTCACAAAATTATGCAATATTTCGTAGTTAACTTATTTACATTATTGGCTTATAAAATGAATCACTTCAAAATTGTTAGCACTCAATTTATAGCAAAGTTAAGTATTTCAAAATTTTCGTAGTCGTAAAGCCCTCTATGGTATGGAAATAAGAGTGGACAGACCAATGTAGGTAGGCATGCATGGTAGGTGTCAGCCCCTCGACTAGATAACACGAGTCCCGTGCGGCATGAGGGCGCTGCCTTGGCCCCATGGCCCTCCTAAGGGAAATCGAGCAAGGCAAAGTTGGGAAAATATGTGTCCGGAGGCACAAAGCGTGAGCCAAGCACGCATATGAGCGGAAGGCAAGCACTACGCACGCGCACAAGGGTCGTCACTTCAAGACTCACGGCTAGAGGGGGCCCCGGCGTGGCACTTGAGGCAAACGGAATCAAGGCGAATGTCGCCTATTTATGGGCAGAGAGCCTTGGCGGCGGCATCCTAACCGAGTAACAAGGATTCCGCCCTAAGAGTCCTATGCAAGAAGGACTCCTAGGCTGCAGGGACTCTGCCGAAGGACCTCATCCCAGCGGAAAGACTCCTAAGCTGGCCGGACTCCTGTGGCGGGAAGGTCTCTCAGCGGAAGACTCCTAGGCGAACATGCACTCCTAGGCGTGGGGAGGACTCCTACCGTGTGGTGGGAATCAGGTCAGGTACAGGAGTTTCATTCAATGACTCCTAATGCGGGAAGGATTGTGTCGGGGTCATTGATTTGAAGACTAGGAGTTAGAGTAGGACTTATCATTATTGCACTAGGATTGCCCTGAGCATCCTATATAAAGGGCCCGCTGCGGCTCACTCTGGTTAATTCATTATGTTCCTCGAGTCGATCCACGTAGTTACTGAGCCCCGAGGTGTGGGAGTTTATAAATTGTCTTGTATTTTAGTAGCTAATAAAATAATGAAGCCGGGAGAGTGCCCCGTAAGCCCTTGTGTTCGAGAGAATAGTGAGGCATCGAGAAGGCTGGCCTAGCGGGTTCCTAGGCGCCGCACACGAGCAAAAGAAAGGCGTGTGACAGTTGGTATCAGAGCCACGGATGGCCAACGCGAGGATGACTGTTGATGCGCTGCGTGAGCAAGTAGCAAGGATAGAGGCCGAGGTAGGCACCCAGTGTCCGTGCTTGACGAGATAGGCAAAGAACCGAGGCTGCACCCCACCCTTCGACTCGGGATCGCCGATGCCGCCCCCGCGACTTGACTACGCCAGAATTGATGGAGACCCGAGATAGAGCCGAGAGGAACGGATGGGACATTCCATGACCGAATGCAAAGCCATGACCGAGGAGTTCGAGAGCGGATCGACCCTGCAGGAGACGTGTCATTGCGAGCAAAGCAGCAGGCACGCCATCCGCCGGCATCCGCCTCCCGCGAAGGTGCGAGTGAATTCGAGCCCAAGACTTTTGGTGGCGCGCGCAGCGCAAAAGACTTGGAGAACTTCCTCTCGACATGGAGTAATATTTCATCGCCACAATACCTGCGGTGAACAGTAACGAGCAACTACTCATGTATTCGACAGGATGAAAGCTGTGGCGACCGTAACGAGCGACGACGCGCGGCTGGTCGACCAAAGATCGAGAGCTGGAGATTTTGAAAAGGAACTAAAGATCGCCTACCCACGAACACAACAGGATGGCGAGGGAATCTCCAAGAAACCGCTGCACGCCTACCAGATTATGAAGGAGCGAGCCTGATCCCCGACATCATGAGGCGTCCGGCGGTGACAAGTCGCTCAACTTCGCGTCAGATTGCGTGGATGGCTCAACCGAACTCGAGGAGGCAGTGTCCAAGACTTTGCCCTCGCCCACGGCAGCACGGACCGCTCTATCCGACTACGCAGTGACCTCTTCCTCTACTCCCACCCAAAAGGGGAAAGGCCACAACAAGGAGTCGAACCGGAAGTCAGATGGAAAGCCCTCCAAGAGTGGAGGCAAGGGTTGGAAGAAGCCGCAGGATACGCAGGCTAAAGTGGGGAGAGAGGGGCGAATTTCCCCACAAGCCACCAGCCGCCGGATGCTTTATCTGCGATGGGCCACATCGAGCGAGGGATTGCCCAAAGAAGGAGAAGCTCAATGCACTCAGAGCTGAAGAAGGGGAAGATAGCGGAGCAGAGGCCCCTACCAGAGCCAACCCCTCTTCATTGTTGAATGCGACGCGGGCCGAGGCGACCACGAGGACTGGAGAGCAGGCCAGTTGTCGACCGGAGGGGCGTAAAATTGTGGTGATTGGTAGACAAAGGCGACCCACAATTTTGTATCAACAAGGAAGCACTTTAATTTCTAGCTTAAAGCTAGCTAAAGCATGACAAGCAGTTTCTCAAAGTCGTAAATACCAAGCACAAGACATGGTATGGCCAAGAACATGGCAATTCAGATGGGGGATTGGAAAGGTACGATAGACTTCCTTAGTGTTCCTTTGGATGATTTTGATTTCATATTAGGCAACGATTTCTTCCAAAGAGCCAAGGTAGCCTTGTTGCCGCACTTGAATGGACTGTTGATCATGGATGAGAAGCAGCCATGCTTTGTGGCCGGCATCAGCAAGCCGCCTAAGAGACCTTCAGGGGAGAAGACCTTGTCTGCCCTGCAACTTGAGAAAGGCCTTAGGAAGGGTGAGCACACATATGTCGCGGCAATGATCGAGATCAAGCCGGACAAGCAAGTCGAGGTGCCAGATGCCATGTGCTCCATACCGAGGAGATTTGCTGATGCTGCTCCCAGTTGCCTAAGAAGCTGCCACCGAGAAGGCGTAGACGATCATCGATAGAGCTCGCGCTGTGGTCGAGACCTCCGTCACTCTCATCTGATGAGTCCACCGTAGTTGAGAGAGCTATGGAAGCAAAGCTGGACTCGAGTCAGCTGGACGCTGGTCTGGTCCAGCCCTCCAAAGCGCCGTTACGAGCAACTCCAGTGTTGCTCGTAAGAAGCAAGATGGTACGCTTCTGATGTGTGGATTACTCGGCAATCGACAAAGTCACGATCAAGAACAAGTATCCGATACCTTGGTCACGGAGTCAAGCTCGATCGATTGAGCAATGAGTACTTCACCAAGCTAGACTTCATGAATCGATATGGGTGCGCTGCGGGTCAAGGGGACGAGGCAAAGACTACATGTGTAACCTCGGTATGGAAGTTCGAATTTTTAGTTATGCCTTTGGTTTGACTAATGCTCCCGCTTACATTTTGTAACCTCATGAATGATGTCCTATTCACTTCCCCGATTCATTCGTGGTGGTGCATAATTTGACGACATAGTGATCTACAAATTCGACTCTACAAGATCACGCAGGCCACCTCGAGACGGTGCTTGACAGACCGAGGCGTAAACTGGGCTTGTATGTCAAGAAAGAGAAGTGTGAGTTTGCTCGCATCGAGATCAAGTTTCGGTCACTCCGACTAAAGTCCGAGATAAGGATGGATTTAAGCGGCGGCAAAGAATTCGAGATCGCCACTCACCAAGGTGACAGAATCGCGAATGCTCCTCGGCTTAGCAAACTACTACAGGAGATTCATACTGGGCTATTCCAAGATAGCCTGCTCTCAATTCCGACCTTTGAAAAAAAGAGAGGAAGTGGAATGGGATGCGTATGCGCCAAGTCGCCTGTGCTCAAAGATGCGATCACCTCGAGCCTAGATTGAGACTCCATTCCGACATGGAGTTGCCGCTTGAAGTGCACACGACGCTCTGACAGTATTCTAGGTGGAGTGCTGGTGCAAGAGGGGCATCCAGTAGCCTTGAGAGTCGGAAGTTGAATGCACTGAGGAAAGGCATCGCCATGAGAAAGAGATGGATCACAGCCATCCATTGCCTTGAGACTTGGAAGCACTACTTGATGGGAACTCGGTTTATAGTAGTGACTGACAATGTTGCCAACACCTTCTTCACAACTCAGAAGAAGCTTACTGCCAAGCAAGCTCGATGGCAAGAGTTCTTGGCTGACTTTTATTTCGTGTGGGTGCACGTCGGTCGACACAACCAAGTACTTATGCTTGAAACAGAAGGAAGTGGCAAGTTATGCAGGATCGCTTGAGCCCGCTGTGACAAAGATTTCAAACAAATGAGTTAGGACTTGAAGCCGCACAAGACCCAACGATCGTGCCGGGTAGAGCAGTGAGAGATGGCACCACTATAATGACACCGCTCGAGAATGAGTTGTCAGACGTATGAGGAAGCCATGTGCCTTCCAAAGAAGCTTAGACAGAGTCGAAGGAAACACATGATACGAGATACCGTCACCCAGAGAGGAAAGAACTTTGCATTGCCTGCACGGTCTTTTCATTGGCCTAAGACGGCTGAAGACGTAAGCATAAGGCGTCAAGACATGCCATGTCCGGGCTGCCGACAAGACCGAGCTAAGAAGGAAGCGATTGTTACAAATTTCCTCGGCCCATCTCGAGAAGCCATGGCAAGGTATCGATGGACTCTATCGGCGGGCTCGGGCGTAGATGGCTTCGACGCTTTTGGTGGTGGTAGACAAACAAGTATCGCCTTCATCCCAAATTTCAGCTGAGTGTCCAAATCAAGAGGCAAGCCGCATCTTCTTCAAAGAATGTTGTGGAAACATTTCGATGCCCAAGACATAGTAAGCGATCGAGATACGCGGTTACGTGCGTCTCGGGGTTGAGCTGCTCAAGATGGGGTACACGTAAGTTCGATCGCTTAATCACCCTCGTGACCGATGGTCGACCGAGAGTGAATCGATGTCGAAGAGCATTTGGCGCCACTCGTGACAAATTCCTCAGAAATTGGCTGAACCCAGAGCCAGCTCGCTTGTCCCACAACTGGCAATAAGTTCGGGCCGCATACGTACGAGCCCTTGAGGTAGCACCCGCCCCACGCACGCACGCCCGGATCGCATCGGGTCACAGCAACCTGACGTAGTTTGAGCCCAAACAAGGCATAAGCTTGCGTAGTCTCGCAAGTTTTGCTTGATGAAGCCGTAGACGCCTAGAGAAGGCGTGACGCATGAAGAAGTATGGACAGAGGCGTGAGATCATTGAATTTGAGCAAGGGGATGGTTCGTTGAAGCACCTCGCATCTGAAAAAGATCGTAGAATAAACAAGCCAAAGAGGTTTGATTCAAATACTATGAATTGGTTGTGAAGCGTATAGGAACGTGGCCTACAAACCGAAGCTAAATTGAGAGGCTGGAAGTTTCACCCGACATTCCATGTAAGCTTCAAGCCTTAGATTCATAATGATCCTAGTCTTGACAGAGTAGAAAGCAAAGCTGAACCCGCCATGGTTGTTTAGTTCAAAGAAAGAGATTTATCCCAGGATAGGAAGATGGGGAACCTGAAGAACAAGTGGACCTAATACTTGATTCATTGGAAGGGACGCCCGGCCGCTGAGGCAAGCTGGGAAAAGGGAAGCAGACAGGCAAGAAGACCGGGACCATGAGTATGCGCGGCTGAAGTCAACGAGGACGTTGGAGTACTTAGTGGGGAGGGTTTGTCGCACCGACTAGATAACACGGCAGTCCCGCGGCGTATGAGGGCGCCGCCTTTGGCCCCATGGCCCGCCTAAGGGAAATCGAGCAAGGCAAAGTTGGGAAAATATAAACCGGAGGCAATGCGTGAGCCAAGCACGCACATGAGGGAAGGCAAGCAAGTAATCTGGTTGGGACGCGCACAGTGGCTGTCACGGCACTCACGGCTTAGAGGGGGCCTCGGGGCGGGGTAAATTTTGAGGCAAACGGAATCGCATGTAATGTCACTATTTATGGGCGTAGAGCCCGCGGCAAGCATCCTAATCCGAGTGCAACAAGGATTCCACAAATTGCTGAGTCCTATGCAAAGAAGGACTCCTAGGCGGTAGGACTCCCAAGCCGTGGAAGGACCTCATCCTAGGCGGGAAAGACTCCTGCCGGCCCGGGACTCCTAGGCGGGAAGGTCTCTCAAGCGGGAAGACTCCTAGCGAGACAAGACTCCTAAAAGCTGGGAGGACTCCTACCGTGGTGGGAATCGTGGTCGCGGTACAGAGTTTCATTCAATCAGACTTAATGCGGGAAGGATTGTGCCGGCTTGCTGGATTGAAGACTAGAGTTAGAGTAGGACTCTTAGTCATTATCGTACTAGGATCAGCTTCCTCAGCATCCTATATAAAGGCCTGCGTGCTCACTCAAGTTAATTCATTATGTTCCGAGTTGATCCACGTAAGTTACTGAGCCCCGAGGTGTGGGAGCCTATGCGAAATTGTCTTGTATTTTAGTAGCTAATAAAATACGAGTTGGGGAGAGTGCCCTGTAAGCCCTTGTGTTCGAGAGAATAGTAAGGCATCGAGAAGGCTGGCCTAGCGGGTTCCTGTATACGCGACACGAGCAAAAGAAAGGCGTGACAAGAGGGGCAACAAGTTTTCTATTTGAATTGGGCTTGACTGCTTTCGGGTTTAGTCTTAGTGATTATATATGTGAAGGTGGCGCATCTGGACCCATTTAATTAACATACCACTACTAACACATGCATCACCCTTTCCATGCATCTTAAATAAATTACTTTAATTTTAAAATTATCTTTTGAAGAATTTTTTTTTTTAAATTAAAACTTATATATACTGACATTATTTGTTCAATAAATATAACTAGAATGAGATTGTCTCTTCAACATACAAAGTACGTGCAATTGGGTATTTCATTAATTACTCATAGTTTGGAAATATTTTTCAACTTCCATTTATAAATATTTACTAAA
The DNA here is from genome assembly GCA_016808115.1 of Tetrastigma voinierianum. Classification (NCBI taxonomy): domain Eukaryota; kingdom Viridiplantae; phylum Streptophyta; class Magnoliopsida; order Vitales; family Vitaceae; genus Tetrastigma; species Tetrastigma voinierianum. The sequence continues at coordinate 65,134 of JAEQBH010004016.1, read as the reverse complement.
ATAGTAGTACATAAGATTATGTTTGGTTCTTGAAAATGTTAAGGGAGAAAAGGTGATGAATGAATATAAATTTTTCTGTTATTTGGTCATGTATCAAAATTTTAAAGGAAAAACTAATTTTCTCATTTTAATTATTTTTCCTCATACTTTCAAATTGAGTTAACATGCCCTTGTTTTTCTATTCTTTATAAACTATTTTTTTAAAATAGAATCGATTGATAAACCATAGCATAATTTTTCCACATAAAATATAAAGAATATATATATATATATATATATATATATATATATATATATATATATATATAATTGTGAACCCAATGTTATATAGATATAATGCAAAACATCTTTTTTTTCCCTTTCTTTCTTATTTTCCTCATAAATTTTTGAAGGAAATCAATAGGAAAAATATCATAGTATTTTCCTTAGTATTTTTTTCCTTGCACTTTTCATATCATCTACAATAATTTTTTTTACCTTTTTTTGGCATTCTCGGAGAACCAAGCATAACCTAAATGATGGGTGATAAAGTTTGATGGCTGGGCCACCAATCTCAACATGATGTATGTTGAAATTAGGAAACTCCAATTGGGAACAAGAGAAAAACTGAAAGTCTTATTCCAATAACTTAATTGAAATCATATAACAAAGGTCTTTATTTAGGCATAGGCTTACTTAAAGAATCCTAAAATGAAACAAAATCTAGAGTGCTAAGAAAAAGAAATCCTACCAATAATAGGAAATAATTTAATTTAACACCCCCCCTCAAACTCACGATGCGGCTGCTATAAGCATCGAGAGTTTGTCAACTAGAAAATGAAAACGGAAAACATAATGGGACTTGGTGAAGAAATTGCCAAATCGAAGAAGAAACAAACAAAATGTGATGGTGCCATGCTTGAAGTGATGACGTGTAAGGTGGCAATCACCTTAATGTGTTTGGTCTGCTCACGAAAAATCGAAGTTGTGGAGCAATCTGAATAGCTCTTTTGTTGACACAATACATAGGAGTGAGATGAGAAAGAAATACTCCCATAACTACAAGTAACCAACGTAACCAAACAATCTCTTTGGCAGTAGATGCTAAAACACGATATTCTGCTTCGTTTGAAGATAGAGAAACAATGGGTTATTTCTTACTCTTCCAAGAAATAAGATAATCACCCAAAAAGATACAAAAAACCAGTAACAGATTTGTGATTAGTGAGGTCATTGCCATAATTAGCATTAGAGTATGCACGTAGCTCCAAAGAGGAGGTAAATGAAAGTAGAAGATTCTAGTGATCAGACCTTGAAGATACCGCAAATATGAAGAACAACTCGCCCAATGAACTCAGAGCGGGAGAAGCAACAAACCGACTAACAAAGATGAATAACATAAGCAATATAAGCAATATCAGACGCAGTAATAGTAAGATATACTAAGCTCCTAACAATAGTACTAAGATAATGTAGGACAGCATAAAGGCATACCATTAGAAGAGGAATACTTTGCATTAACCTCGTGAGGGGAGTATCACGCCTTATTATCGCTGAGTCTAGCCCGCTCAAGAATATCTACAAATATATTTGATTGTGAAAGAAGATAACCTCTCAATACCCAAGAAATATCAGAAGAACCTAGATCCTTCATTCTAACTGGGCTAGCTAACTCGCTCTTCAAACCTAAATACCATCAAGATCATCACTGCAATAATCATGTTACAACATATTAAGAAAGAATGATATGATCTGCATCAATACACTTAACAAAGAGAGCATAACCATAACTGCTAGCAACAAATCCAAGAGAGGAGATCACAATAGAAAATGTCTCAAACTAAGCACAAGGTGCTTGTTTGAGACCATATAATGCCTTCCCCCGAGGTTGGAACATACCCAAAATCATGAGAAACACTAGGAGGGGGCTCCATATAAGCTTCTTCTTGAAGATCTCCATTTAAGAAGGCATTTTTAACATCAAATTGAGAAATACACTATTGTCGAACCAAAGCTACTACAATAAGAGTATGAATCGTAGAGATATTTTCAAGTAATAAGGAGAAAAAGTCTACTCATAATCCATACCGTGTGAATATGCTTTTGCAACAAACCAAGCTTTGAATTGCATAATAGATCCATCAGAATTAGTCTTAATCTATACACCCAATGATAAATCAACAATACTCTTACCAAGAGGTAAGGAACCAAATCCTAAGTAACTATCTTATGCAAAGTAGAAAGTTCTCTATCCATAGCTTCACAGAATGCTGGATCAAGAATTGCCTCTTATAGGAAGAAAGCTCTAGAAAAAACAATGAATAGAAGCTAAAATGAAGTAAAAGATGAAGAATAACAAGAATAGGCAAAATCCGTGGATTTGTGTGGATTTACAAACGTGTGGATTGACGGGAGTGGACTACAATCGTAGACTGGGTCGAGGGACCATAGGGAGCAAGAGGGAGCCTGGGTGTCCCAAAGAGCAAAGTGTATGTACCTGTAGAACTATTAGTAACAACACGTTGAATATGATGCAAAGGAATAGGAGGAAGAACATGAGAAGGGGTATCTAAAGTACGAGGAACTTGAGATGACAAGTTATTAGAATCCTCAGAAAAGGGATCAATACGAAGAAGATCAGATATAGTCTAGAAGTCAAGTCATGAATAGAAGATGGAATAGAAAAGAAAGGTATATGTTGAAGATAAACAACATGACGAGACATATAAAGTTTTTGAGTGGTTGGATCAAAACACCGATACCCCTTTTGACCTTCATTATAACCAAGAAAGACAGAAATAACAAATTGATGGATAACTTGCTATGTTCTACATGAGGTTTAAGAATGAAGAAAGTACAACCAAAGACTCTAAAGAAAGAATAATCTGGGCCATACCAATATAATTTCTCAAAAGGATAAATACCTGAAATATGAGAGGAAGGAATATTATTAATCAAAGTTACACCAATAAGAACAACTTCTCCCTAAAATTCGCTAGGAACAAAATTCGACAATAAGAGAGATCGAGCAGTTTCAACAATATGCCTATGTTTTCAACAAGACCATTTTCGCTTCGTAAGTATCCGCATACGAAGTTTGTTGCATTGTTCCATCTAAGGCAAGAAACTAAAGAAATTTATTGGAAGTGTACTCCCTACCCAAATCACACCTAACACATTTAATAACAAAAGAACGTTGAGTTTTTACAAGAGCACGAAAGGCTTTGTATATCTCGAAGAATTCAAAACGATGTTTCACAAAATAAACACAACAATAGCTAGTATGATCATCAATAACATAATATCGAGACCCTTCTTTTGTGGGAACAGGAGAAGGCCCCCATACATCATAATGAATCAATCAACAGAGAAGAAGAGATATAAAACACTTCGATTAAAAGGTAAAGCCAAAATTTGCTAGTTTACATCCACTACAATCAAACATCGTGGAGTTTGTAACTTTCCTAAAGCCCTTGTGGAAATGTCAAATGAGAAACGAAACACCGACCAAGGCGAATGCCATAAATAAAACTAGTAGTTGTGCTAAGGACTCAAACGAAAAGATGACAAATCAATAGTGGCAATAGAATAGTAGACACTTTTAACTCATTCAAAGATATAACTTCTTCCTATGGCCTATCCTAATCATTTCTAAGGTCATGAAATCCCGTACAAAACAACAAGAAGAAAAAAAGGTTACTAAATCATTAGAGTTAATAACTAACCAACAGAATCAAGATTCAATGAGGTTCGACATGATAAACATTGTAGAGAGAGAGAGAGATTAGGGGATAACAACAAAACAACACCTGCAAAGGCATAAGAGTGCCATCCATGATCATAACAGGAACATAAGACAAAATGAGACATAGAGGTAAAACAAGAAAAAATCTAGAGACATATGATGAGAAGCACCAGAGTCCAAGATCCATGTAAAAGACGACATACCTAGAGAATTATGAATCAACCGGGCCTACGGCAAGAGGCAAACATACCAGGGTCGGCAGTGGAGAGAAACTTTTAAAATGGCTCGGCCGTTGTACGAGGATCGTGAAAGAACTTGATGCGGCTACGCTATGGCATCAAACTCGTGGTGGTCTCGAGTCTCGTGGTCTCAGACTTCGAGGTGGTATGTTAGCATTGATCGTGTATGGTTGCCGCCTAAGGTCGAGATTGTTGCTGCAACTAGTTTTGGTTTATCAGCTTAGGACATTGAACCTTCCAATGACCTTTTTGCTTACAAAAACTGCACTCATTGAAGGCAGCTGTTGTTGAGGTCCTATTCTGATTATTAGAAGACGACTTAGAAGGTACTGCCAACACGGCGATCTTGATTAGAAATAATTCTTTCGTAATTTGACTTAAGACGGTTTCTTCACTCCAATAACTCACTAACAATTGAGTCAATGTAAAGAAGCGGAGAACGATGCAAACTGAACCCCTAAATCCTTCAAAATCACCGTAAGAGCCATCAAGAATCGAACTAATTCGCCTTTCTACGGCAATATAAAGAATCACATGCCTTTAATTCATTCAATTCTATAAGAGCCAATTGATCCCAAAGATCTGTCATAGCAGAATAAAACTCTTGAACACTCATATTCCTTTGCTGAAGAGCACGTATGTCAATCTCCAAGTGATACTGCTTTGCAAAATTTGATTGAGTGTATAGCCTCCACAGATGACCCCAAACCTCCTTTGTCGTCTCATACTTTGCCAAACGTGCACCTATTGAATGCTCAACAAAATTGTTAATCCAAGTAATAATTTTTGAATTGTTTGCTTCCCATGTATCTAGCTCAGTAGCATAATCCTCATTAGTACTTTTAGGTTTAACACAAGTTCCTATAACATATCCCCACAAATTTTATCCTTTAAGAAAAGTTTCTCACCACATAACTCCAATACAAATAATTCTTTCCATCCAACCTCACTAGATTGAAGTGAATCGTCTTCAACAGCCATAATCAAAAACAAAAAAAAATAGGGCAAACAAATACCAGATTGTAGATTTGCATGCTAAAAAAAAAAAAAAAAGACCACAAAAGAAAAATGCCAAACTAAAGATCGAAATCACAAACACCACCAGAGATCATGCCAAAATTGTGTGATCATGCCAAAGTTGGATCCGCTACGAGTTGTGTTTGAGATTAAATTCTATTCCCATGAAACCTAGCTCGATACCATGTTGAAATCTAGAAACTCCAATTGGGAATAAAAGAAAACTGAAGGTCTTATTCCACAACTTAATTGAAATTACATATATAACAAAGGTTTTTGTATAAGCATAAAAAGTTTACTAGCGAATCCTAAAAGGAAATAAAATCTAAAGTGTTAAGAAAAAGAAATCCTACCAATAATAGGAAATAATTTAATTTAACAATGTATTTTTCATAGGATAATCATGTTTGGGTTAAGTTGGTATCAGCTTAAAACGTGTTTAATAATTAGATTGTTTTTTTTTTTTGGTTATTTAATTTGCATAAGACTGATTTTATCCAATTAGACCTATTTATATTTATATTAATTACTTTGATCATAATGATATTACTTTAAGCAAATAAACTGGAGCTGGCGGATGATCATATTGATTTAATGAAGACCCAATTATTAAAATGTATCATATAAGATATATTATTTATTTAATAAAAATATTATATTTGGGTTCTATATTTTGAATCCTATTATTATTTGTGTTAACTTATTCTGGGAAGTGTTTTAGTTTTGAAATAACATGAATATATAAATCATCAACACAAATTACAAATATCATAAACCGTATTTCCTCATAATATCATGAACATAAATCTTAATTACCCAGCGAGTCGTCAGACAGTTGTTCTCCTTAGAATAGAGCTACAGTGAGGATAAATTTGACTTCTAAAGAAGTCAAAGAGGAGAAATCACATTGACAACAAGGTTTCCTAAGCTCTTGTCAAATGTCATATATATAACGTGGGAGAACTGAAATTGACCAAAAAAATAGGCTAAGGAAAGCAAAATTCTATTCCAACTTGAAGATTTCTTTCTGTCTCCACCTCTCTCATAATTAACGTGCAAGTGAATGCATTCTGACTATATATCCTAGAAACTTAGAGGTACTAATTCAAAAGGCCGATCATAGTTGACTTTGGAAATATAGGAATTTGAAAGATTGTGTTTGGATTCGTGGAAAGTACTAAAGGAAGAATAAGGTAATGAGTTTTCTTATTTGATTTTCTAGTAAAATTTTAGAAAAAATCAAATATAAATGAAATTACCGAAACTTAGGTGGGTGTTTGTTTTTTTGTGTTTTGTTGAAACTAATTTTGCTTTTAGCATTCAACTATTTTGTTTTTTACTTTTCATGGCTTATTGTTAAATTGTTTTTAAAATTTTGGTCTAATAGAAAAGCCAAAGATTTTGGATCTTTGGTTTTTTTTGTAATGTTTACCAAGAAGAACTAGAAATTCAAATATGAGAAAATCATGTACTTTATAAACCAATTAAAAATCTCTGATTCGTTTTATGCCAATTAAATAAAAATATATGTATTTTTAAATTCTAATTTAAATTTTATTTTCTCAAATTTAAGTAAAAATTAAAAGATCTATTTTTGTTTTTAGAGAAAACAAACAACTAAATACTCAATCCTATTAAGCACTATTCAAAATAAAGTTATACTTAGCATTAAGTAAAAACAACGCTACTCTAAATATGATATTCTTGTGTTTGGGTTCGCCTATTAAAAAGATTAAGCAAGAAAAAATGTGCTCATGATTCAGACTAGGTCTTTTTATTTTTGTAGCATGAATTATTCAAAATCCACAAGGTTACACCACATCAAGAGTGAAACTACTTACTAATTGTTACATGTTATTTAATTTTTATTCATTCTATGTGTACAAAACATACACAAACATTACGGGGAAGATGAAAACTACCATGCCTTTGAACCTGAATTGTACTGGAGTTGTCGGGATCGCTTTTCGGGTCGGATCCGAATCGTCATTGGACTGGTCCGCTCGGGCGTTGGACCTCCGCAAAAAGTAAGAACCGGTTGACCTGGCGAGGGCTTGCCGCCTGTCTCCTCCGATGGGGGCGTTGAACCTCTCGCAAAAAGTGGAGTCAAAGTGGCGCTCCGACCGCTTGTCAGTTGCTTTTCGAGATGCCTCAGAACCTCCTCTCCCATGGATAAAGGAAGGGTAGAATTGACGAGATTGGCATCCCGTGGGATCTAATATCTAAAGTCACCGTGCGTAATGCCCGCGGACCTAGCCGAGTTGAGCCTTTATATGGGGAACCATGAGGCGCATGTGTCCCTTGTGTCCGGTTCGGTCTCCCGACATTTTGACCACCTACATGGTCCAAGTGCCTAAGATGGTGTGTTTCTTGAGGTGGCCTTCAATAATGGTCTCCGTTTCCTACAACTCTTTTTATAAAAGGGTCTTGCAAGATTTCAATGTCTACCCTCTAAACTTTCACCCAATTCCCATGGGTATTCGTCAGTCGCTTATTCCTTTAGGGACAAGGGCTTGGGTATCTTAGTATAGCCTGCTCTGGACCTTTTAGTGTGAAAGAAGCCGAGGGCTTTCTTTATCTATCTAGACTTGCTGCTTTCTCTCATTTATCTCGATCTCCCATCTTCCCATAGATTGTGGAAGGAGCGTTACTTCTTCGTCAATGGCCGTAATTGGGAGTACGACCCCCTTGATAAGGATGACACCCTAGGCGTTCCGGTTGCCTGGACCACTCTAGAGAATCTGCGAGAGCATCGCTTATTTAGTTTCTGGTCTAGCTGTAGTTATAGGGTGCCCCACTCCGCTTTCGTCATGTGTCTTCAAGTATTCGCCTGACCCAGCCAAGACAAAGTCATAAAGCGGAGCCGCCGAGGTCTTCCGCGCGCTTTACCTCGGAGCTCATCAGTCGATATCTCGATCTTTAGGTTCGAGGTCCTCCCGTTCCGCTATTTTGAGGCCTTCACCTCCCTCCGTTATGAAGTTTTCTCATGATGGGCCTCCCGTTGTCAAACCTACTAAGGGAGAGCTTTTGGCTCGAGCAGACGCCGCCCCACGTGTCCCGAGTGTGAACAAAACTCAGACTCCCGAGAAGGGCCGCCCGTCCTGGGGTAAAGTCCCGAAGTTGGGGACGTCTTCTTCCTCACCTTCCACCCATGTCCGAGTGCTGGGGCAAGTGTCACGCCGGTGCCGAGGTTCCCAGAGCCCTGGGTTCACAGCCCGCCCGGGGCTCCGCCTACAAAGGGCAAGATTCCTCGAGGAGGGTCGAGCCTCCGTGAGGTCATGCCTATCACCGCTTGAGTCCCTCCCGCAGCGCAGAGCCCTCTTCGAGACGTAAGAGTCGAGGAGGAAACGTCCCGAGGCTGATGGAGATGGTGATTCTCGTCTCCTCATCGTTGTTTAAGGCCATGCTCTCGTCCATCCTCAGAGATTCTGACCTTAAAAGGTCGGGTGCCCTGCCTATTGAGGAAGCCTTAGCTCTTTCCCTCCAAGGGGTCACCGCTGTAAGTTCCCATGTCTTGTTGTGTCTCGTTTATCTCGTTTGGCCAGGTGTCGACTTGCCAGGTATCGCGTGGCTACCATTTGAAGGGTTTGACTATGTAGGTGGTCAAAATGTCGAGACCGTGACCGACACCAAAAGGGGCCTTATAACGCCCACGAAAGTTTCCCATATAAAGGCTCGACTTAATAGGTCCCACGCCCAGAGCATTCTCGTGACTGGGGCCGACTTTGATATTCCGATCCCGCAGGATACTTAATCTCGTCAATTCTACCCTTCCCTTTATCCAGGGGGGGAGGAGGTTCACCCAGGGCATCTCGAAAAGCAACCCCTGCCAAACAATTGGAGGAGCCACTTTCCTGCCCTGAATTGGATACAATAGAGGAGTCACCCCAATGCCAGCGACAGGAGCAACCCGACTCCATGAGAGTACCGTGGCCAAGAACAAGACCTAACCACCCAGCCCCTAACGCCTCGCTATATTACTAAAAAAGACACGGAAGGAAGAAAGACACACCCGTCCCAGGACAGAACGAAAAAGGCTACCTCAAGCAAAGAACCACAAAACGCTAGAAAGAACTCGCACCTGGGGTGTCGAACAAACGCGGCGAAAATAAACCAACTCACGTAAAATGTAGTGCTTCAAGATCAACACAAGGCGAACGTTAGAGGATGTTCTAAGAACTCCAAAGAACGAGAAGAGTGGGTACGAAACCGAAGTCATCACATTATAAGACATATGATCGCATAGCCCTGTTCAACTCGGGCTGAAAGCAACATGTGGAAGTCGCACCCGATTCAAGAAATGATATAGCCCTTGCACTTTGCCGCATAATAAGGCTGGGGGGCAACCGGATAGTTTAAAAATAGGCGCCGCAGGCCCACTCACCAAGCCCAAGGAAAAGGTAAGCCCAAAGGAGACGCCCGAGCCCTCGCACCGGGCCCAAAATAAGCCTCGATTTGTTCTCCTACTCGCCAACAACATGGACAACTGGAAGCCTCCATATCCTATAAATCAAATCGAACTTCATCAAGGGAAGTTAGGATAACCTAATAACAACTTATCCTATAAACAAACCGAATCTCACCAATGAGGGAAGTAGGATAATTCCTCAATAAACCTCTCCTCGCATCCCTTATTAATCCGATAACAATAAAAGCAGGAAATACCCCATCCAATGGGAAAGAATCCTTATCACCATCTGACTGGGAAAAGCATATGTTATAAATACCGGGCCACCCCATTGGTAAAAGGTACGCAGAACATTCGCCCTCTAAGCAGTTGATTTCTTATTTCATCAGGAAAGAACTAACTTAGGCATCGGAGAGGCAACGGGCAAGCCCCCGCCGATCCCCTTTGTTTCTTACTTTTTGTAGAGGAGTCCAACGCCCAAAGCCAGCGGACCAGTCCAAAGGACGACCTGCATTCGGCCATCCATCCCAACACGCTCCAAATACCCTGGGCCTCCGGCTGAAAAGGCATCATCAACTACAAAAGCAAAGATACGCAAGTTTATTTAACCCATGATTTTATGACATATGATATATAGTTATACTTGGTGCAAATGACTAGTAGGAATATCTGAAGTCAGGTGGTGGCCATGGTGAAGCTTCATTTGTGCTTAGTAGCCGTGACAACGACAACCCGTGGGCCATGGCTCGGGCCGAGGGAGGCATGGCGCGGCCATGGGTTCGACCGGGTGATAAAGGTGCCTTGCCGAATTTGGGTGCATGAACTAAAGGGTATGAGAAACACGACTGCACCGCTGAGACTGTGAAGAAAATATTGATTCTTTCTTTCTTCCACTCATTTTCTCCAAAAAGAATACAAGCGAACAATTCCCTAGCTCAAGTCTAATACCTCCGCCATCGCAAGGAATCCAGCCCACTGGCCATACATGAGGATCCGAATGCTCATATCCTGATTTTTTTTGGAGGTGTGTGATACAGTGAAATATAATGGGGTGATTGATGATGCTATTCGGCTTAGATTGTTCTCATTCTAATTGAAGGATAAAGCCAAGCATTGGCTCATTTCATAACCACCAGATTCAATAACATCATGGGATGACTTATCGAACAAATTTATGGCTAGATTTTTTTTCCACCGTACCAAAGCAAAGAAGTTGAGAATCGATATCGTAGTTTTTATCAATATGAGGGAGAGTCATTCTATGGAAGCATGGGAGAGATTCAAAGATATGTCGAGAAAATGCCCTCACCATAGTTTTACCAAATGGATGCAAGTCCATCATTCTACAATGGTTTGAGTCGTCCCACTAGGACTCTCATTGATGCTTCTGCTAGAGGAGTGATTATGGGGATGAATGAAGTGGAGGCTTATCAAATTCTGGAGAACATAGCCTTGAATGATTGTCAATGGCCAGTTGAGAGAGTAGCACCGAAGAAACCACCAGGCTCGACTTAGACATGTTCACAAATGTATCAGCTCAAGTGTCTAGAATCTCAAAGCAACTACAAGCTTCTCAACAATTAGGATCTCAATTATTTGCGCATAAAGTTGAAGAAAGCTTACTTGCATGCGAGCAATGTCATGGACCTCATCTCTCCTCTCAGTGCCTAATGAGGAATGCAGGAGATTTGACTAGTGAACAAGCTCAATATATGGCGAAGTTCCCTCAAAACCAGAACTTCAACCCATATGGTCAAAATTACAATCCGAGGTGGAAGAACCATCCTAACTTTTCATGGAAAAATCATAATGCGGGTAATCCTATGGAGAAAGCCAAACCTCTACAACCACCGCAAGGAGGAACTACGGTGATAATTAATGAGAAAAGTGAACTGCTCCCGACCAGAATAGTCACAGGAAGGAGAATTTGTATTGACTATCGGAGACTAAATAAAGTGACCAGAAAGGACCATTTTCCACTTCCATTTATTGATCAAATGTTAGATAGACTCACGGGGAATGAGTACTTCTGCTTTCTGAATGGATATTCAGGATACAAACCGATCACTATTGCTCTAGAAGATCAGGAGAAGACCACCTTCACATGCCCTTATGACACTTTCGCTTTCCGGAGAATGCCATTTGGACTGTGTAACGCTCTAGGGACCTTTAGGTGTATGGTGGCAATATTTCTATGACATGGTTGAAAATCCATTGAAGTCTTCTACGGGTGATTTCAATGATTGGTCTACATTCGATGACCGCTCCATAATATGACGCTGGGTCACGAAAAGGTGTATGGAAACCAATTTAGTTTTAAATTGGAAAAAGTACTTATGGTGAGAGAAGGTATAGTATTGGGACATCAAGCAGACTAGCAGGAATAGAGGTTGACCGAGCCAAGGTTGAGATCATAGAGAAACTGCCCCCTCCCACATCAGTAAAGGGAGTACGTAGTTTCCTTAGCCATGTAGGTTTTTATAGACGGTTCATCCAAGATTTCTCCAAAGTTTCAAAACCTTTGTTATATCTTCTTATGTAAGGTGTTCCGTTTGAGTTTAATGAGCCATGTATGAATGCCTTTGAGTTGCTGAAAAAGAAGTTGACCTCGGCCCCTATAATAGTCTCTCTAGATTGGAACCTGCCATTTGAACTTATGTGCGATGCAAGCGACTTTGCAGTTGGGGCTGTTTTGGGCAAGAGAAAAGAAAAAGTTTCTATGCCATCTATTATGCCAGTCGAACGTTGAATGATGCGCAACTCAATTATGCCACAACAGAGAAAAGAATTGTTAGTCGTTGTGTTCGCCTTTGACAAATTCAGACCTTATCTTATAGGAAACAAAGTCACTGTGTTCACAGATCATTCCGCAATCAAATACTTGATGACTAAGAAAGAAGAAAAACCTCGACTTATTCGGTGGGTGCTCTTATTGCAAGAATTTGATGTGGAGATTCGAGATAAGAAGGGTTCCAAAAATATGGTAGCCGATCATTTGTCAAGATTGGAAACACCGAACAAAGTGCGTAAAACATCATTCAGACATCGATGACACATTCCTAGATGAGTAGATACTAGCCTTGTCCCATGCTGAAATGTCCCCATGGTTTGCCAACATAGCCAATTATCTTCGTCGCATTATTCCACCCGACCTCAATTATCAAAGCAAGAGATTCTTGCGCATGTTAAGCGCTATTTCTAGGAAGACCCAATCCTCTTTGAACAGTGCCCCGATCAGATTATTCGCAAGTGTGTATCGGAAAGTGAAGTGGGTGAGATATAAACGCACTGCCACTCTTTAGAGTGTGGGGTCCATTTCAATGGACAGAAAATAGCGGCCAAGGTACTACAACCAAGCTTTTATTGGCCCTCTATATTCAAAGATGCCCACTTGTTCACAAAGTCCTGTGATCGGTGTTAAAGGACCGAGAACATTGGAAGGAGCAGTGTTCCATCGACTTAACATTCTAAAGGCAGAACTTTTACGTCCGTATCGAAGTTTATGGGTCCGCGTTTCCATCGCCCTATTAAGTACAAGTATATACTCGCAATAGACTACGTGTCTAAGGTGGAAGCCATTCAAACCATTACTGCGGATGCCAAAGTGTTATCATACAGAATCGGGATTTACCATATTTTCAAGGTTCGAAACTCTTAGAGTCGTAATCGATGAAGGTTCATACACTTCTATAACAAGTTGTTTGCATCGCTTCCCGGCCAAATATGAAGCATCGAGTGTCACTGCATACCACCGCTTAAAGCAATGGGCAAGCTGAAGTGTCAAATGTGGAGATTAAGAAAATTCAGAAAGACAATTAATGTGGACGAAAGACCGGCGAACAAAATTGATAATAGCTATGGGCTTATCGAACGCATTTCAAGACCCCATCGAGAATGTCCTCAGATCGAATCGCCTATGGTGTAAGGCTCGCCACCTACCCATGTAACCGGAGCATGAAGCATACTAGGCAACCAAATGCTAAACATGAATCTCGAATGGTCGTGGAAAGGACGCCAGTTGAATGAGCTTAGATGAACTTAGGCGTAATGCATATGACAAATTAAGGATTTATAAGGAGAAGACCAAAGCGCATGACAAGCATTTAGTGCATAGCGAGTTTCAACCGGGACAACAAGTATTGATATTCAATTCACGATTGAAATTGTTCCCAGGAAAACTCAAGTCAAGATGGTCTGGACCGTTTCTGATCACCCAAGTGAAGCCTTATCATGGCGGTCAATTCAAGAAGCACAAGTCCACCACAAGTTTGAAACCAACATAAGCAATGCTTGGGCCCACAACATGTTGGTTTGCCAAAAGTTTTCGTGGGTCGAGCACCGCTAGGCGGACACAATCTCGTGTAGCTAACGACAAGTAAACAAAGCGCTACTTGGAGGCAAACCCAAGCTTTTAAATCATTTTAATCATCAATTTTTCTTGTTTTAAGTTTGCCAGGTTTGTTTTTAGCTTGTTTTAATTTTGATGTATTTGTATTGCAATGTTCCGAGGCTCAGGTTGTCGCGCTATGAGAAATAGCTCGCAAGCTCTATGTGGCTCAGGGAAGGAGTAGAGTCGAATGCGTGGAGTTTTTTACACTTAGAAAATTTTGTGAAAATTTCCCCGGGTTGATATCTCGAGAACGCCGCTGTTGGACTCAACGTCAGTAACGCTGAAAATACACCTTCTCAGAATGTCGATGTTAAGTCTTAACGTCGTGACATTGAGAATACACCTCTCGGGAACATTGTGACGTTGAGTCTCAACGTCACTACGTTGAAAATACACCTCTCGGGAATGTCGTGACGTTAAGTCTCTACGTTGAAAATACACTCTCGAACGCCACGACGCTGGAGTCCCAAAGTCGCGGACGCTGGAAAACACCTCTCGAGCTGCCGCGAATGTTGATTTCCAAACGCCACGACGCTGGAAATCTCACATGCGTGAACGCCGCAGTTGGCCCGACCGCCACGACGCTAAAAATTAAGTTCCTAGAACGCCGCGACGCTGTCTCATTTTTTTATGAATAGAAGCATTCATAATCTCACCTCTGTCACTTTGAAAACCCTAATGCGCTATCGATTTTTTGCAGGTACTCAAGCTAAATCCCGTCCAAAGCTCTACCAAAGCTCCTCCCAGCCATCCGTAGCAGCCTCCAAAGCTATAGCACGCTCCTAAGCCTCCAAGAAACCCTGTGTCCACGGCCATTTAAGACCTCAGGCTGATTTTTTTGGCTTCGTTCAAGTCTTGATTCCATTCAACTACCTCTGTTTCTAGGTTGTGTGTGTCCAAGCAGGTACCCTAGGGTTAGTTGGGGGTTCTGGACCCATTTGTCTTCCATCAAGACCACCATCCCACTTAGTGCCCATGTTTCGTTAGTCGCCCGAGTGAGTTTTGGGTGTTTCCTTTGGGTATTTTGGTAGAGTGAAATCCCAATAGGGGTGTGGAAGCCTACTAGAGTGTACTTTTTCCTTCAAGTTCATCTGCCAATGCCCTTAGCCCGTGCCCAATGTAGAGCAAAAAGTGAAAAACGAGCTTGAAAAGTAGCTGGGCCAGTGAAGAACCCTCTCCGGCCTATGACCACGATAAATTTGTCAACGAGAGCGCGGCCGAGAAGTTCGACCTCCTCTCTGCCAATCGCTCCTTCATTAAGGAGAAGGGATTCCAACATCCCGATGATTTTTTTCCGCAAAACCATAGCTGTGAAGGCTGGTGCATCAGGCCAACCCCGAGCCGACTGCCACGATGGTTGTGCTGGAGTTCTAAGCCAACTTAGCAGCCTATATACTCAAGAAGGTCCGAGTCTATGGGGTGTTAGTAGACTTCAGCGCGAAGGCTATAAATTGTTATTATAACCTTGAGTCGGTTAAACCCGAGGCCTATGACCAGCTTCACGAGAACAATAACTACTCGGAAGTCCTTCGACTACTAAAAAATGGGTAGGGCGAGTGGAAATTAAATAACAAGGGCCACGTTGTACACTTCAAGGCCAAAAACTTGGCTTATATCCCTAAGGTGTGGCACCATTTTATCACCTCTTATCTCATTCCGATGACGAATGTTGCGAGGTGACGGGGAAAAGGGCATTGCTCAATTTCACCATCTTTCAAGACATCCCGTTTGATGTTTGTCAGGTTATAGAGGATGCGATCCTCTATAACCGGGACGCTAAAATGAACCTCGGGCACCCCTGTCTCATCAATGGCTTGTTCAAGAATGTAGGGGTGCCGCTAGAGGATAATGAGGCCTGGATCCATCCCATTAAGGCCATCGTAGTCAAGAAGGATAAGCCGGGCGTTCCCCAATTCGAGGCGGTTTATGACTCGGGTCATGAACCTTCGGATGAGGAAGAGCTAATGTGAAGATACCAAACTTTGTTTAGCATGTGTAGGAGAGATTCCCGGTGAGGCCATACCAGCCTAACCACACCCACCTCCCATCCACGCTCCACCACTTCCCGCCGAGCCTGATGTCCCCAATCCTTTCTTACTCCTGAGGACCAAAAGTTCAGGACCTCAATTTTAGGTTTGATGCGTTCTAGGAGGAGACCTAGGAGCATCGGGTCACCATGAGCCAGGACATGGATGCACTCTAGGCCGACATGCGCACAGTCCTCCATAACCAGCAGGTCATCCAACAGCAGCCCGCCCAACTGCTTGCCTTCCATGTGCCACCACCACCACCGCCACCGCAGTGATCCCTGGGATCGACAGGGGAGTTCCAATCTTTTTTTTTTTTTTTTTTTAATTTCACGAGGACATTGTCCGTTTTTGTTTGGGGGGGTGTGGGTGGTAAGGTTGGCATCAGTTTTTTTCGTTATTTAGGATATGTTTATGTTTATGTTTATGTTCATGGTTTAGGATATGTTTGAGTATTTTGTTTATATTCGTACTTTCACAGTTTTCATTTAGGTTTGTGTGTTAGGATGTCTCCGTTTAATTTAATGTCTTAGGATTGTGTTAAGTAGTTTGTGTGAGTGATGCAATGATTGCCAATCAAGGATCTTTTTTACCTCTCGAAATTTTCGAAACACACAGTGCAAGTAATAAGAAAGGATCCTTAGATTGTTCGATGCTCAGGAATTACATGTGTGGATAGGTAGGATGACATAGTGAGTCACCTCCATAAACAAGAAACCAATTTTAATAGTCTACCACACACTCACACCTGTGATATCCAAGGTACACCTAGGCTACGAACTCGACTTACTAACGTTCAACGAACCTTGGGAGTTTCTAAACACCCAAGTGATGGGACACCTTAGAAAAGAGGATTGCCATTAAGCCCCGTCTAAAAAAAAAGGTGTGAATAGAATAAGTGGGATCTTCTAGTCGGAATCCCGGGCACAATCCGAGGGGCTTTTCAAAGCCTAATGCCCTGAGCCAACTGGCCGAGAGCCATTGACTTCACTGCCCGTTACATGGGACAGAGGATGGAAGTTTCCCACAACCTAAGGCCCTTAGGTTTGGTTGAGTGTTCGGGGTGAAGTTCGAGAGGAACTGAATGTCTGGTGCCCTTAACCAACTAGTGGGGAGTCACCAACGAATCCCCTCTACAGGAACACTTAACTAAAACTTACAGGCACTAGGAATTCGTTCATGAATAGGTAGGTTAGTATTAATAGAAATGGTGTGTTCTTATCCTTTCGTAGTTAGACTCTCCCAAATAGGCAAGTTGAATTTACGTTTGGGGGTCACGGAACCGAGTTATATGCTAGAGATCATACATCCAATGCACATAGACTTCTTGGGAAAGGCCAGAAACCTAAGAGTGAAATAATTTGTCGACCGAATCGATTCAATCAATTTTCGAAAGTTGAACAACCTTAAGGATCCTCGAAATTAGAAACAAAGGGCAAGATTTGTGAGTTCGGTCTATTTTGATCCTTCATCTTAAGTAACATGTGCATCACCCTCGTGTCATTAAGTTTAGTATGTTATTTTCTCAGGTGTTTCGTTCGAAGTTCGTTTCTGCTTAGGACAAGCAAGAAGCTAAGTTTGAGGGTGATGAGTGCCCAAAAACACTCATAATAAACCTGGGATATAGCGAGATTTGGGATCGGTTTCATATATATATATGACCTTGTTTTGATTACTTTTCTAATATTTAGTTTTATTGCTTTTATAGGAGAAATATTGAAAATAAGTTGGAATGAAGCCTCATAGAGTCCCGAGAAGATCGTGTAGAAATCAGCCCAACGTCACGACGTCCCAACATCACGACGTCCCAAAGTCGAGACCCAACGTCGAGACGTCCCAACGTCGCCACGTCCTAACGTCGCAACGTTGCGGGAAAGATTTAACAAAACTTATCTCTTAGAGAAGCTATAAAAGGAAAGGGAGAATCCAATTTAGGGGGTTTCAAAAATGTTTGTAGGGCTAAGGTTTGAGGAACTCGAGTTTGGAACAAGAAAAATAAGACTTGAAGGCCAATCTTAAAGAGAGAGACTTGAAGAATCCGCGAGATCGCCATTTCGATCCTTGAAAGTTTTCTTCTATCCTTTTATCATGTCTTACTTTTTAATTGTAATGGAACGTAACATCATGGGGGTTCTAAATTGGTTTAGGGTGTTGGTAGTGATTTGGACATGAATACTATGTTAAAGTGTTAACCTTTTATCATTCCATTATCTTATATATATTT
Organism: Tetrastigma voinierianum; assembly: GCA_016808115.1. NCBI lineage: Eukaryota > Viridiplantae > Streptophyta > Magnoliopsida > Vitales > Vitaceae > Tetrastigma > Tetrastigma voinierianum. The sequence continues at coordinate 47,105 of JAEQBH010004016.1, read as the reverse complement.
GTTTTTTACTCATTAACTCATGTTGATGAAATCAATATATTAATTCTCTGATCAATCTTAATATGTGAGTGGTTCTTTGTAAGATCTAAGAAGTGAATGAAGAATTAGACATAGGTGGGTTAACCTAATAAACTTGGTAATATAGGATTATCAATGATTAAGAGGCTTAGGAGTTTTTTGCATTCTATGCACCTTTATCAAGCAGGTTGAGCAAGGGAGCAAGAAACCTAGTGATAGAGGGAGGTTAAATGACCTTGAGAAAGGCTTTAATTACATTAGATAAGAGTCGCCTTGGAGAATACTTATATTAGATAATGGAATGGAATCGCATCACATAGTAGGATGGTCCAACAACACCAACACCCTAACCTTTTTGCATATTTAATCACTTTTACATCCGAAGAACACGATTACATTGATAGTAATTAATTTAGTTTTAATTCCACTTAGTTAGCACGACTGCTAGTTTAAATATTAAATAAGTATTATAATTTTAGTACTTAGCCCACTACGATTAAGGTTTTCCTTGTGGATCGATATCCGTACCTTGAGTACACTATATTACTTGATGAGCGTACACTTGCGCGATTAGGCAATTTTGACTATTTACTGGATATCAACAAAAACACAATCGCGTGCGCCCTATCACTGTGGAAGATATTTTCAGGTTTACAACAATGTGGCAAGGGCCATGTTACCATTGCTATCACCGACACCCGAGGAGGATTGTCCTCAAAGGTGAATCCTGGAAGTTATGGGACACCTCAATCCCAGTAATTAGTGGATGTACACATATGCAGTTTATTCCTCCTTACCCCCACCATGGGCCAGGAGAGACAGTATCAGTTGCAAGGCGCTACATAGGGCCTTACTACTTTGCAGCCAAGCCAGATGGGCTAGGGTAGGGGTCGAGGTCCATGCCAGGGCTCACAAGCCGGGACTTCAGGGACCCAACGGCAGAGCGACAAGTTTTTCATTACACCATAGGGATCACATTATAGATTAGTCGGTTATTCCGGGTATGTTTCTACTCTCGCGCCTATGGGCAAGAATATTGTTTGATTCTGGTGCCTCTCATTCTTTTGTTGCTGCATCATGTGTGAAAGAATTGGGATTAAAGCATCAAACCTTGAAAAGTCATCGTATGTGAATTTCTCCTCGAAACTAGGTGAGCGTGGATCGATATGTCGGGATTGTAAGCCAGAGATAAGGAGGAATTACCACCGTGGAACCTTAGGGTCATGGATATGTCGGAGTTTGATGTCATCCTCGGGATGGATTTGTTGACGGCCCATGGTGTCGTCACCGATTGTGATCGTAGGAGTGTTATTGACTACACATGGGATGGTATTCGTGTTATGGTTCAGGGGATAAGCATAATGCTTTACCTTAGGCCGTGTATGACTCTAGGTGGCACGGGCAATTGACGGGTGGCTGGCATGCCTTACCTTGGAGAACGAGGTGAGATAGGATTTGAGTCTACCTAGAGTGGTTTGTGAATATGAGGTTTACAACTCATTTTTGGGAGAGTTTCCAAAGAGCCATGAAGACACAATTGATGATGAGCACAGCTTGTCATCCCCAAATGGATGGTCAGTCAAAAAGGACCATCCAGATGTTAGAGGACATGCTACGGGCATGTGTCCTTGATCTCAAGGGTGGCTGGGAAGAGCATTTACCCTTAGTGGAATTCGCCTAGAACAACGCTTATCAAAGAAAGATATGGATGGCCCCTATGAGGCACTATACGGAGGCAATGTCGACCTCCTATTGGATCTGAGGTAGGGGAGAGATCCTCTACGGGTCCTGATTTGGTTAGAGACACCTCTGAGAAGGTGGATTTGATACATAAAATTCTTCCCATGGCTTAGAGCCGATAGAAGAGCTACCCTGACAAACGGCCGGAACCTCTAGAGTTTGAGGCAGACTGTCTTCAAGGTGACGTTTTAAGAGAGGAGGGTCGACATTCGTGCCGGGAAACTATCGCCAAGTATATCAAGCCCTTCGAGGCACTCTCGAGAGGGTAGGTATGGTTTCTACCGGGTTGGCTTTACCCCAAGTTTATCGGATGTCTATATAGTGTTTCGTGGTTCCCCACGCTCCGTAAGTACACTTTAGATCCGACGGCGTAAAGGGACTGGGGTGGTGAGCTTGTTGCCGATGCGTATGAACCTTCATGGCGGACTAATACGCATCATGGATAGCCGAGATCAGGTTTTCAAACACAAGACCATGAGGCTAGTTAAGGTGTTATGGCAGCACCAAGGAGTGGAGAAGGCAACATGGGAACGCGAGGGCATGATGCGTACCAATTATCCTTGTTTTATTGAGGACAAAGGTACGTTGTCTACCATTTGATAATAAAATGACTGTGATCATATGCATGTGATTGTATGTATATGTGCATGTGATTGTATGCATATAAAGCCAGAATTTGACGAAATTTTTAAGGAGGGAGAATAAACCCGAGAAAATCGAATTTTCCCGAAAAAATGGCAAAACAAGAATCACACTATAATACAGTTGAAACCTATAAAATTTTCTAGATCTTGGATGATGAAACGGACAACATCGTTGGATTCGTCTAGCGAAATCTAGTTACCAAGATGAATTTCACATATTCCGTATCGGTCGATTTTTCACGACTTCCTCGGCAAAAGGAATCCAACATGGGTGACATACGGTTTGATGCATGCATGCCATGGTGATACATGGCATGATGCATGCATGCCATGTGGCGACACATGGCATGATGCATGCATTCCATAGGGACATGGCATGCATGGCTGCATGCCATGTGGATTTCTCCGGCCTATAAAACGGATCAATGGAGGAAAAGAGAGGAAAAAGAAAAATGAGAGAGAAAGAAAGTGGCGGCGAAGATCTAACAGCCTTCTTTCCTCTAAATTTCCCAAAGATTTAATCGCCTGAGTTCCTCGTGCCAAGAGTTAAAGCCGGGCTACGCCTTCCAAGAGATAGGATTTTGTCCTACTGCTAATTTCTTACTAAGTGTTGTAGGGCCGCAGACCGAAGTTCCCACCAGTTGTCCGGGCCGTATGTGGGACCGACAATATAGAGCCATATGGTCAGAGCCCCACCGTGGGGCCGTCTGGCCATGTGGGGTTGTCTCACCGTGTGGTGCTGTCTGACCTTAAGGGGCCATTTGGTCGGTAGAGCCGCAGGTGATTGTGTTTCCACCTCAAGCCCATCCGCCATGTGGGACCTTAATCGTGTGTGGGCCGTATGGGACCATTCGGGTCGCAGGTCGTGTGGTCAGGTTTCCACCTAAAATATTTGGTCGCGGTGGGACCAATTGGCCGGTGGACCGTCATCGCGGTGGGGCCATCTAGCCATGTAGGGCAGTTTAGCTAAGTAGAGTCGTCAATGCAGGGACCATTTGGTCTGTAGGCCGTGGTCAGGTTTCCACCTCATGATCGCTTTTCTGGGCCAGCGACTGATTGGTCATGTAAAAATATGAAATATGCAAAGGCGCCCTAGTCGAGTAGAGTCGTCTAGCCTTGTTGGGCTGTTTGGTTCAGTCCCAACGCTTAAGGGATGGTTTGGCTGTCTCGCAGCCTGTGTAGGGAACGGTTTGAGTAGACTCCATGGCCGTTTTCCTGTTTTAATCAGTAACCTGAATCAGTGCAAATTCCCAATTGTTTAGACTTAGCGTGTCCTGGGCTGCGGCCCGAGTATGGCTAAATTTAGGGTCTGAAATTTTGGATTGTTTTCACGATGTTGTTGCTTGGCTTGGTGATAACATGTTTGTGTGGCCTGTTATGGCTTATTGTGAGAACTGTTTTGTGGGCATCTCTTTATAATAATCGGGTCTTAATAACCGAAGGTCTTTGCTCTCACGTTTGATTGATGTACTTGGTACTAGTTATCTATTGAATGTTGATATATGAATTCTAATATATTGACATTGAGATGAAATGTTGGAAATCATATTGACTGTTAATATATGTGTGCTATTATATTAACATTGAAGGAATGATGTTTGGAATTTAAAAGCTATCAAGAGTAATTGTCCAAAAAATGTACGATGTGATGCATTGATGGTATAGTCCATATGTCATTCATTACATATGAGACATGGAATTGATATGCAATGGTGCACATTGCATATGCACGGGACATCGTATTAAAATGGGTGGAGTGCATGGGTGGTAAATCGACACTGTTTGGTGTTTGATCGGGTGGACCTTGGTGAATGGACAACGTCCAACAAAGTCGCACGATTGATTAAAATGGTAAAGAAAATATGTGTCGGGTATTAGCAAGAAGGGATAGATCCTCCCTCGGGTGAAAAGCCCGCCAATTATGGTCAGACATAGTCCCTAACGGTGAAAGGCCGTAAAAGTGTCTAGGTTTGCGGAGCCCGCGATGAGACACCAAAATCCGCCATCCACACAAATGCGCATGATTTTGAATGATAAAATATAAAATGATCATTGTGATGTATCATCCAAAAGCTGGGTTTATAAACAAATGAAATTTGTTTTGAAAATGATCATTTGATGTCATCTAGAATGATTCGCTTATCACAATATGGGCTAAGGCATTGTGTGAGGGAGTCGATGAGACTCTGGGCGATGGTACATAGCGAGTCAGATCTCATTTCATGGCATGACATGGGTGGATTCCATATAAAATTGGCATGTTCTCGCTGAACGCGGATTTGCTGAAATGTCGGAGCTTAACATCGCATGTGCAATTTTAGTGGAGAGTAGCCCTGTAGGAGGTATTCTCTGGCTCACCCTTCACGGGACAACCCTTTTAGGTACGTATAATGACTCAGAACGACGCCGACAGTCGTGATTATGAAGAAGGCCGACATGTGGCCTGACGAGTAAATTCGTGAAAAGGTGCTTGAGATAAATCGGATCATACAGCTTGAGACATACGGTGCTTGATGAACTGTGATACTCTCCCGTCTAGATGCCTAACTGGGACTGCTGGGCTTGTCCCAGCCCGGGATCCCCGTCCCAGGCAATCCTGCCTCATACGCCCAACTCGGTCCCAAATCCCGAACTCACGTGAAGGTAATGTCCCCGCCTTCCCAAACTAGAAGAAGGCCGATCCTCCTCTTGACACTAACACTGATCCCAGTGCCCGAGCATCCTTGATCTCTCTATGGTCAGGGCCCCGACCATGGAGTCTGAACAGAGGCAACCATAACTCGCCTGAACTGGACAACTCACCATTCGACCTCACCCACCAATCCAAGAAACCACGATCCCGGTGATCGACATTCGGCCCTCCTAACCCATCACCGCCCCAACCTTCTCGGAGTCGAATTGCCACCTCGATGTCGATAACGACGTGTCCCAAAAATCTCACCTTGGGTGAAGTCAAAACCTGACTTAATATTAAACTGGCTTGATAGTCAGAAGGTCTCTTAACAACCCGTAAACAATCCTGCACTCATGTTCCCACTCAACCTGAGGATCACACAACATCCAACTAATACTAATATTAAATCGACTAGATACGGTTGGAACACCCTATGCATGAGGTCCATGAATGCCGTTTGGTGCATTCGCAATCCATCGCATCACCGAAACTCAAAGTGCCTATAACGCGTCCAAACGCCGCTTTGCGATATTGGTCTCCACCTCAACGATGGTAACCGCAGCGTAAGGTCTATCTTTGGAGTAGACTCGCCCTAACCCGATCAACAAAACCATCAATCCGTAATGGCACCACTTCTGATCGTGAACCTGCTCAACTACTCGTAGAGTCACGCATAGCCGGGCGGTCTGCCCTTCTTCAAACAGAACCGGAGCGCCTACAGAAGCGCGTTGGTTCATGGAGGAACCCCGTCCAAACAACTCCCCGTATAGACTCGAAGTTCCCTGTGAATCCTCAACTACTTATCTTATGCGGAGCCGCAGAGAGCGGCAAGCACCAACTCGATACTGGCATACAACCCTATGGAGGCATCTGTAGCGAGGCGGAAAACATCCACACACTCGCACACTACTCGAGGTAGATCTAAGTCTGGTCTCTCCTCGTCCTCTAGGGTAAGACTCGCTAGCCAACCCACTAACTGTCCCCACTGCACCTCATACCGTCTGGGAAAAAATATCATGCTTATCCCTCCTCAAATAAATTGGGTTTAGCACCGTCCCCGATAGCGGTAACCCCACGCCTGGCTAACCCACATCCAGACTCCGTAAGCCGTCGCCCAATCCATCCTCAGGATGACACTCGAACTCTGACATGTCCATGATCCTCAGGTCTACTGTGAGTAGAGTCCCCGAGATCTCCAGCCTGAACCTCGAGACATCCCATTCCTACCTAAGATGTAGCGAGGTGAGTCGACCGATAGGTCTGGATTATAGCGAGAGATCTCCGAGATTCGCTCTGCGCGTAACTCTGGATTGGGTGTCACAAGATGGCACATTAAGTGCACCACAAAGACGCCTAGGGTCCGTGGGTGCACGGCACGGCCATTCACTTCTGTGAGGTGGGTTGAGTTTGTCTTGTGACTACGCCTGAATGAAGACTCATAGTCCACCTGGGGTCAGCATAAATGAGGTCAAGCAGCGTAAGGGGGTCAGAATCCCCCAAGGTGAGAACTCAGAGCAGGTGCAGAGACCCGGGGACAGATCCCCAGAACTTCAGACATGAATGTAAGAGGCTCCAAGTGTGTCGGGTGAGTTAAAGTGTTGTTCGAGATGAAACACACTATTGCTATCACAGAATTTAGAGTTTAGTGATGGGGAGTCGGAGGACTCGAGATTCGATGAACCTCAGCAAATTCAACATTGCCGAGCCGGCAAGGGCTCTGTAATGGATGTCAGTCTGGGTGACATGGACTAGGTTGGATTGTCCATTGATTGTCACACTGCACCTGGGAAGGTCAACGCTACACACAAAGGGTAGGTTACACGTCAGGTGGATTATATACAGTGTTAGAGGAGACAACATATAGTACGCCTGGGTCTTAAGGGTAGAGGAGCACTGCCCTTAGTGGAATTCGCCACAACAACAGCCGCTACTGTGCTTAGCATACGATGTGGCACCATGAGGCATTATATGGGAGGCCATGTAGGGTCACCGCTTATGTTTGGACCGATATGGGAGAGAGCTCCATCACAGGTCCTGATCTATGACACCCTCAAAAGGTGGAGCGATATTGACAGGCTACTCTCTCACGCTTCTGTCACATGGGCCATGTAGATACGACGCCGACCCTTAGAGCCCAGGCCCGGATCATGTCTTCTCGATGCCTAGCAGGGAGGGTCGTTCTGTCACGAAGTTATCGTCGAGGTTAATTGGACCTTCGGAGACACCTATGGCAGACACCGCATCGCTTACAAGCATCGCCCAGATGTCGTGTCCATGAGGCTCATTCCATGTTCCATGAACAAGATCCATCATGGTGGATCGGGCCATTGAGGCTGACACTGATGGGACCTTTGAGGGAATCAGATGTACTTTAATAGTCGTGATCGTTTGTGACGAAGACCGTGAGGCTAGTGAGAGTGCCAAGTGGCTTACATCTGCGGAGGAGGAGTCAACGTGGAAGCAAGCGAGACACGATGCAAGCCACCCATCCCTTCTTGTTTAGGGATGAATGTAGTGGTTTAGCCATTTAAGATTTGAATGACTGCTTACATGCATGCAGAGCACACAGATATATGCATGTTAGTGACCAAAGATTGTCCAGAATTTCGAGACTAAATTTTTAAGGAGGAGAATGTAAGACCCGAGAAATTTCACTTATGAAAGGGCATAATCAGATTTACAACCAGACGTCTTCAGATCTGATGATGAAACGGATTACACTGGTTAATCAGCTTGCAAACGCACAGATTTAAAATTTCAGAGAATCTGGTAGACATTTTGAGTTATGGTTTTGAGGCATCAGCCGTGTCAGAAACGATTTAACGCGAGGAAAGTCAAGATAACATGCACTCATGTGCCATAAATGGCATGAGAGAGAAAAGTATGAAATGGACGACCGAGATAGTGCCAATGTCAAAATCGGGAAAAGAATGACATAATTGGTATTATTAATGTTTTAAGTTGGAAAGCCAAATACAGGCGAAATATGCGTCATCTTCTCCAATTAGAAAAGGAAACGTGAAGGGCAAAGGGAGGATGCAAAGGTGGTCCAGATTTGCAACAGACAGAGAGAGCCAATTTCTATAGACGACGCACAACCTGATCACTGGTCGGTAATGCCACAGTAAGGAAAGCCTATGCGGAGAGACCAAGCAATCGGATTCGTGGCTTCAACTAGAGGTTTCTCCCACTGGGTTTTACGCTTTATTTATGTTTTCAATGTTTTGTTGGTTTGAGGCCTGATCCGTCGTTGATCGTCCCAAACAATCAATTATTGAAATTTTGAAACCTAATAAAGTCGCATGGGTCATTGGTTGATTAATTGTGTAATTTGTGAAATAACTGCGTAATATTTGAATATGCCCAATGTGGCCATGAAATCTGGTTCACAAAGTGAACCGACGATAGCATTCGTAGAATAGTAACCGGTGGCTCTACTATTCCCAGAATAGTGTTCATAAAATAAATTTTGTGAATTAATGTGTTTGGCCAATAATTCAAGTAGAATTGCTCGTGTTTGATCATTGTTTTCCACTGTTATTTAGTTCTGATGATGAAATGCGTAATACACACAGATTAAGATTAATTTTTTATGAATATATGTATGTTATATAATGGTATGTGTTATAGACTGTATTGAATTGGCATCATGTATTCCATATGCACTGGGCACCCTAGATGATAGGGAGTGAGGCCCAGGTGAGTCTAGAGAGAATTATTTCTGGGAGGGTTGTCTACAAAATGATAACACATCTATAGTCCATACTAAAAATATCAATCGTCGGAGACCGGCCCAACTAGAGAGAAGACTGAGCAGAATTCATAACAATATCAATCGTCGGAGACGGCCCAATTGATATATATACATCGGAGGGTTGTCCATAAATAAATATAATAATTCTTATACGAGGCTTAGGCGAGTGTGAGGTTCATGAGAATCCCAACAGATGATCAGTTAGACATTCAAGTAGGACTGCATTCTGCTTGTTGTGTGTTTATCTGGGAGGCATTGCATATGCACTTAAACAGGAGAGAGTCTAATTTAGGCAGGATCACCATCGAGCATTAGTACCACCCCCACGAGGATACGCTGATGTGCAGCTGTGGAAGGTGTAGAGACGGCTCATCCTAGAGACTGAGCTTTAGAAGAAAGCCGGATTGTGTCTTTAGTTTATGATGTATGACATGTATTAGAATTCTCTAATTTTAATATATGTAAGCAGAGTGTAATGAACTCTTGAAACTATTGATATAGTTGGATATATACTTATGAGTATTGTTCATGGGCCCATGGTCGCTTTTACTCATGTTATTAGTTATATTGATGTTTGGGACAAAGTTATATGTGTTCAGATTAAGTAGAGCTCCCCGTACAAAGGAGACTCAACATTTGTGAAAATGTCAAAATTCACATACACAAGTATTCCAGTTAACTCAGTCAACTGACCAGTTCGGGGGCTACACAAGTTCTAGAAAGTATTTTACAAAGAATGTAGTTAAATCTTGGACTATTGCCAATATAGTGGGTATGTAATTATGGTAAGAGGGTCATGATAGGACTCTTACGGACAATGTTTAAGTGCATTATTCTCATATTTTTAATTTAATTATGAATGAATGGGTTCCATTGAAGTGACGTATAGAGGTGGTGCTGAGTAACTCGGTATCCACGAATTGATAACCGGTCCAAGACCAAACTTAGTGCGAATTACCTATGTAGAATCTCCGTAGGCTGACGCCAGCCAACTGACCCCGGCTGGGGGGGCTTCACACTCACTCCTAAGAAAGTTGGTTGATGAGACATTGAAAATAGAAGTTTTACTTTCTAGCCACCAAATTCTATAATCATTAAAAATTTAAAAATATGGGCCCAAGGGTTGGCTTGGCCAAGCCTAAATGGTCATGGGCTTATTAGGTCAGTCAATAGCCTAGGTTCTATTTCCAAATTTCATCATTTTTCTAAGAGCAATTCTATTTACACCCTCTTTCATTTCTCTCTACACCCTGACATTGTATATTACACACCTATTGTTTATGTTTACTCTAATGGGGGTGTGTAGGGAGAATGAAAATAAGAATAATTTCTCTTTTTCTAACCCAATCCTAAAAAAATGGAGGCCAAAATGGGACCTAATCACCCCCATGTTTATACCCCCACTAGACTTGAGACTTATAGCAATAGGGATGGCAATGAGAAGAGATTTTATCGATTAAGGTATTGTTTAGTCTGTCCCTAATTATCTAAAAAATTATAATTATTTTATTTATATTCTAATATATAATAATAATAATAGTACTATAGTTGAGACTTGTAGCAAGAGAGATGGTAATGAGACGAGTTTTTACTGGATTATGTAGTATTTAGTCTCGACACCCAATTATATTTTTAAAAATAAATTTATAAATAATTTTATTTGATATTCTAATATATAATACTACAATAATAAAATAATTAAATAATTTATAAAATTATAATACTTGGCTTTGATGAGATATATTTAAATTTAATATTAAATATAATAAAAACAAATATAAAAATAAATAAAACTAAATATAGATCTGACAAAAGTTATATCGGCATGCGATATGAATCTTTTTCAAACTTGCTCATCGTTTAATTTTTTAAACAAGATTGAGAAATGATTTAAATAAAAAGGTGAGATCATGATGGGTTGCCCGCCTCCAAATCACCCACAATATTATCCCTAGACTAGTGTAACCATCTCCAATCTACTCTACTCATCCCAAAATCAAGATCATATTTTTGTACCGGGACAAATGTGTTTTTTTTCCTTTTCGGCTATTTTTGTTCCCTCGGATTTTAATACCGAAAAAAAAGGCCACATCTCTTTGAGAAATTATTGCTGAAAATATTGTTTAAATTTTAATTTGACTTCACCTTTCCAGTCATTCTTTTCCCTGGACTTCTGGCTTTATTTAAATCTATGGATTTGGTCTGACTCAAGCGATAAAAAGTTGAATTTCAAAGTATTGTATAATGTATAATATATATAGAGAGAGATATATATATATATATATATATATATATATATATATATATATATATATATATATATATTTTTTTTTTTTTTTTTTTTTTTTTTTCCTTTTATAATTATTTCACCTAAAGTCTTCCATAATAACAAAAACAGGAAAAGTTTGTTGTCGATAATGAAGTCAAACTAGTATGCATGAGAGCAAATTCATGGGAAGCTGCCCAAATCTAAAGTATACCCCAAGAATTTTTGTTCTCGCTGTCTGCCTTCCCAGTCCATCCTTCTTCCTGGAAATTCATGCCATATCCCGGAAAAGGGCACGCCGCCGCCGAATGGAGTCAGCTTGAGGCCATGCCATGTTTCCTCGCTTGTCATGGCCACTAGACAAAGTGAAACACACACACACACACACACACATATATATATATATATATATATATATATATATATATATATATATATATATAGATGAAGCTCGGGTCCACATGGGATGAAGACCACTCAAAAAAATTAGAAATTATTACTATTCTAGCACACCCAATATCTTAAGAATTTTAATAATCGAAACTCATTTTGTGTTGTGTATCGCTTCATTCTTGTGATAATGTTTGTGTTCTTTTGGACTGAGGAAAATAAATTTAACACTATTCACTTGTGGTATCCTTCTCAATTCTTTTACAGAATAAATTAATAAGATGGGAATCATACGGGCATAGACATCTTTGGTAATTCACTAATTTGTGATTTGTTTGAGGCTGAATGGAGAAAATTAAGACCATGCACGTTAATATTCCACCTACCAATAGTAAATCTAAATGTACGAGCAATGATAAATAAAGAACTTTCAACCATATAAAAGGACAGGTGGAAAAACCCTCTAGGTAGAGGTAAATTAAATCACTTTGAAATGATTCTTTCCAATAATATAATGAATACAAATATATTCATAATTGAAGGAAAACCATCGTCTCCATGATATTATGATAGAAAAGGCAGGCTTGGGAAGAACCTTGAGCCTCAAACAGGGCTAGTAAATAAACCCCACTTTTCAACCTTCCATAATCCCTTTAATGTGTTCAACTCTTCAGATCTACTTCAAACCCTAATACTATGTATCTTCTCCAAAACTAACTAAGGAAGATCATACACCTGGGAAGCATGTTATACACCCCTAGCTAACTAATATTGTGTGAAGATCTATGGAACAAGTTGCCTTCTTTCTTCTAGAATATCACGTTTATATATATATATATATGTATATATATATATATATATATATATGAGTATATATATATAAAGAAGAAGTTCCTTTCCTCTTCTGTAATTTTCTGAACTCTCTAAATCCTCTCTCTCTTTACAGTAATAAAATAGTCTTTCAGTTTCTATATGTTCTTACTATAGTATCGTGATAAATAGAGTCGTCAATGGCATCTGCTCCTTCTTCACCATCTCCTCAATCAGTATCAGATTGATCAGTTCCAATTATACACTTAGGGATCCAGATTCTGCCTGGTTTATTCATGAGCTTAGTTGTTTCCTTTTATTGGCACTCAGAATCTCAACCTCGGTTTATCAATGGGTCTGTTAATTTGGATTACACACACTGGTGTGTCACTGATCAGTTTTTGTTGTTAGATTTTATCTTCCATGTCTGAATCAATGCTTGACCAAGGGGATACACTGTCATACCTCTGAAATCTGGAAAACTTTAGAAACAAATTTTCATCCACTAGACTAGAGCTCGTATTTTGACCTTCACATTTCTTCTGAAAATTCACAAAAAGGTTATAGTCCTTGTTGATGCATATGCACCTACATGTTAACTTCAGTGAGATGTCTAGGCTTCTTAAAAGAATGGGCTTCAACCTGCTTCTGAAGTCTTCTGTATCAACTATCTAAACACTATTGTATATAAATGTCACAAAGCCACCAATACATTAAGAAGCTCCTCTGGAAAACTTCCTCCAAGTTTTGTTTTCTTTTAGCATTTTATCAAACGTCAACACTTCTCATACAGAACTTTCTGTTCAAATGTTTTCGATGAAACAAATTTTCTATATCTTCAGTTGTTCTCACCAAAAGTCCTCTTCCCATCCTTTATCTATCTTCTTCACCAGTTTTTCATTTTCCTTGGTTTCAGTCACCAAGGTCTCAGTTAGCCAAACATCCTTCATTTTTTCAATCATCAAAATTCTCTATTTGTAAAATAAACCAGTCATTTCTCCTTCAACAATAGCTAAAATGATCACATTTCTTCTAAAAAGTTACTTCTTCAGTATCTACTGTTGATACCACTAGTGTCCCTTTTGCTTCCTGTTCCTTCATCTCACCCTTTATCATCACCTCGTTTCTTTCTTCTTCACAATCCTTTCATGTTTATCTTACTTCCTTGGCACCTGTTCTCACTTCTTCTCAACCACTTATTGCTCTTGTTTGTTCTACACATCCTATACAAACCAGAGCAAAATCTGGTGTTCTTAAACCTAGGTGTAGACCCCAAATTTTGAGGCTTAAGTACTTTTTCTTTTGCTAAAGAATCCCACATCGAAAATTTATATGATAGAGTAAAAGTGGACCCACATTTGAGGTTTCAGTTTTTCTTCCTCATGGAGGCAATCCCACATCGAAAATTACAAGTAGCCCTTCCCTATAAAGTAATCCTCCCTTACTTTATGTAGTGAAAGGAAACCATAGGCTTGCTCCACCCAAAAAGGCTGGGAGACCCTAATGGCCCTGATTGGGAATAGTTTCAAGAAGAACAAGACATTGGTCAACATAATTCTGCGCCATATTGGGGCCTCTTAAATTTATCTTCAAGAAATATGCCTTCCCCACATTGAGGAGGTCCTGGCTACCTCAAAGCTATGCCAATTGAGGAACTCCTAGTCAGCAATTTTGGGAGACAATCCAACTTTTGAGGCACTTCAGCTTGATGCTGTCCATCCTGAATCACCATTCTTACCTGCGATTTTTTTTTACTTTCTTTATTCTTCTTTATATAGTTTTTTTATTGTCTTGTATATACATTTTATTAGTCATTTAATTTATAGTCTTATTATTTTATTTTCCTTTGTAATTATATTGTTGCTTTTGTTTATTTAATTAATTAATGTTGTTGTTAAGTTGCTTTTTTTTAAATTCAATTTATTTTCCTAACATATGGACTATCACCCACCCTTAATTTAATAAAAACCCAACTTTTTTTCTTTCTCAGAATTCATTTCAATTTTATGTCCAAATTTCAAATTTTAAATTTCTCATTTCAAAATCAAATCTTCTTCAAATTTTAAAATCTGGTCCTCCAAATTAAATTTCACTAATGTCTCAATTTCTTAAAATTGCAAATTCTACACTCAAAATCAAGTGTCATAATTTAAAACCAAGTTCCATATCTCCACTTCCACCCCCAAATTCACAAATCACTTAATCAAGGATCAATTTCAAATTTCAAATTCACTTCAAGATTCAGTTGTCCTAGTCTCAATGAAAATTCCTAATTTCTAAATTCCCAAGTCCTAAAAAAAAATTCTCAAATTTCAAATTTAACTTAAAACTTCAATTTTCAAAAACTTCACTTTCAAACTGCTTTCAAAAATCACATATCGGGTTAATTCTACAATTCCAATAAATGGAATATTGGGGAGTTAATTTGTGTAACATATAATGGTTTGTGAATTGGTAATATTTCATTTGCATTAAAATACTATTATATGATTTATAACCAATTTCACTGAAATTTTAAATAGTTTGTATTTTGTTATTGCACTAACATTGTTTCTCAATTGATAGCTTCGAGATGCCGTCTGTGCACACATTTTTCATCTCGACTTTGCTTGATTATTTATTTATATATGTCTTAATGCTTTGTATTGTTATTGCTTATCTTTGGTATCTATTAGTTGACGAGTTCAAAAGCCATATTTTCTTTAGGTTTGTTTATAGACCTAATTTTAGGGCTTGTAGGGGTGCTACGCCCATCGCATCTTCCCCGATAAGTAACCCGACCCCTGACCTAGACCGCCTCCTGCACTGCATTTTCCTATCGTGAGTCATATCAGGGTTTTTGCTTCTATTTTGTTTTCCTTCAAATTAAAACAAAAAATAAGTGGCGACCTAAACCGTTTTCTAAAATGATTTTTTTAAAATAAAAACGAGTCTCGCCTTTAAAGGAAATGCATAATAGCCAAAATGCAGTGGTCCACAAATGGCGAATCTAATCGACGTGATATCGCTTGAATACAAATTAGGAAAATGTGGAGTTTGATTGGTCGATTAATAGATACTTTTTTGTGCCTTTAAGGTATAAATACATCGAGAATTTCACTAACTGATCAGATTTTTTCTTATATGTCTAATTGTTGTATCATTAGTATTAGCCTACTGACTCGCTCTACGATTCTGCTCATCTTGTTATGTCACTCTTGTTTTCACTGTTTGTTATATACACATCATGTCTATCTATACCTACCAGGGATTATGTGTAGATATGGATGATATACCGCGCTTTGCATGACCTGGTTCGTTGCATGACTACCTTCATGCATGATTGTTTGTCGTATAGTCTATGTGGGGTGCACATGTACATCCTTCTTATCTCCAAACCTCTAGTCTCTACGACTTTGTGTCTCTGGTTTTGTATTTACGCTTGGACACTTGCTGCCTCGTTTGCTTTTCGACTGAGCCAGCACTGTGGAGTAAGGCCCAGGCATGCCGAGGAGTCCGAATCTTAAACATGACTTGTATAGCCCAGAGCTAGATTTTTAGGATACATTTGTGACCGGTGTGCCTTTTCTGCGAAGGTTACTTAGGTTTTCGATGCACCACACATACACTATATACTTAGTTTATCTCTTTGAGCTGCTGAGAGTAGTGAGAGCCACCCATAGGTTGCCCGGGATGTCGAGGAAGTGCATGTGGAGTTTGATGACCACCTCGCATGGAAGCGCCCGCTCCTTCAAGACGTAGGAGGTCAGGTACCAATCGGAGGGTACACCGCCTCCCTAGGGACCCCTTTAAAAGACTACCTACCCTTGTCTTTTTAGAGCCACCATTGACCTTCTAGGTTGAGTTTAGATCCTACTGATTAGGACTCCCATCCTACACGTGGGTGCATCTGTGAGCCTTCAAGGCCGGTTTTGTCATGATATGGATCCAGATTCCTCTATTTTGGTTTCCTCTCTAGGGTATACAGAGATTGATCAGAGTATTGAGTTTCAGTGGGGCAGTTTGTTCAGAGATGTGCAGAGTGTCAGATGCATGGAGATCTCATACATGTTCCAACAGTTGCATGCACCAATTCCACCGTCAAGTTTCACTAAAGCACAGGGATATTATCGGGAAGATTTCGCCAGTCTTCTGCAGTCAGTGAATTCATTCTACGTTTATTGATTATTTCACGGGCGGGTGGAGGCCACTTATGCAAAGCCAATGCGGCTAAAGGGCCACCTTTTATCGATCGCATTATATCTATAGATACTGTGGTCTCTATGAGTTGATATCTACGAGGTGTGCATTTCAGGGTGAGGTCGACACTTTATTACGTAGATATGGCATCCAAGATCACTGCATCGTCACAGATAGGCCGTAGGACAAATGGAGCAGTAGAGCCAAAGAATATTGGTATGACTGCCAAGATGACTGGGAGACTTCGAGATCAACCGAGAAGCTTCCCTTTCGCATTAGCGGGCGATTGTAACTCCTTTCGCACTTCTACAGGAGCCACACCTCACTCTCTAGTTTGGCGTGCATGAGGCGCTGGCCCGTTGAGAGCAGAGATGGGATCCTTGAGAGTAGCCCTAGAGCAAACAGATTGTGAGGCTGAGTGGGTCTGGCCATCACTGACGCCTTAGCCCGTTAGGATGAAAGGAGATCGAGAGCTAGCCCACCGCCATCTGCGTCTCAGCAAGATGGCCCACGCTTCAAAAAAGAGGACTGCCTAGACCACAGCGAGGCGATTTGGTTTTTGAGAGTCCTCGAGGATTAGTCACCGACCCGGAGGTGCCATGAATCCAACCGGAGCGACCTTTACATTATTAGGAGAGTCGAATTTGCAGGGAGCCGCATGGTTGATGGACTTGGGGATGGAAACTAATTCTCGCAGCCAACCAATGGGATCAACCTAAAAGTTTGTCGTCGAGACCTTGTCAAGTAGATGGGTGGCCATCATTTCGCTTTTAGCCATATACCTTATCACTTGTTACCACATTTTATTTTTATTTTTATTTTATTTTCGCCATAGCCCATTGAGCCTCACACGCGCATTTTGGCCTATTCATTCTCTTATGTTCCGCCTACCTTTTCATACTCCTTGGGATAAGGGCCCTTTGGGTGTGTGGATGCCTGGCCTGTGGACTCAGCTATGGACATTGACATTTTCTTTATATCGCCTACTACACTCACTTCCTTACTGCCCATTTCATAGTTTCTATGTTTTCACACTTTCTTCCTATATGACTTCTCGTCTCTATCTTAATTCTTCCCACTTAGATTGGTGATCTATTCATTTACCGCATCGTTTGTCATGTTATCCTTCACTCATCTCCATCGACATTTATTCGAGACTTTTAGTTGAGATGTCAGCAGTCATCATTGAGTTGTTTTATTGTACTCTTCGTGCTTGGAGATAGCGTTCATTTATTGCCATATTGGTTTGTCTCTCATCGTTTCATTTAGTTCTATGCGAAAAAAAAAAAAAAAGGAAAAAAGAAAAATAGAGAAAATGTAAGAAAAACATATAAATAAATGCGCACGCATATGTATTCAGATAAGTATTCCTTGAGTCTGTATGTGGATTTATGAGGGTCATTGTCTTTAGTGTATGTAGGCACTGGTGGGAGTTCGCATGTGGGTTTCGAGATCTTAGTATCATGTGTTTACTTTGAGATTTTATTAGTGCATATGATACGGACTGATCCCTCTCCTGTGGGCTCCGAGTTATGTAATAGTCTATCATCCACCTTGTTTAACATACATCTTCCCCCATGCAAGATTTAAAGTAGATTCATCATATCATTATCGGCTTTTCCATATCATATTTATCTTCTCAATCATACCTCTATTTTCTTAAGTACATTTATCACCTCATATGTTTATTAATTTCTGAAGTTTGATGTTTCACTTACATCCTTTTCCTCTTACCTATCTCACCACATGTTACACTTTTTGCATTACATAATTGTTATTAGCACTTCCATTGGATGTTCTTGTGTCCATGGCTCATGAGACTTCTTATGCATGTGGCATTCCACACACGAGGGCATGGGATTGATCATTGGGTGTTTAAGCCTAGTTTCCCTTCATTTCTTTTACCTTATCACCCTAAGCCTACATTACGGTCCGTATCGTAAGACCACCCCCGAGACCATGAGATTTTAAACGCTTTCAGACAAAAGATCTACTTTGATAGGTATTTGAGACTCTGGTCGTATATCCGCATATTATTATAAAGGGGGTTTTTCTAGAGATGCTTGGTTAGAGTTTGGATCCATTTCTAGTTACTGCCTAGGGATGACCCGAGGTTGCCTTTTGTTACTGGGGGATGCAGATTCTAGATCACTCCTCACATGCCATACTGCATACCCCTATTTGCTCAGGATCATTTGGATGTGTTTGGTTTGTGCAGACATATCTTAATGATATCGTTATATTTTGCTATTCGGGGTTTCATCATCATTAACTGATACTACATGTCATACTTAAGAACTCATCCCGCCAAGATCTATTCGTGAATTTGTTTGTTTGTGCATACAATCGTTATCGACAGATGAGTCTTGTTATGACATTTTCGGATTTCATCATGTTTTGATGCCACACCTGTGGGCATATCCCTCTTTATCTTTCGATCATTCGGACGTGGGTCGGTTTGTCCTCAGATACTTTTATCGAAGATAGCGAGCCATTGCTATGACATGATTTGTAAAGACTCACTTATGTTGGATGTCATATTGGGGCATACCCCTAACTTCTCGCCTTACTTATCTTCGCTTAGGTGTTCAGACCCGCCTATATATGGATAAGACGTTCATACTCATTTGCATCACATTTTCTAAAGATAGTAGATCAGATGTTCAGACTTCGTTCTTCTCGCGATATCAAAGGTCTGACTTCGCCTTCATGGGCGGATCGAGCAAGTTCAGATCACTTCCAGATTCCATTTTCTAGCATAGAGATCAGACGTCGCACTTCGCTCTTCTCAGATATCGTAGCGCTCGTGACCTCCGCTTCATACGGATCTGATTCCAATTTCATTTGCATCACGCTTGCTAGTTACTGGGAAGGGATATCGGACGCTCGGGATTCATTTTCTCGCATATCAGCGCTCGTGACTTCGCCTTCATATGGATCACCGATGTTCGACTTCCATTTGCATCACATTTTCAGCACCGATCACGCTCGCACTTTCTCGCTTCCAACGCGCTCAGACTTCGCTTCATACGGACGATGTTCAAACTTCATTTGCATCACGCTTGCTAAAGCACGTTGCACGACGTTCAGACTTCATCTTCGCGATATCAGGCGCTCAGATCATATGATCATACGCACTCGTCCTAGACAGCACAAAGAAAGTTCAGCGTTCGTGCCGCTTTCTCGCATTATCGCTGCCTTAATCATTCTCGATATGGATCGATGTCCAGACTCATCCGTATCACCTTTGCTAGCACCGAGATCACTGCTCAGACTTCGCCTTGTGCATATCAGCGCTCGTAATTTCCCCTTTATATGGATCGTATATTCAGACTTCATCTACATCACATTTGGCAAGACAACAGTCGCGCTTCGTGATTCGCTTCAATATACCAGGCGCTCGCACTTCACCTTTATATGGATAAGATGTCTCGCATCATCCTGCATCACCTTGCTAGCACCGTGATCGTGACGCTCAGACTCGCCTTGTGCATATCAGCGCTCTCAGACTTCGCCTTTATATGATCAGACACCATCGTCCGATCACATTTGCTAAAGACAACAGCTCACGTTAGGCTTCGTCTTCAGATATCGCTCGCATCGCTTTATATGATCAGATGTTCGGACTTCCACCATCACATTGTTAAAGCACGAATCACGCTCCAAACCTCGCTCGTAATGCGTCGCATCGCCTTTCTCACTGATCGGCGTTCGGGACTCCAACTGATCACGCGCCACAAGATCAATACTTGCACTGCTCAGACTGCCTTCATAAATAAAGGTCTGTATTTGCCCTCACCTTCTACATCTGATATACCAGGTTTCACATTTGTGTTTCCTCGCTTTCACCGTATGATTCCATGCCTTCACCATAGTTCAAACTCTATAACACTTTGACTATATGTTTAATTTAATATCGTGACTCACTTAGTTTATAGAGATTTTCATCCATGACTAAGTTAATTGCATACAGTATTGCATGACCATCTCTGTCGTCCATGGTCAATCATTTCACAAGAAACAACTACATAAGTTTCCAATTGAAGGACCTTCCTGTAGGTTTTGATCTACGTCATGACTTCACCAGCCTGCTGTTGTTTTGTCCTTTTGTCGCCGCTTCATTGTTTTTTTTTTTATAACCTCCTAAAGGTTTATTTGACTGAGCAATATCTTTGTAATAACTCAGTCTTTTTTTTTTGTCTTTCACAGAGTCTAATCCCATCACCACTTTTTCTACACTTCTGTTTTACTTCATTGTTCATGTCTGTTTATACTCATGAACTCATCAAGAGGGGCATATTTGGTAATCAAATTCCTGAGGCTTAGATTTTTCTTTGTAGCCAACCAATATTGAAAATTCATAAGGGAGAGGTGATCCCTACATTTTGAGGTTTGTTTTTTCCAGTGGAGGTAAACCATTAAAAAATTAAAATATAGCTCCTTTCCTATAGCAATCCCCCTCTCTCCCAACTCCTCCTCCCTACTTTAAGGAGGGGCATGAAACATGGTCTCACCCAAAAAGGCCGAGACCTGGTCGTCTTGATTAAATATTTTTTGGAGAACAATTAATATTGGTCACATAATTAGGTCATAATAGTTCAAATTTTATTTCTAAGAAACAGGCCTTTCCCATTGATGTGATGTCCCAAGCATGTCCAAGTTTAAAAGTTTGAGGCTCTGGTGAAAATCTTGGCCTGTGGGCAATTTTTGTAGAGACAATCCCACTCTTGAGTGCAATTCTGAGAGAAGGAACCGGAACTACCCGTCACCGTATTTTTTTCACTTTTTTACCTTCTTTAGTATGTTTTTTTATTGCCTGGTAAGAAGATCATTAGTCATTGAATGAGAACTAGTTATTCCATTTTTTAAACATTATTGTTGCTTTGCTTCATTTAATTAAATTATTGTTGTTGGTTGTTTTTTCTAAATCACCATTTTCAGATATGGACCATCACCCACCCTTTTAATTTAATAAAACCTAAACCTTTCTTTCTTTTCACCTTTCTATTTCAATTTTACAGTCTAAATTTGTAAACTTCCAAATTTATTTTCTAAAACTAATTTCAATTTTAAAAATCCAAGTCCTCCAAATTTCCAAATTTAATTTTTCATCCCATCATACTTCAAATCTTCTAACAAAACTCATGGGTCAATTTCAAAATTCAGTCCATAATTCCACTTCCAATTTCACTCACAAAATCCATACTCAAAATTCAAGGACACTTCAACAAACTCACTTCATCCATTGTCCTAGTCTGAAAATTTTGGTAAATCCCAATTTTAGAATTCTGGGTCCAAAAAAATCCAATTTCAAATTTTTAACTAACTCCAATTTTTTCAAAACTTCACTTAAACCTGTTTAAAATCTCAAAACATCAGGTTAATCACAACCCAAAATGAATACAGACACTGTGTAATATATAATACTTATAAAACGAATATTTACATTTATAAATAATTAATATATATGACGAAACCACTTTGAACATGAACAGTCGAGGTCATACAAACCAAAGGTTATTTCCTAATTGATATGCCTCCCACACGTCATCTGTGCAAAGATACACTTTTTTCAATCCACCACATCATCACGAGGCATATCCAGCTATTGTTTGGTCGGTTTATCTGAGATTCACAGAAGCATCAGAACAAACACATTTTCTTACAGTCAATAAGAGAACCCACTGAGGTAGTTTGATATAGCGCCACGTCACCAGACTTCCCATGCAGTTAACCTACCCCAATTCAGACTCGGTTTTCCCATACCCGCATTTTCCTATCAGTCACATTTAGGGTTTTCTATTTCTTATTTGTTTTCCTTTTAAATAAATGCACAAGGATAACAAACCCGCTTTCAAAATGATTTTTTAAAATAAAAAACGAAGTCTCGCCTTTTGTTGAAATGTGATAATAATAAAAATGCAGGGTCCACAAACTTATCTTATCAAGAATTCTTATTTCCTATTCACTATCACTGTTTTCCTCTAATCGTCATTGAATGCTGGCAGGAATTATAACTCGCCTTGTAAAGACAAACTGGATTATAATCAACCACTTTACATTTAATCGTTTAATACAAAGGTGGGTCTTCCGCACCAAATATATTGCTAATGGCACCTTGACAAATACAAAGCCAGAGAAGTTGCCAAAGGTTTTCAAACAAACCCTGACATTTATTTTATTGATACTTTTAGTCCAGTGGTTAAATCAATCACACGAATTATTTTCTCCTTGGCTGTTACTTCCGTGGATAGATTCAACAAGTTGTTGATAATAAACGCCTTCCAAACGGAGCAGCGTTGGCACCTGTTTTAATGGCTCACCAGCTGGTTTGAAGATCCCTTCGGCCCCATTTTGTTTGTAAACCCTTATAAGGCTTTATATGGCCTCAAGTAGTCTTAGAGTTTGGTTTGATCGTCTTAATCTCACTCTCAAGCATTATTAGAGTTTTCAGTCCTCTATTTCAGGTTCCCTACTATTATTTTGCCTGTATTCATGGCTTACGCTCTTTTATCCTTGTGTATGGGGACTTATATCTTGATCACAGGGAGACCAACACATTCATACTCTCATTCAAGACCTGAATAAGTCCTTTGCCCTCAAAACTCTTAGGATGTTCATTGCTTCTGGGATTTGAGGTACTACGACTAATTCTGCTCTTCATCTAAAGCAAACTAAATATGTTACTGATCTACTTACTCAAACAAATATGCTCAGTACTAAAGCCTCCGTTCTAATTCTACAGTCTATTAATAAACTTTGCCAGGATGATAACTCAAAACTTTCTCCAAACCCTCTATACCAAAGGTACTATAGGTCTCTTCAGTATCTAAATCATATCCTGATATTTCCCACTGTTCAACCCCGCCAATTTTTTGTACGCCCCTACTACAACACACTGGGTAGGCTGAAAATGAATTCTCCCACACATAAAAGGACTCTTGATCATGCTACTCTTGTCCAGCTCCTTTGTCTTTAGTTTGGAAGGCTTTTCTGATGCTGATTGGGCAACAAATCTTGATGATTGAAAACCAATATGGACTTGTGTTTTCTTAGGACCAAATCTCATTACCTGGAGTTCAAAGAAGCAAAATGTAGTGACTCACCAAGTACAGAGTCTGAATATAGAGCCCTTGCTGCAATCACTGCTGAACTTGTTCAGTGCAGAATCGCCATAATGCTTGGAATTTCCTTCCAGCCACACCTCCAGTGTGGTGTGATAACGTTAAGCCCAAGCACTTGCTACAAATCCACACTACATCACAGAAAGAAGCATATTGAGTTAGATATTCATTTTGTCAGAAATCTGATAAACTGAACGCAAATTAGAGGTCCCTTTATATCTCTTATGATCATCAACCAGCTGGATTTGTTTACGTTTCACTCCTCAGAATGATTTTCCTATTTATAAGCCACAAGCTTTCTAGGACTTCCCTCAATCAGCTTGAGGGGGTATATTAACGAATGTGATGCAGAAAGAGATTGTGATAGACCTATACCTAAGCATCACATGAGTGTATCTTCTCCAAAACTAAGGAAGATCATACACCTGAGAAGCATGTTATACACTCCCTGCTAACTAACACTGTTGCGTGAAGACTTGCAAAACAAGTTGCCTTCTTCTCTTATAGAATGATCTACTGCTTGTATATGTATGAAGTTCCTTCTGTAATTTCTGAACTCTCTGTAACTATATATCATTATGCACAAATAGTTCAGTTTCTGTATGTTCTTATCACACACAAACTTAGGGAATACGAAAATATTAAATGGCCTAATATACAGACTCATAGGCTGGACAACTTAGCCCAATTACAATCTTCATCATCCCTTTTGATTTTGCATTCATGCATGCATGGGCTAGGAAACTTCACTCAAGTACATCAAATAACTTAATTAGTGACACCTGATTTACTTATGTGTAAAAATTCCTTTACTGCTCAATCAAGTAAACTGCATCAATCAAACTGTTAATCAATCAGTTTAAAACTTCCATTGCAGCATATATCAAGCACTAATCTTAGTTTACACTTACATGTATATAGTCTAATCCAACCAGCTGAATCGGCCGACGCTCTTCCGATCTTATAACTAGTCCATGAAATGGTCAGAGAAAAGACATGTATACTAATCATAAGGATCAGGATCTATATCGGTCATACAATTACATCATGATTTCATGAAGAGCTTTGATCCATGCACAAATATAATTACATCCTTAAGAGTCATGGCACCATCCAAATGCGGGTATGTACTGCAAAAGGCAAGTTCTAAGCGCATCGAGATGCAAAATGGTATATGAAGCGTTGTCGCCCAAACAAAAGAATATGTACAAGTCTAAATGGTAAAATGTTATCGCCATCGACATTTTCCTTTTTCTCCATAGATGTGTTTATCATACTAGAACGCCTTTCTAGTATATATATTATATATACATGCACGCAAATACTAATTAATTTGGCAGCACCAAAGGCCTTGTCCTTAACATGATAGTGCATAAAGGTTAAAACATGAGTAATATATCACTACTATATTCAAACATTTGATTGTTAAGAACATGTCACTGTTCGGAACTTAACAACAAACCAAAACAAACATTCACAAAAATCGCTCCTACATTTTATGCACTGGTCATTGATCCAAATTAGTGCCCCACAAAACAGGGTTCAAAAAATCGGGCTGGAGTCCGGTACGACTCGGCCGATTCATAACCGATTCAGCTAACCGAAAGCCAATACTGCTACCACATAATGCAGACTAGAGTGTATCGGCTAAACCTCTGTGATTCATCAGCTCGCGAGGATGACTCGGCCAACTCGGAAAAACAAAAGAATAATGGATAAAAATCTCAACAAACAAACCAAAAGCAATGAATGTAAAAACAACTTAGTTAAAACCTAAAATTGCAAGAGATTCGATCAATTAAAGATTCGACTAAAAGAAACGAAGAAGAATCAAGGAAAAGATAAAACAAAAATGAAACCAATCACCCGAGGAGAAGGAGAATATGAAGTGATGACCGACGCATCGTATTCCTACATAGCCGAGTCCTGACTACCGAGTAGAATCGGAGTGGGAGAAGACTACTCGACGATGCCTCGAGCGCAAATCCCTCCTCTTCCTTCTTTCTTCCCCTTCTTCACTTCTCAGATTTTTGATTTTATCGCAATCAGCAAGAAGAAGGGCTTCCTTTGCCAACAACACACATTCCAAACGACGCTGCTTTGTCTCCGTATGACACAAATCCATGTCGCTTAGTTTTTTTTTTTTTATCACAGCTACCAAACGACTGCTAGAGTTATCCGAGCAAAAACGACGTCGTTTTGGATAAGTGAGAACAAGACCAAAACGACGCCGTTTTGGTCCCGGACAGACCAAAACGACGCCGTTTTGATAGTGTTTTGAATTTAAAAATTTCGATGGCTAAAACAAACATCTGCCTAACAAAAAACAAAACCATCAGTTTTGACTTTAAAATCAGATTTTTGTATATTTGGCCTTCCGTCCCATTTCTTAGCTCCATGAACCAAAATACATCCTAACCCTCCCAACCTCAAAACTTTATTTATTAGGTGATAGAAATTTAATTTTCATGAAGAAACAATTATATTAGAAAATATTTTTTTGTTAAATATTATCGTATTATATCTTTCATATTGAATTTCATTAATTATTTAATAATATTAAGTATATAAATTTTTATTAAATTTTTAGCTTATTTAACTATATCTATTTTCTAATAATTTATATACTGCTTAAAAATTTTTAAATATTTTAATCATCTTATTTATGATCGGTCAAGCACTAGAACTTATTACGCCCAGAACCGCCCAATAAGACCCACACCATTTTGAACTATGCCACTAAAGAAGTAAACATTAGAAAGCAAGAAATCCACCAACAGTTCTGGCTAAAAGTGGTATGCAAACCTTGGAAATTTTTTAGTATAATAGTTTACTTGAGATTGATTCCAACTTGATTTGGAAAATACTTGTTAGAAATGGGTTTATGGGCCTCATGCTCATTTATTTGATTGGGAAGCTTCATGCAAAAGCACACACTGCTAAATGTGAAGTCACTGCCAAACACTTGAGATATACCAGGTTCCAGTCACAAACTGATTCAAAATCAGACTAGTTCACTTAGCATGATGTCCAACTTCTCCTATAAAGACTTAGTGTGCGTGTTTTGATACATATTTGCAAGTAAAAGAACACACACTCCACTGGTTTGGCAACCACTTCGTCCATATATGCTCAGGCGCAAAGGATTCACCCATCTGATTCAAGGTTTATCATTGCTCTTATGCAGGCAATGAGACCTCTCTACCCACGCACTTTCAAACTCAGCCGATTAAGAAGGAACTCCCTCCATTCCCCTTTCTAAAGCATCGCACACCCATACCTATATTACATCAATATAAGATGAATAGAATAAAGAACATCATCTTTCACCAAAGGTGAAAGGCTTTTAAGGTGAAATACCTCAATGTAGTATCTACACTCCATACTCACTCAGCACGTTTGGACTTCACTTGTTCTTCTTCAAGCTCTGCTCCTAAAATTTAAAGCTAGAACTTCCCAATGCCCCGAATTTATAGCCTTAAGTAATTAGTCTGTCTAGATACAATGGATCATTTTCCTAATATGACTCCAACCCCACCTTCTATTTTATGTTTTTCCTTTCACTATCACAACGAAAATATGAAACTCGTTGATCAAGAATCTCATCAAAATAGATCCTAGAAAGTTTCTAATCCTGGTTTGAAAGCTTAGATGTCTATATTTTCTGAGATTTGGATTGTTATCCCTGCCAATAGATCTTAGGCCCATCGGTCACTTTTTGCCCTCAAGTTCCTTGGCCTCCAATGCACTCATGTGCCTCATGACTACCCTATTTCCGGGGCTAGGGACATCTCATTTCAGCACATGCCTACAACATAGGATAGCCTTAGTCCGAATCCATCTGGTCCTAGTTAAGGACTTCACTTATTTCATCAAATCTTCACACTTCGACTAAGCAGCTACCTTCAGAGAACCTTGAGTTACGACGATATGGACAATTATATCAAACCTAACATTCTCCCATTTTGTCATATATCTTCAAAGAAAATACCCCTTAAAGAATGAAGACACATGCATTCTGCTCTCATTTTTCCATAATTTTTTTTTTTGGTGGAAGGAAAGGATAAATGCCTGAAAGGTCCAGACCGCTGACGGGGCTTATCGTAGATTGATTGGGTCCTCACTTAGTCCAAACATAAATTTCCATGGATGACAAAGAGGATTCAGCACCTTGAAGCATCCAACCTTTTAGCAAAGACAATAGTTGATCTTTAGTGATATAAAATTCAAGATGAACATTTCTGTCCCCAACCATGTTCAATGTAGTGGTGCCCTATGTCAATCTACTTGGTTCTCTAATTGAACTGATTTTCGAGATATCATATCACCGGGTTAAGTCATAGAGTGTTAGGACTTCTCCAAAGTCTCCATAGTCTTTAAGAATATTTTTCATCCAAATGATTTGTGTGGATCCACTACCAATTGCTATGTTTTCGACATTGGCTGTGGAAAGTGATATGCAGCTCTATTTTTTGTTGAATTAAGACACAAAGCTGTTTCCAAGGAAGAAACACCCACCATAAGTACTCTTTTTGTCGGCCGAGCTTCCAACCCTATTAATGTCACAATATCCTACTAGGCTACACGCAGAGTCTCTGCGTACCACAGATAACATGTACGCTGGTGTCACCGACACATTTGATAATCTTCTCGACCGCTTATAGATGACTATCCTTGGGCTTGCTGTCTCTCACAAACTCGCATGCTATAACATTCGTTTGGACGACTTGCATTCAAGTACAACAAGCTTTCAATCATGCTTTTATAGTGAGTCAAATCAACACTATTACTTGCTTCATCTTTAGTAATCTTGTCATGGGTCCCTATTGAGGTCCTTCGATGTTTTGTTATACCAAGTCTGAACTCACTGACCAGGTTCTTAGCATATTTTTCCTATGAGATAAAAATCCATGAGCTGACTGGTCGCACTGCCACACGTAAAGTATGTAAGTTCTCCGATTAAGCTCATTTCAAATTTTGTGCCTGGCGCCCACAAACTTTTCCACTGTGTTGGATGTGGACCCAAATACTATGTCAAACACAAAATATTTGAAGGGCAAATTACTGCTTTTGCCTTTCCCGAAAGGAAGAGAGTACGACCAGCCCTCGCGTGTAACCAATACTTCAGATACTTGAGTCTCTCACAAGCAAAGCTCCCTGAGCTGTCGTGAGCCTATAGATTCATTTTTAGTTTGAACATGATTAGAGGAAGAAGATTCTCAAACCCTTTAGGTTAAGACAAAACACTTCTTCATGTAGATACCCATTAAAAGCACTTTTGGATTAATCAATTTGATAAATTTTGAACTCGAGTGTGTAAGCAACAAATGGCGACGATTTGACTGCTTGCCATCGGTGCAAATGTCCCATCAAAATCTACTACTGATGTATCCAGTAAACTGCATGCTTTGTTTCTAGTGATGTTTCCTCTTCAACCTGGTCTTGTTCTTGAAGATCCACTCGTCCCAATGACATTTGCATATTAAGGCTTTGGAACTAAATCCTAACCTTCATTATGTCCGAATTATGATAGTTCTTCCTTGATAGCCTAGATCTTTTTTGGTTAAATTGTGGAGGTGTAGCAGCCAAGGCTAATGCATATCATTTCTGTGTGGATTACCTTGGGAACGCCGTCCGAACACTCACTAGATCCAAACATCAATGCAGGGATGGTTTTATGAATCTTTAGAGCCTCTAACCTGGATGTTGATGTCCACATTATTATGGTCATCCTAATGTTGTAGGAGTCCATGTCCTACATCGCTTATAACGAGTGCCTACAGTCATGATGATCTCAGACCATAGAGAGTCTTCTACTCAAGTATTGACAATTAGCGAGGATCTTTCTCGGGTCTAAAAGTTTCACTGATTGAAGATAATCAATAACTTGAACATTAGTTGATTCTATCATAGCCTTGCTATTTTATTGTACACCCTATACAATAATGTTTTGTGAAAATTCAGAAAGACACCTTCATCCCTCTTAGCATTGAACTTCCTTCTTGGTTCCCTGTCATTTAGGATGTGGCACGAACTACCAAATTTATAAAGATGTTTCATATGATGTTTTGAGAGTTCCTAGCCTTAGATAGATTCTATTTGAGATGTAGCATGTTGTATTTACTGCTTCTGCCCAAAATTTAGTTGGGACACTTTTGGCTTTTAACATGACTCGGGCCATTTCTTGTAGAGTTCTTTTATTTTTTTCAACTACTCCATTTTGTTGTGGATTTTTAAGTGCTAAGAACTCATGTTCTATACTATTCTTCTTGTAGAAATTTTCAAACAAGGAGCTAATTCCTTGTACTCATGATGAACTCCTTATTCTACTGTATCTTAGGAGTTTGTTGTCGTGTTCTTGTCAAAATTTTTACACAGCGTATTCAATGCCAAATTTTTCGATTTGGGTCTGATGAAATCTACTCTATGAAAGGCCAAGAGAAATCATCTACACATACATATACATACCTTTTTCCAGCAATGCTCTTTATTTGCATGGGGTTCATTATATCCATGTGGACCAATTCCATAACTTTGGTAGTAGAGCCTAATTGAGACTCTAGGTGAGGTGTTCAAACTTGTTTCAATGTCATGGTCCAATACATTCTTTAGGTTCTCCTTTAGTTTGGTACATCCCCCGAGATAGTTTTCACAAAGAATTGTATTTCAGAGTAGTCGTTATGGCTTACATGTCCCATTCATTTGTGCCAAAGGTTAGTTTTGCTGAACCACACAATGTGTCTAAACTTAAAGGGAGACAGCAGTTTAACACACGCCCACAAAATGAATGCCAGCTACAAATCCACTTTTTCTAATACGTGGCCTCTAGTGAGCCGCCTCCCGTACACTCTCTCGGACTTGAAATAGTGATCCCTCGACAGAAGGCAATGCCTTAGTGATAATTTCCTACATGGGTTACTCCCACCTAAGTGCACATGTCATGGCAAAAAAAAACACACTCAAGCAAATACATGATCCTACTTGAATGTCTACATGCCCAATCCCAAGTCTCGAGTCCTGACACGACTCCCTCACACATGCCTAAGCCAAATGCGAGTAACAATACAGTTTAAAAAATGCTTTTGTTCTGAAACGCCACCGAGTTTCTGTAAAATTTACTGACAACCCTCCGAGGCGAACTGGCTGATAACCCTCCGAAACAATCTATGGACCCTCTCGCACGCAACTCCGTTGCAATGTCTCCCAACACAATTCTCCAGAAAATCTTTCGTAGAAATTCCTTCCTGAAACATTTTCCTTTTTATTTTCTTCATGTCATGCACTCACTCCTACATTCTGTAGCCCTAAAGAATATGGACTACTTATAATAATTCCAAATAAACTCATGCTTAATATATAAAAACATGTATATACCAACATAATTAACTCACATAAATCATGTTATTCAATTTGTAATCAATAACAGTTACCTCACATGGGCCAATTGACCAATCAAGTAGTTCATCTTTGAATCACCCAAACCACACACAAAAATCACACAACAAACACATGAACAGCCAGCCCAAGACGTTTCTCACTACCACAAAAATAGGATTTTTCACTGACTAAATGTTTTGAGATCAAAATTAGACCAACAAGCCTCATATCACCCCCAACCACACATGGCTCTTAGCCAAATACCAACATAAGCAGAAAAGATCCCTTCCTTCCGAGTTGTTAACTCATTAAATCCAGCCATGGCCATCACAGAATTATCTTTGCTTACTCCATCGAACCGACGTCTCGACGACGGAAATCAAGAGAGAAGGCACACTTTCTCTCTCTAAAATCTGAAACACCAACCTACTGCCCATTTCCAGCCCTCTACTGCACGTTTTGTCTTCAAATTGGTGGAGAAGAAGACTATTCCTTTGTCTTATTCTATTAAACTTTTCAAAATTCCATCCATGTCCCTTTTCATTTAACTATTTGACACATGGCTTAATCTAACCAATTAATCTCCATCATCTGTAAGACCCGAGAAAATTCCAAATTTCTAAAAAAGGGTAAAACGGTAATTTTGGTCAAAATCCGAAATTTTTCTAGATCTCAGATGATGAAACGGATTTCATCGTTGGAATCGTCTTACGAAATCTAACTACCACGTCGAATTTCGTCGAATTCCGATATAGTCGGAATTTCACATTTTTCGAGGCACCGGGTGTCGAGTGCCTTGAAACGACTTGTGAAAGACATGTGATGTGACAAAAGTCACCTATTATATGTACTCATGTGACACATGTTGCATGATTAAAGGGCGATGATGGAATGAACAGACTTAGATTAAGCCATGTGTCAAAGTAACTTAAGAGGGACAAGATGGGTAAACTAATGAAATGTTAATTGAATAAGACAAAACATGAATAGTTTTCTTCTTCAATTTGAAGAAGAAACGCGTATGAGACAAAATCGTGCAGGCCAGATCGATTTTGCAGAGAGAGCTACTTCCAGATTTCCGCCGTTGACCGCTGGTTCGACGGAGCGTTAGCAAAGTTGATCTACGCGTAGTACGTACACCACCCAGGAGTTCCGACAACTCCAAGAGGCAGTGATCTTTTCCTACTATGTTATTCTTACAAGAGCCATGTGAATGGGTTAAAGGTGGTTAGACATTATGAGGCTTGATTTAGTCCTAATTTCGATCTCAAAACATTTGAATCGAGTGGAAAAAATCCCTATTTTGTGGCCGTGAACAGTGCCGACTCGAGGCTTTTACTGTTCACGTGATTTTTGGTGTGATTTTTGTGTTGTTGAGTGATTCAAAATGAATTTCTTGTAATTGTTAATTAGCCCATGTGAGCTAATTTTGGTGTTATTGATGTGAATTTACTAATAATCACTAGTTTATTATTCAATTAGATTTCATGATTCTAACGGCGTGATCTCAAGCCACATCTCGAGGTCTAGAGAAAATCTAGGTTTTGGTCTCAGACTGTCCCGACAAGAATTACCGATTCGGCTCATTTCAGATAAAAAAATACTTTTCCTATTACAAAGTAGAATAGTTCATCACACTCACGCCCGTGATAACTAAGGTATACCTAGGCTACAAACCCGACTTACTAATCGTCAACGAACCTTGAATTTCTAAACACCCAAGTGACGTGGACACCTTAGAAAAGAGGATTGCCATCGAGAGCCCCATC
Source organism: Tetrastigma voinierianum (assembly GCA_016808115.1). Lineage (NCBI taxonomy): Eukaryota > Viridiplantae > Streptophyta > Magnoliopsida > Vitales > Vitaceae > Tetrastigma > Tetrastigma voinierianum. The sequence goes on along the minus strand of JAEQBH010004016.1, from coordinate 14,360 downwards.
TGCAAAAAAAAAAAAAAAAAGGTGAATAGAATATGTGATCTTCTAGTCGTGAACCCGAGCACAACTCGAGGGGCTTAAAGCTCAATGCCCCGAGCCAACTAGCCGAAAGCCATTGACTTCACCGCCCAAGCATGGGACAAGAGGATGAAGCCACAACCTAAGGCCCTTAGGTTTGGTTGAGTGTTCGAGGTGAAGTTCGAGGGGAACTGAATGTCTGGTGCTCTTAACCAACTGGTGGGGAGTCACCAACGAATCTCCTCTACAGGAACACTTAACTAAAACTGTAATGACCCGCACCAAATAATACGAGTTTGACCAAGTTTGACCAAGTTGGACCAAGTTGACCAAGTTTGACTTTTTCGAGGAGGAATAGTCTTAGGTTAACTAAGACAATTACTCGTAGGGCCTAGTCGAGCGCAGTTCATAGATTCCGCAGAACGTCAATCCCACTTAATGGATAAAAGTTACACTAGAAGTTCAATAAAGAGCACTTTATCGTCCATGTTCCTCGTCCCGGATTTTATCTGAAGCTTAACCTAGACCCTATATAAATATAGCCAGACACCAAATGAAACCCTAGCCCAAAACAACTCTCAGCTCCTAAAACCTCAAAGAAACTTCCAAACTTGTGGACCCGAGCGGTCATTTGAAACCATTGCGAACAGGAAGATTGCACAAAAGCGAGGCGCCACCAGCCACCACCGTGCTACACGCCGCCAGGTGGTGCGCCATCGCCGACGGTCGACCGGTGAAATTTCACCGCCAACCGACGCTTAACGCATCTCGGATTCCAGTCGAGAAGCACGATCACTACCGCTCGCCTGTCGACGATTTTCCGCCACTGCCACCCAGCTCTTTCCACTATTTTTGACCTTCAACTCATCAGCGTGGTCCCTTGCGATTCTCACCGTTTTGAAGTTACAACGGTTAAACGTCAAGGTTAGATCGAAGCCCGCCACCATGTGCCATCGTTGGACCAAGGTAATGCACCTAATATTCGTCTCGGGCTTTCCATTGATAGCGTGGTTTGTAAATTTTGGACATCGCTTACAGGTTTCATTTTTAGTTGTTTCGCACCATCGGTAGTTCGGATCGAAGAGAGTACCGATTGGTCAACAAATTGAAACTGGGGAAGTCAGACATTAGTGAAATTGGATGTTTTAGGAATTATCGACGGTTCACCTCGAGAATTAGCTCTTAAAAGCCCCACTTTGGGTAACGGCCCATAGGGTTATTGTGTAATCGACCAGTCTGTCCACCAGCATGATTTCCATGTTTCAGCGTCTATTCTAAGACCTTAGCATCCAAATGTTGTTGGTTCAGTCATTATTTCAAGTGATATTTTATTTATATTACGTGCACTCACGTCGTCAGGGAGATCGATCCCAGGGAACAGACCGAAAGGCCTATAGTCTGTGAGTGGTCTACTTGTTTTTAGAAATGTTTTAGTATTATTATGATATAACTTATTCATATATAACTTATTTGATCGGACGGTTGGTTGTTTTCTAGCATAAATGAAAATGTCACAGAAAATGCGATTGTTTCATTTAATTTTGTCAACATTTTAAATACTTGGAAGTTTTACTGTGGTTCATGATGTGTGAGTGGTTTATGTTTTTTTACTACTCTGACGCATATGAAGATATACTTATGTGATTAAATATTTAGTATATACCGCTTTTAGACCAAAATGGTTGGTTGTATGCAAATGATTATCGGTCTCTATATAAATCGTTATCATAGCTTCATGTGAGTTTTATTACCATTTTAAATATTTCAGTTTTAATGAGTTCTGATGAGCTATGGTATTTGGAATATTTCAGTACGTGATTGAGGTTTTAAAACCATGAAAACTCATTGTTTAAATGTTAGTGATTTAGGTCTTCAGAAATGATTAGATACAGGTCGTTTTGAAAGTACTTAGTGAGTAAAAATGAATATATATTAATTCCACTTATCGTGAGGTCGATTTCCATTATCACCACTGGTATGCCACGATGTCAGAATGAATATATTATTTCCATCGGTCGAGGTCGGATTACCGGAACGGTTGGTATGCCAATGGCGTTTCGAGATTTGTTATATATTAATTCCATGGTCGTGAGGTCAGGACATCGACGGTTACAGGCGCACATGTCGTGTTTAGTTTACATATTACTTCCACTACAGATATCGGATTACCGACGGTTGGTGCCGATGTCAGAGAGACGGTTATATTAATTCCACGGTCGAGGTCGGACATCACTGTTGGTATGCCACGATGTCGTGAGTTTAGTTATATATTATTTCCACGATCGTGAGGTCGGTATCACCGACGGTCATGCCAACCAGATGTCGAGATTTGTTATATATTAATCACGGTTTGAGGTCGGATTACCGACGGTTGCATGCCACGATGTCGTGAGGTCGTAGTTTGACTCTGATATAAGGGTATAATACAGTTTATAAATATATGCGTACGGTACATTGTTGGTCTCATCAAGTGCGTTTTCCATATTTATAGTTGTGTATTTCATGGTTATTTTCATGACATGATGGTTATATATGTTTTATGCCGACGGTATGTTATAACGGATCCAGACTATAGTTTTCTGCAACCATGTCGGTTAGATTTCTGAGCATAAACCTATATTGTTAATTTTTAGAGTTGGGTTTTCTATGAAACGTTGCTTTGAACGTGGGAATTATTACAAAAGAGCGGACGAGGTTCAAGAGAAGGAATTCTTCGAAAACAAAAAACATTATTTTCCATATAAATTTATGCCACCCACTGAGATTCTTTTCTTCAATGCTTATTGTTTTAATATCTGCTCTAGGTCCGTGCAAGCCATAGGGCCTACCCTGCGCCAGATTCAACATCAGTTTATCTATACAAATAAGAAGATTTTCATCCATTCCATGTCTTTGTTTGCCGACCTATTTAACTCATTTGAAACCCTAAATTCGCAAATACTCAGAATGCTCGACATTAGTATTAAACTCATTGGAGTTCCTTTATGTATGATAGTTATGACCTACCCTTTGTTAAATGGTCGTGGGATTTATCTATATATTTATAAAATGCAAGTGTCGCAAGTATACCTCCTTCTTTTAGGTGGGGCCCTTAGCATTCCTAGAGATTTGCACAAACACTTAATTATATGACCTCACCCGGGTACCCCGAAGGGTATCCGGTCGGGTCCCGCCAAAACTTACAGGCACCAGGAATCTGCTCATGAATAGGCGTGGTTAGCATCAATAAAATGGTGTGTTCTTATCCTCGTAGTTAGGGACTCCCAAATATATGTTGAACTTAAGTTTGGGGTCACAGAAACCAAATATATGTTAGAGATCACATCCAATACAGACTTCCCTGAAAGGCCATATGCAACCTAGAGGAAATACTTGTCGACCGAATCTGATTCAATCAATTCCTTTTGAAAGCCTAATAAACTTTGGTTAGATCCTCTCGAAATTAGAAACAAAGGGCAGACTATGTTCAGTTCCATTTCCAGATCCTTCATCTCTGGCACATGTGCATCACCCTGTTAAGTTTAGTATGTTATTTTCCTGTGTGTCCGGTTCGTAGTTCGTTTCAGTTTAGGATGTACAAGAAGCTAAGTTTGAGAGGTGATGAGGCTCAAAAAACACCATATTATAAACCCAAGATTTAGCTTGTAGATTCGAGATCGATTTCATATATATGACCTTGTTTCAATGCTACTTTTCTAATATTTAGTTTTATTGGGTTTTTATAGGAGAAATATTGAAAATACTAGATATGAAGCCTTGTGAGTCCTCGAGAAGATTGGGCGCAGAACTCACTTAACGTCATTTATCCTAACGCTGGCAACGCCAAGGGAAAGATTTAAATAAACCTTATCTCTTTAGAGAAGCTATAAAAGCAAGTAGAACCAATTTAGGGGTTTCAAAAACGCTTGTAGGCCTAGGGTTTGATAAACCTTGTTTTGGAACAAGAAAAGAAGACTTGAAGGCCGATCTAAAGAGAGAGACTTGAAGAACTCAGAGATCGCCATTCCCATCCTTGAAAGTTTTCTTCTATCCTTTTTTAATGAGCTTTTCAATTGTAATGAAACAAAACATCATGGGGTTCTAAATTCATGGTTTAGGTGGCAGAATATTTGGACATGAATACTATGTTAAAGTGTTAATTTTTTATCATTCCATTATCTTATATATATTTGTTTACCATTAACTCATGTCGATGAAATCAAATATATTAATTTCTGATCAATCTTAATATGTGAGTGGTTCTTGTAAGATCTAGTGAATGAAGAATTGCATATAGGTGGGTTAACCTAATAAACTTGGTAATATAGGATTATCAATAATTAGGAGGCTTAGGTTTTTTGCACCTATGACCTTAATGCTTGGGCTGAGTGCCAGAAGCAAGAAACCTAGCATAGAGAGGGAGGTCATTCAGAGAAAGGCTTAATTACATTAGATAAGAGCCATCGAGAACACTTATATTAGATAATGGAAATGGAGCGCATCACATAGTAGGACTGTCCAACAACACCAACACCCTAACCTTTTTGCATATTTGATCACTTTTACGTCCGAAGAGCACGCTTACATTGATAGTAATTAATTTAGTTTTACTTCCACTTAGTCGTGACGATCACAGTTTGAATATTAAAGGTATTATAATTTTAGTACTTAACCTACTAAGATTAAGGTTTTCCCTTGTAACATCGATATCCACATCTTGAGTACACTATATTATTTGACGAAATGTGACACTTGCGAATAGGCACCCACTATTTATTGGATATCCACAAAAACACAATCACAGGTTTCATCACCAGTGGGTATTTGTGATAGGTCATTACATCAAGGCCAAGGCCAAGGACATCATTCCAGATATTTCAGGTTTACAATTACAAACAGGCAAGGCCATGTTACCATTGCCACGACCGGATTAACTGGGAGAGGGATTGTCCTCGTGCTGCAGGAACTAAGAGTTAATGGGACACCCCAATCCCGCCATTAGCCGGGATGCACACCTATGCACTTATTCCTCCAGCACTTCACCACACCACACAGAGGAGATAGTACGCTGTGGTGGCGCTGCATAGGGCCCACTACTTTTATGTACCAAGCCACACACAGGGTCGAGGTCCATGCTAGGCTCAAGCTTCGACTTCAGGACCTAAACTACGTGTTTACGATACACCCATAAGATCGTGACAGATTAGTCGGTTATCTCGGTATGTTTCTATCCGCGCCATGGGCAAGAATATCGTTTGATTCTCGTGCATTGATTCCTTTGTTGCCGCATCATGTGTGAAAGAATCGGGATTAAAGGTCGAACCAGAAAAGTCAGTCAGATGTGGAATTCTCCTCGAAACTAGGTGAGGATCAGACATGTTGATTGTAAGCCAGAGATATGAGGGATTCTACCACCGTGAACCTTGTGGTCATGGACATGTCAAAGTTTGATGTCATCCTGATGGATTCCTGACGGCCCATCATGTCATTGATTGTGATCAGAGGAGTGTTAGCTGCCTACACATGGGATGGTATTCGCAGCACATGGTTCGTGGGATAAGAAGGATGTTTATCTTAGGCCGTAGGTTTGACTCTCTAGGTGGTACAATTGACTCGTATCATTCAGTCTTGGAGGAACGAGGTGAGATGTGATTTGAGTCTACCTAGAGTGGTTTGTGAATATAGAGGGATGTTTTTTCGATGAACTACGGGATTACCTTCTCAGATAGGGACGAGACTCACGATTGAGTTACTCCTTGTAGATCGTACACCTATTTTTATGACTCCTCATAGAATAGGGCTTGTTGAGTTGCAAGAACTCAAGGTCCAATTGTAAGAATTGTTGGAAAAGGTTTCATTACCATGACCTCACCTTGGGGCGCTCTAGTGTCGTAAAGTTGAGCACCGCAGGCTAAAGGGATTACTCCAAATTTTCGGAGGTAGCCGAGCAGGAAGTGGGAGCATGTCATGATGGATTTTGTGACTCACTGCCATGGCACGTAATGGCAATGAGGCTGGGCAGTAGGGATAGTGACCCGCCTACTAAGTCGGCAAACTCCTTTTAGTCAGTGGCTGACAACCTTCTACACCGGAGGGAATTCTACAGTTGTAATGTGTGTGAGATTGTTTAATTACATGGAATAAGCAGATTCATTTCATCTGACCGGATCCTATGTTTATAATTCATTTTGGAGTTTCCAAAGAGCCATGAAGACACAATTGATGACGAGCACAACCACATCCCTTGATGGATTCGGCTACCAAAAGGACCATCCAGATGTTAAAGGACATGCTATGTGCATGTGTCCTCGATCTCAAGGGTATTGGAAGAGCATTTACTTAGCGGAATTTCCTAGAACAACAATTATCGCTAGCATATACTATTGGCCTCCCCATGGAGGCACTATAATTTTAGGCAATGTCGATTCCTGGGCTTGTCGGACTTATGTAGAGATCCTCACGTCCCGATTTAATAGAGACACCTCCGAGATACAGGATTTTGATACATGTAACCCTTCCCATGGCCTCAGCCGAGAATAGCTAATCTGAGAACCACTGTAACCTCTGTGAGTTTGAGGTGGGGACTAAAAGGTCGGGCGCAGACGCTTAAGAGAGGAGTGGTCGTATTCTATATGGGAAAACTATCGCCAAAGTGATATCGGGCCTTCGAGGTACTCGAGAGGGTGGAGATGGTTTCTACCGCTGGCTTTCTACCCAAGTTTATCGAATGTCTATAGTGTCTGCGGTTCCACGCCTCCGTAAGGTACACTTTAGATCCGACTCCATGGTAGTGGACTAGGGTGAGCTTGTTGTTGAGCATGTTGTCCCGAGGAGGGACCAGTTACGACTGCTGATAAATTTAGATCAGGTTTTTGACATAAGACCCATGAGGCTAGTTAAGGTGTTAAAAGACCAAGGAGGAAGGCAAATATTGGGAATCGCCAGTAATGGCGCGCACTAATTATCCTTGTTTTATCGAGGGCAAGGTACGCTTGTCTATCATTTGATAACAAATGACTGTATCATATGCATGTGGATTGTGTGTATATGTGCATGTGATTGTATGCATATAAAGGTGGATTTTCGTGTGACGAAATTTTTGTATGAGGGAGAATAAAACCCAGAAAACCTAATTTTCTCAAAAGGGCAAACAAGAATCACCACTATAATACAGTTGAAAGCCTATAAATTTTCTAGATCTCGGATGATGAAAACGGATAACACCGTTGATTCGCCTTCAAGAAAATTCAATACTTTAAGAGATTAATTTCGCCATATTCTAGAATGGTAAGAGATTTTCAATGGTAATTTTAAAGCGAATCCAAATCAAGGTGACACATGGCTTGATGCATGCATGCCATGGTGGGTGATACATGGCATGATGCAGTATGCTATGTGCATGACACATGGTATAGATGGCGATTGTATGGGAGGATATATAAGTATGCATGCATGCATGCCACGTGATTTCTCCAATTTATAAAAACGGATCAATGGATAGAAAAGAGAGGAAAAAGAAAAACAGAGAGAAAAGAAAGGAGGAAGGAAGATCCGACAGCCTTCTTTCCCACCCAAAGATTCACGGTCAAAGTTCCTCAGCCAAGAGTTAAAGCCGGCTACACTCCAAGAGTGTAGGATTTTGTCCTACTCAGTTAATTTTTACTAAGTGTCAGGGTAGGTCAAAGACTGAGTTCCCCACCTAGGGTCAGTTCTACCAGAGGACCGGACATTATAGAGCCATGTATTGTGTTTCTCCCAGGGGCCGCCCGGCGGTTGTCCCGACCGTGTGGTGCCATCCGACCTTAAGGCCATTCATCGTGTATTTGCAGATTTGTGAGCCGCCCTCAAGCCTATGGCCATGTGGGACTTAATCGTGTGGTCAGAGTGGGACCATTTGGTCGTAGGTCGTGTGTTGTGTTTCCACCTTTAGGCCATTTGGCTCGGTGGGACCGGTCAATGTGTGGGACCATCCGAGCCGTGGTGGGGCCATTCCAGCCGTGGGGCATGAATGAAAGAGAGCCAGTTCACGTGTGGGACCATTCGGGTCGTAGGTCAGGGTTGTGTTTCCACCAGGCCGCTTGTCCATGTGGGACCGATTGGTCATGTAATGCTAGGCCATAGGCAAACAGCTCAGTGAGTCGTTCAAACTGGGCTTTTAACTAACTTCAATGCTTATGGAGGTCAGTTGTCTCGCAACCTGGGTAGGAACCCGCTTGAGTAGACGCATGGCTGTTTTCCGCTTTAATCTAAGAACTCGAATAAAGTGCAAATTCCCATTGTTTAAGACTGATATGTGTGTCCTGCTATGGCCCGAGCATGCTAAAATTTAGGGTCCAGTTCTTGATCGCTTTCACGATGTTGTTGCTCGTTTCGTGATAATGCTGCTCAGGTGGCCCGTTATGGCTTATTGTGAGAACCGTTTTGCGGCATCTCTGAGTAAGAATTTCATTCGATAACCGAAGGGTCTTTACTCACGCTTTTGATTGATGTACTTATATACTTTAGTTATCTATTGAATGTTGATATATGAATTCTAATATATTAACATTGAGATGAAATGTTGGAAATCATATTGACTGTTAAAATATGTAAAGCATTATATTAACATTGAAGGAATGATGTTGAACCCTAAAAGCGCAGGTTATAATTGTCCAAAATGCAGCTGATGATGGATATTGGTGGTTAGTCCATATATTGACCATTACATATGAGACATGGAATCGATATGCAAATGGCATACATCAGATATGCACTGGACACGTGATTAAATGGTGAGAGTGTACGGGCAGAATCAATCAAGCCAGTTGATCGGTGGACTCAGAATGGGACAACCCAAACAAAAGTCACAATTGATTAAAATGGTAAAGAAAATATGTGTCGGTATTAGCAAGCAGGGTGGCTAGATCCTCCCTGGGTGAAAAGCCCGCCAATTATGGTCGCATAATCCTCAATCTGAAAGGCCGTAGTTCAGGCTCTATGAGCCTCTATGAGACACCAAAATCACAATGCACCCGCACAAATGCGCATGATTTTGAAACATAAAATATAAAAATGATCATTGTATGCATCATCCAAAGTGTTTTTTATTTATAAACAAATGAAATTTGTTTCTTAAATGATCATCGATACATCATCTAGAATGACGGTTTATCACACATGGGCTAAGGCGTTTTGTGAGGGAGTCAATGAGAACTCAAGGCATAAGATGTGAGTCGATTCATTTCATGGCAGACATGTAGGATTCATATAAAATTGGCATGTTCTTGTTAAACTGATTTGTGAAATGTTGAGTGAACATTGCAGCAGATCAGGTGGAGAATAGCCTCTTGTAGGAGGTATTCCTCTACTGGCGTGGCTCACCCTTCATGTGGGACAAATCTTCGTACAAATGTCAACTTAGAACGACGCCATTTGAGTCGTGATTATGAAGAAGGTCACATATGGCCTTGATAAACTCTTTTTGTAAAAGGTGCTGAGACAAACTAGTTTAGAATGATTGTACAAAAGAATGGTAGTTAAATTCCTTGACTATTGCCACTATAGTGGTATGTAATTACAGATATCGTGGATAGGACTCCACGACAGATTTATGAGCATTATTTTCATATTAATTTAAATATTAGAATGAATGAGTCTGGCTAGAAGTGACGATAGAGGTGGTAAACAGTAACTCTGCATCCATCAATAATTGGTACTGGTCCAAGATTTAAACTTAGGTGCTGTAAATTACTGCTGCAGAATTCCAGAAAAATATCAAGAAGTTAACGGACCCCGGTTTTGGGCTTCTACATCACTCAAGAGTTAGTTGAGGAGACATTGAAAAAGAAGTTTCTACTTTCAGCTAATTTGATCCTATAATCATTAAAAATTTTAAAATAATGGGCCAAGTGGTTGTTCGCTACCAAATGGTCAGGCTGGCTAGGGTCAGTCAATGTGGCCCAGGCTCTATTTGGGCCATCATTTTTTAACCCAACTTTAAAAAAATGGTGCCAATAGGGACCTAATCACCTCATGTTTATACCCCACTGTATCAGACTTACAGCAACAGTGGGATGGCAATGAGTAGGAGCTTTTATTATTAAGGTATTGTTTAGTCGAGTCTCTAATTATATCTAAAAAAATTATAATTATTTTATTTTATATTCTAATATATAATAATAATAATAGTACTATAGTTGAGACTTCAGAAAAAAAGAGAGATGGTAATGAGACGAAGCTTTTATTGATTAAGGTAGTATTTAGTCGACACCAATTATATTTTAAAAATAATTTTAGAGTAATAATTTTATTTAGCATTTTAATATATAATAATAATAATACAGCATAATAATACACACAATAATAATAATAATAATTGAAATAATTTATAAAAATTATAATATTTTATTTTTATGATATATTAATTTTAATATAAATATAATAAAACAAATATAAAAATAAATAAAACTAAATATAAGATCGATTAAAAGTAAAGCTTATACCAGATGCTATATGGGAATTTTCTCAACTTGCTCACCGCTTAATTTTTAAAATGATTGAGAAATGATTTAAATAAAAAGGTGATTGTGATGGGTTGCCCGGCCCAACAGCTTGTCATTCCTAGACTAACGTGAAACTATCTCCTTCCAATCTTGCATACTCATCCCAAATTCGCATCATATTTTTGAAAATCGAATAAATGTGTTTTTTTTTTCCTTTTCTGTCATTTTGTTCCCCGCTTTTAAGACTGAAAAAAGTACACATCCCTTGAGAAATTATTGCCTAAAATATTGTTAGAATTTTGAATTTTGACTCAATTTTCCAACACATTCTTCCCGACTTCCACTTTATTTAAATCTATATCGGTCCCTAACCTGCCGATAAAAAAAGTTGAATTTCTCAGCATGGCAATGATAAAATATATATATATATATATATATATATATATATATATATATATATATATATATATATTATTTTTTTTTTTTTTTTCTTTATAATTATTTCATAAAGTCTTCCATAATAACAAAACAGGAAAAGTTTGTTGTCGATAATGAAGTCAAACTATGCCCCGAGAGCAAATTCATGAAGCCGCCCAAATCTAAAGTATACCCTAAGAATTTTTGTTCTGCTGAGTCTCGCTTTTCCTTAGGCCATGTCCTCTTCTTCTCTCGAAAGTTCATGCAAGCCATATCCTCGGAAAAGGGCACGCCGCCATGCCGTAATCTCGAATGAAGTTTGAGGCTACATACGCTTGTCATGGCCATCGATAGGAAATACACACACACACACACACACACACACACACATATATATATATATATATATATATATATGATGAAGCTCGTCCAAACATGGGATGAAGACCACCAAAAAAATTAGAAATTATTACTATTCTAGCAATAATTTGATGATTCAAATGAATTTTATTAGACCTTAACTCATTTCCAGGTCGTAACGTCATTCTTGTGATAATGTTTGGTGGTTCTTTTCAAGACTCGAGGAAAAAAATACTCTCTAAGACTATTCACTTGTGGTATCCTTCTCACCTTTTTACAGAATAAATTAATAAGATGGGAATCCATACGCATAGACATCTTAATTACCACTTGTGGATTGTTTGAGGTTGAATGGAGAAAATTAAGACCATAATGCAAGAATATTCACCAATGGCTAGTAATAATCTAATAAGAATGAGAATGATAAATAAAAGAACTTCTTAAACCAAAAAGTAGATATGGAAACCTCTAGGTAGAGGTAAATTAAATCACTTTGGAAAATATCTTTCCGATAACATAATGAAAATACAAATATATCGATAATTTGAAGTGAAACCATCGTCCCATGATATTACATGAGTATGAAATATATTGGAAGAAACTAATAAACCCTTGAGCTTCTCAAAAACAGGGCTATAAATAAACCTAATTTTTCAATCCTTCCATAATCCCTTGCCTGTGTTCAAACTCGATCTTATCAAAAAACCCCAATATCATGTGTATCTTCTCCAAACTAATCAAGGGAAGATCATACACCTGGGAAGCATGTTATACACTCCAGCTAACTAATACTGTTGCGTGAAGACGAGCAGAACAAGTTGCCTCTTTCTCTTCTTAATGATTTCTGCTTATATATAGAAGAGGATATATATATATATATATATATATATATATATATATATATATATGGTCTTTCTCTCATCTGTAATTTTCTGAACTCTCAGGCTTCTCTTAAGGTAATAAAACAGTCTTCAGTTTCTGTATGTTCTTATCATAGTGTCAGGAGCAAATAGAGTCGTCACGCATCTGCTCCTTCTTCACCATCTCTCAATCAGTATCAGATTGATCGCTCCAATTATACACTTAGAGATCTCAGATTCTGCCTCTACTGTCCAAAGTGTATGGAGCTTGAAGGTTTCCTTTATTGGTACCAACTCAACCTGTTGCCCACAAGGTCCAGCACTCCCATTTACACACATCAAAAGTCTGATTTATCTTGCTTTTTCTATGCTGACTTATCTCCAAGGAATTGAACAATGCTTACATGAATACACTCTATGCTTTATGTCTTCAAGAAATCTTGGAAAACTTTAGAACAGTTTTCATCCACTGAGATCTAGAGCTCAGTTCTTAATCTTCGATTTCTTCTGAAATCTACAAAAAAGGTGCCAGTCCTTGTTGATGCATATGCACCACATGTTAACTCAGGTGTGATACCCATAGGCTCAAAGGTAATGAGTTCTAAACCGTTTGAAGTCTTCTGTATCTAATCTGTTCAGAACACATTCCTATTGTGTATGTACTGTTGTGCTTCATTCAATAGATTAAGAAGTTCTGAAAACTCTCTCCAAGTTTTGTTTCTTCTTAAAGATTTATCAAACACAACACTCATACAGAATCTTCTATTCAGTTGTTTTATTAAGTGAAATTTTTGCATTTCATAGTTGTTCTCACCAAAGTCTCCTTCTTCCTATCCTTGGTCTTCATCTTCTTACCGTTTCATTTTCCTTGGTTTCAGTCACTGTGTGGTTCAGTTAGCCAACATCCTATTTCTTTCAATCATCAGCCTCTGGTCAAATCCACTATCTTCTCCTACCAAATAGCTCCAGTCACGATCACATTTCTTCTCTAAAGTTACTTCTTCAGTATCTACTTCCTACACATACACACACAGTGTCCCTGTTTCCTGTCTCCCTTCATCTACCAGGTCATCACCCGTTTCTTTTCCAACTTGTTGTCTCTACTTTAAATCTGTTCTTACTTCTTCTCAATCCACTTATTGCTCTTGTTTGTTCTATTATCCCATACAAAACCAGAGCAAAATCTGGGTGTTCTTAAACTCTAGATAACTGGTCGTCATGGTTCATTTCCCTGAGCCACTTACTGCTTCTGAAGCTTCCTTAATCATCATTAAGGCTGCTATGGAATTAGAATTTCAAGCCTTTAAAGACAAAACCTGGGATTTACTCCCACCCTTTTCACAACTACAGATAGAGAAAGTGGGTCTTCCGCACTAAATATATTGCTAATATGCACTTTGATAAATACAGTTGATTAGTTGCAAAGAGCTTTCAACAAACCCTGGCATTGATTTTATTGATACTTAGTCCAGTAGCAACTAACTAATACTATCAGAATTATTTTCTCCTGGTCGTTACTCATGGATGGGAGATTCAACAAGTTGATGATAATAATGCTTTCCTAAACGGAGAGCATGATGACTGTTTTAATGGCTCAACCAGCTGGTTTTAAGATCCCCTTCACCTCCATTTTGTTTTTCTGAAACTAACAAGGCTTCTTATATGGCCTCAAGTGCCTCTAGAGTTTGGTTTTGACTCACTTAATCCTACCTTGCTATCATTAGAGTTTTCTGGGGTCCCCTATTCAGGCTAGCTCCTCACTGCTTGTCTGTATTCTGTGGCTGCATGCTCTTTTGTCCTGTGTGGTGTGACTACATCTTTGATCACAGGGGGAGGATTCTACTACTATTCATACTCCTCATTCAAGACCCAATGTCCTTGCCCTCAAAACTTAGAGCTGTCTTACTGCTTTCTGACTTGAGGCACATGGACTAATTCTTCAGTCTTCATCTGTTTTCAATCAATATGCTACTTGATCTGCTCTACCCAAACAAATATGCTCAGCTCTGAAAGCCTGTTCTACCAGTGAGTTTAATACAAATTTGCTAGGATGATAACTCACCTTTCTTCAACCTTCTTTTATATTGAAGTACTATAGTGTCTTCAGTATCTAAATCATACCAGGCCTGATATTTCCTTTGCCAGAACAAATCCTAGCTAATTTTTGCATGCCCCTACTACAACACACTGCAGCTACAAAGGATTCTTCATTATATAAAAGGGACTCTTGATTATGGCATTTCTTTTT